>OY804261.1:7193038-7776073 GCA_963680825.1 Meiosimyza decipiens | reverse complement strand
AAACCAGTTTGGCAACGGCCACAGCGTCAAGGCAACGTCAGTCAGAGTCGGCTGGGGACTATAAGAAGAAGCAAAACTCTGCAGGGGAAGGGAATAAGTACTCTCGACCCTCTAAAAGAAAATTTAAGGACAAGCAGGCTTGGATGCTCTTGATCACATCTCCATGTCCAGGGAGGATAAGAACTCCATTCGATTGTGTGATTATATGCATTATTCTCTAAAATGAACTCAAATGTGAATAGTATTGTTTCATTCCTAATGATCTATTCTATTGTGGTTTGATTTTATCAGCATACATTTACTTGACCAGTTTGAAAATAAGTTTTCGTTTTTTCTCACAAAGCTGCTGCTAATAGAAGAAAATAATCTCTAATTTTCTATGGCTCTATTGGGCATTTCAAGTTATCCCCAGCATACTCAACTTCTTATAGATTACAATGTAATGCTCTTTCCAATGAGCTTGGTCCCGTTCTTGTAAGATTTTAATTTCACGAGATATAGACGAAATTGTCTAGTAAAGTTACCATGTTATTCCTAAGGAAGACCATGAAGTTCAATAAGCTACCAGTAAATATAGATATTATGAGCTCTCCTTGCACCACAACTTTGCGTTCAATTGTATGTAAGTAATAAATTATGAACCCACCCACCAAAAGTTTTTTTCTGCAATTTTCACATTATGCAGCGCTTCACAATCATTTTAGCAATTGTAAAAGATTACAGTGTTTGGGGATAAGCTTAAATTCTGAAGTGAGTTCTCTTAATGGGTGGGGAACACTTAGGGGGCATTTTTTGCCATATCACTCCCCTTGGAATATAAGATATAAATTCGAATGCAGAAGAGATAAGCCTTGGAAACAGGTTTTCTCCAATAACTTGTAAACTATTAAAGATATTGCACAATTTTCAGCATTTTTGAAATAAGTATTGCCAAATTAATAGAAATTGATACGCATTTTAAAGAAAATGCTTCAACCACATTCCACTTTTGTATGAGAGGTAATCGTTTCCGGGTGCTGTTTTTATTTCATATTCACATAACATATCTTTGTTGTTTTAATCTAAAAAACATCTGCACCGTATTTCAAGATTCTATTATTACTATTTACTGCCGCCGTTCCATACAAACCCATCCACTGTGCGCCGCTGGCTTGCGTTCAGTGCGCCTGATAAAAATTAAATCAATAGATTTCGATTTTGCGAGCTCTTTTGGGCATGCATTTTTTTATTACCAAATATATGGATTTTAAAGGAGCAAAATGTCATCAATAGAATAAAATATAAACTAATTCCAGAATTTCAGATTTTTTTTTTTGTATTTAGAATAATATTTTTGAGCTTAAAATAGAACTGAAAAAATATTATAATAATACTCTCATATGAGATAAGGTTACACAAATATGCAGAGTACCAATGTAAAATTAACAAAAATGATAAAAACTTTTGAGAACTATGTGTGAAGAGATAATCTTGGTCAGGCGTAAGCTACATATTAAGCACACGCGTTATTTGTTTAATTTTAAAATTTTCTTAAAATTTTCTAAATGAAATAAATAAAATGAAACTAGTTTCTATTTGTCGTAAAAGAGGCTTCAGGGGCCGTCCATTAATTACGTAAGTCGAAATATGGGAGGGAGGAGTCCAGCAAAGTCTCACCAAAGAGGGAGGGGTGTCGATGAAAATCACACGCCAAATTTTATATACAGAGAGTATCCATTATTATAACAGATTGCATTTTGTATCTGACTGAACGCGCAAGGAAACTTCCCCCAATAATATTTGACACTTGTAAGGAGTTTGTTTCAAATTGGGGAATCCCGGGAATAGAATATATGATATTTAACATGCCTGCATGTCAGTAGTGATATCTGCAGCGCATAAGCCGGTTTTATTATGGTTCATATTAATTTGTCTCAAAACTTTTACAATGCGCATGTGAAGCGTCAAGGTGAAACAAACGTGTAAGGAGGCAAAGCTGTAGTTTCTCGATAAAAATGCCCTAAATTAGGGATGCTCACTTCGTTGCCCAAAAGTCGACAGCGCGTTGACGTTTATAACATAAATTTCGCGCTAGATGTATATAAATATGTATGTATGTAAATTCAAACATAAACAAAACATTACCCAGTAGAAATTCGTGTATCACTGATGTAAATAAATAAATAATCTGCAAAAGCATCGCATGATGGCATGACAAAAAATTCATCAATAAAAATTATTTTTCCATGAATATAATTTTTTTTACAACAATGATGCACACAAGAACCGATTTTTCAAGAAAAAAACCTCATTTAATTAATGGACATCCCCATACTGGCAAGTACTTTACTGGATAGTCTTCAGTAGCGAGTATTTACGACGAGTGTTTACTGGCGAGTCTTTTATGCCATGGTATAAAAGAAAGAGTCAATTTTGGTTCGTGAAACTTTCGAATACTTTACGAACTGACTTAAAAAAAAAACTTCAATGTAAACGATTTTTTTTTATTTAAAACTTTTTTATTAGTTCGTTCATTAAGTTTTTTGTTTTTTTGTATTATTTATTTTATGCAACCAAATCATGTATTTTAATAAATATTTTTATGTTTAATAATAATAATAATGTAGTTAAAATACAATTATAATCATAATAATTACAATAATTTATACGTGTAATATATATTTTTACATTATGTATTTTTTTCTCTAGAACGCACATTTACTATAATAATACATGTACATACGAGTATATGCATCTAATGTAGTATATTTAAATATATTATTTCCTTTGAATACATTAAATTTTTGAACAATGTTTAATTTAGAGTATCTGTGATATTAGCTACGAAAAAAAATCTCTTTCTAAAAGCCTCGAAAGCAATTAATATACCGTCCTTTTCAAAGAAAATTTGTCACTGATTAGTGAGTTTACTTTTAGAAATAAGCAAACAAATATAAAACACTTCTTAAACTAAATCTAATGAATGAACAGGACTAGTTTTTTCACATTCTTTTATTTTTTTGTAAATTACAATTAGGCCAGACGATAAATAATTTTAAGACGGAATAATTTAAACAAAAAAAATTGTTTTTTTTTTTTGGGAAATGACTCACTTGAACTAAATTTATTCACATTGAGGAACGTCGGTAACACCTCCAAAATTCGCAAAATTAGATCCAAGAGATTTTTCTTCAATATCTCTTGAACCTTTCGCAAATTTCCTAAGTTACAAGAACTACCCAGATAACTTTTCCGTAGAGCGCACGAACTTGTAGAAATAGACGAAAAACGATTATGAGCAATTTTCTGCGACTACTTTGGTGTGATTATGACCTCCCTCGTTTAGCATAATTTAAATTATTTTTGTGAGCCTTTAAAACTATTGAAAAAAAATGATTCTGTTAACTGATTCCTTTTTTTTTCATAATAATTTGTTTACGGCTCGACTGGCCTATATACAATAGAATATTTTTTATTTAGTTAATTTTGTTTCTTTTTATTGTAAATGATATTTTACAGTAGATGTTCAAATATTAAGCATTTGTTTTACATAAATTTATCAATTTTTATTTCAGTTTTATATTTTATATAATCAGTTTATTTGTCACATTCATCATCAGATGTTAATATCAATTTAATTGCCTACGAAAAACGTTTTTTATATAAGACATATTTAGGCTTGGAAATGTTTAGGCCACTGCTTCATATAACCCTTATGAGGTAAGTAGAAACCTCTAGAATAACACAAAATAAAGGTCATCAAAATAAGTTAGGGGTTCAGTTTTTAAAACATTTTCCAATTATATATTTTAATTGTTTTGAATTTCATTGCTGCTATCTTTTTTTACATGCAAATATTCTATTAATTTTTTTTTCACAGTGTAATTGCGTTTTTATTAAGCTGCAAGTTTTGGCGTCTATGAATTTTGAGTAAAAGGTGGTGTTTTTGTACTTTATAAAAATTCTCATTTAATGTGTTGCATTTTGTTTTATTTTTTTTTGTTTTTGTAATGATTTTGCCTGTGTTACAGATGCTGCTAATAAGTAAAGTCTACTGGTTTACGCTATTACAAATTGATATTCAAGAACGATATTTCTGGGCATTACTATCATTTAACTAAATTGACAAAACGAAAACCTTATTTTATTTTGTTATTTATCTAAGCCAAGCGAAATTTTGGTAACAAAATCACGCCAAATCCAACCTTATAAAAAATGTAAACATTTTTGGAGTTACATTGCAGTCGCGGTAACGTGAACGAAATAAATACAACATAACTCAACCATGCAATACGCAAAAGGCTGTTTATATATTTTTAGTTTTATTTTTTTTTAGCTTATGAAGTTGTTTTTTGTTTTTTTTAAAGTTCTTGGTGTTATCAATGATGTGAAGAATAAAATTTTGCTGCAAAATATGTTACAGCGACTGCACTGTATAAATTTTGGTTGAAATTTTCATATTTGCTAACGTGAATAATTTCGCTACCGTGAACAACCTTGGTTTCAATTAGTTCACGTTATAGCGACTGCACTGTATATTGTTTTCTTGTTAATATTTTGAAATATCTAAAGCTGGACTTATGCTACGTAACCTATTTTGAAATGAATTTATGCTGCGTTAAATCAATTTAAAGCTTAAGCCTTTTAGTAAGTTCCCTTTGGCGTAGTAAATTTTGTTGTTAAAAGACAATTCAATTAAATATACTCTTAAAATCAGCATTGCTTCAAAGAAAAATATTTATTATATCATATCTGCATTTTCTGTCATATTATTATTTTCTTTTCCTTAATATCATACTAATACTGAGGAAAAAATTCCTTAACAGAAACAAATTTTTTACTAAAAATATGCAAAACAACCTCTTTGGTTTTAGTAAATTTTTGGCTTAACACATTTCGCAAAATTACACTCCCAAGCATCTTGATTTAATTAACTTTGCTTTCTTCGAGAGAGCACATTTTTCCTAAAATAAATAATGTTTATCCTTTCGTTTATTACACCCCGTCATTAAAATGAAGAATATTTTCTACATTTCGAAGTAGCATCATTTATCTATATGAAATTAATTTTAAGAAATGCATGGCTTTGGTGCATATTGAAGAACACTTTTACCTTTAATTTAGGAACTCTCCCTTAAGCCAAGTAAGTTTTTTTCGTTGTATGTACATAAATCAACCGCTCTGTACTGCTTTGATTAATATTCGTAGAATAAGTTCATTGAAGAGCATACTAAAATACTCCATACGAAAGGCCCATTCGTACTGTTGGCCGACGCAATAATGAGCTGTTATGCACTATTTATAGCATGGGTTTGTCTGAACATGTTCCATAGATTGAAGAAGAGGAAGTTGCTAAACAATTCCAGGAATTTTACTGTCCGCGTCAGTTCTTGTTGTAGAGCACTGGCGTGCCTCTAAGTTTATATTTTTTAACTAGCTGACCCAGCAAACGTTGTTCTGCCCTCCCTGTTCATGTCACTATCTTCAGCTCCATACCTGTTTCCATCTCCATCCCTATCGATATCCTTATCCCTACCTTTATCTCTATCCCTATCCTTGTCCCTATCCCTATCCCTATATCTATCCCTATCCCTATCCCTATCCCTATCCTTATCCCTATCCCTATCCTGTTTGTCATTAAGAGGGTAAAACTTACTTTTCTATACTGTTTGTTGGGTAAAACTAACCTATTTCATTATTACGGTTTTTTGTAATTTTCGGACCACCCTTAACATTTAGGGGGATGAAAAATAGATGTTGTTTGATCCTCAACCCTAGCCGGTATGCACGCTAAGTTTCACGAAAATCGGTCGAGCCGTTTCGGAGGAGTTCAATTTCGCACCCCGCGACACGACAATTTTATATACATATTAGATTATCTCGAAAGATATTAATTCGCAGCATTAGGAACATCAGACAAAAGTTTAACTCAAGTAAAAAGCTGCTAGATAACATTAATGTTGATGTCATAACATTTGTATTCTGCCAACCATAACAGCGACACATTTTCGTGACCAAGTATAGTTCAGTTTATTTCTTAGTCACTGTCAGTTTATAAGCTAAGCTTTTGCCTAAGATTCAGTTACATTTTTCCATCATTTTATTTTGTTAAGATTATAGCAAATAACAAAAGTTTTACATTATTTACTATAAGTTGTTGTTTTTTTTATTGTGTCTTACTATTGTACTAGCATTTTACATAAATGAGGAGGTGCACGCCAAAAGTTTACATTTTTGAAAAAATTCGAATTAAGCATGGAATTATATTGCATTATCTTAGTTGTATATAAATACATGCTACATATGGGAATGAAATTCAATGATGAACAAGATGTGAGTGCAATAAGTTTTTGTAAGTCTATATTTTTTTTTTTAAATAGCATTAAGAGCTTCTTTGGTGAACTTAAATTTTTGAAAAAAGTTTTACAATTCTGTTTAAGACAAATTGATTAAGATAGTACAAAAAAAACGGACAAATTCAGCAAAAATTACTTTAAATTGAATTAAAGTTACATTTCCACTTTTGTTTTTCAAATAGCAAGCTAGCGGCACACCACTTTTACCCCCTTCAAAGAATACAGATAGCATTTTAATGCAATATAGGGTATAAAGTTGAAGTTCACGATCTTCAAAATGTTTTTAGCAATTTCTAAAAATTCATTTATAATGTAAATATAAACTGTTCGTGTGTACCTTCCCCGATTGTGCAATAGTGTAGGTAAATTATTGCATATGTTGGTGTTATATATTTTACATTTATTTGTATGTACGAGTAGCGTTTTGAGTTCATGAATTTATTTTAAATTTTATTCCAAATTTACACTAATAACATTTAAAACTTTTACAATACTAAACTTTTTTTTTGTCAATGTAATTATAACATAGATGAGATCAGAGACTGCATAAATAAATGTTAAAGTAAATGTATATGTATATGTATGTATTATTAATGTTTAATATAGTATATGAAATTAATTTCTCGTTGATTGCAATATGCAATTCATAAAGTTTTATTTTCAATACACACTTTTAATATTTTTTACCAATCATAATTTAATCAAAATCAACATAATTCAATCGCCTTACAATTTTACTCTCATTTGAGTGTTTCGTTCTTTTTTTAGTTGGAGACTAAATTGTTCTTTTTTTTGTAAATTTATTTTTAAAGTTTTGTAAAATAAAATCCTCGTATTGAAAATGATATGGTAGACGGGTTATAATTATAATTTTTCCGATAAATCAGCAATATGTAGTTAAAATTCTTTTTATGTTTTTTATTTACTATCAGTGTGGGTCAAAGTGATTTTAGTTGAATTTTTATGCATTAACCTTAAATTATCGATTCAGATATCAATGAACTTAGACAAATAATTCTTTTAAGATTAACATTGTACGATCAATAAGTATGCAATTAATAAACTTTTATTTTTGGATTGGCAATTCATATATAAATCAAGCTTTTCATTAACATTTTTTTTTACTCTTAGACAGAAATCTTACCATTGAAACTATTTCTAGCATCCACTTTTTCTCGAAAATATTGCACTATGTTTTAACAGAGTAATATTTTCGATATCTCTTGTTTTTTTTATTTTAGCATTGCCTGATTTTGCATTCGATTCATCAACTCCATATCCACTTATTGTTAATTTTTTTATTTGTCTCCCAAACATAAGTGGAGATTAATTTTTTTTAACTCAGTTTAATATATCGCGATTCTGTTAGTTACATTGCGCTGATTAACAGTATTTTCATAACATTTAAAGGATTATTTTTTTGAATAGAAAATGACAGCTTTAATCTTATTAGATAAGTTTAATAACATTAAAATCGCCCAAAAAAAATTAAATCATTCTAAATTGAAAACGAAATTTCGTCAAAAATTATATAAAAATAAATTTTTGGGCGTTAGTTTCTTAGAAAGAATCGCATGAACATTAAATGTTAATCTTATCAAAAGAGTTTTTGTGAGCTTACAGAATTTTTGATATATTTTTTAAACTAACACATGTTTTTGTGTTGTTTATAAAAAAAAGTAGTCTCTTTCTTTTTCTCAATATAAAGCTTAATAATTTTTTTTTTTATATTTTTTCTTCGAAGTTTTAGGCTTTGTTTTGCTAAAACCAATATGTTAAAAAATTCATTTCCAGTTTTCTCGCCAGTATTTTTGAGCAGCAAATCTTTTTAAAGTTTACTCAAAGATTTCTTAAAACATAAATAAAAAAAATTAAAATGTTATAAAAAAAACAAATCTTCTGTTCACAACATTCTCTAACAGAATCAAACTTAACATGTACTGTTAAAAGCGAAATTTTCGCTTTGAGCATTTATAATTTTAAATATAACACATATATGTATGTTTAAAGTTTAATAAAAAGATTAACTTTTCGAGTGAAATTACACTTTAATGTCAAATAAAATTAGCTTGTTTAAAATTCTTTACGTTTTCAATTGGCAAGGGGATAATGCCAGGAGTAGCCTTAGAGGAGCATTGGATTACTCTTTCGATTCGTGCCTCATTAAGATTTTTTTTTTCGTAAAATGAATTAATTTCTTTATACTTTTATCTTTATTTTGATTAAAATTAAATTGTTAGGAATATATACAGCAAATCTATTTATCCAGCACGCCGTTTAGAGAAGACAGTGAATACTCTGTTTAAGGATTTTTGTTTAACCAACAATTTTTTTTTGTTATTTGGATCAGATAAAGTAAATGTTAACATTTCTCCAAGCGCATGAGAATGTGAGATGGAAGCTTATGCTTTTTACAAATTCAAAACTTGTATTCTCGTCTACGCTCTAGAGCAGATAAAGTAAACGTGCTTGAGAATGTTTTGCTCCGTTTTTATGAAAACCTAAAATAATGTAATCTCTGTTTTATGTTATTTCACCGCTTGTAGCAATATGTAACTTTTTAATTTCTGATTATTTACTATTAACATAAAAAGTGGTTCTTTTAATTTTTAAATTATCTGGTCTTTAAAATAACAGAAAATTATATAAGTTCGCTCTTCAGAAATTTCCTTTTAACAGTAACGAAAAATGTTACAGTTCTTCTTAACATAATACGCATACAGTTATAAAATAAATAAGAGTTACTATTTATACTGACAGTTGCTTATTATTATTCAAGTCTCAAATCATTGTAATTTTTGTTTTACTAAATGTACTTTTTTTTTCAAGTTACACCGTAGACGCCTTTTAATTTTTTGACAAAAATGAAATATACTATATTTTGAGAATAAACATTTTGTTTTGTTCAACTTTTAATGCATGCATTCTTTTTAGTTTTTAGCTTTCGTTGTTTAAAAGATCTCAAAGTTTATAGATATACATCGTATATTGTACGCCCAAAATTATTTTTCTGAATATATTTCGCCTCTGTCAATAAAAATAGTTTGGAAAATCGTTCAACAGTGTTTTTAATCCTTTTATCGTAAGCTTGATATTATCAATATTTCAATTTGTAGGCATTGTAGTCATTTTAATTTATATAATATATTTCACATACATTAGTCTAGCATTTAGAATTTATTCTTATTACTTTTTTTTATTACTTTGGCGTTGATTTTTTATACTAAAAATAATTATTGCAACAAATTTGTATGTAACTACTACTTGAATTCAAACATATTTGTATCACGGCGGTCAAATGAAGGACTTTAAACAAATAAAAAACCTCTCTTCTTTAAGAATATTATAATAACATCCAGATCGCGACATGTTAAAATTCAATCATTGGCATTTTTATCATAAAAATTCAAATTTGCTTGAAAACTGAATCAAATTTTTTTTTCCTATGTAGTTCGCAGATCTTAACTCGAACTTGGCACTAATTTTATCTGATGTTTTGAAATAAATGTTTTAAAAATCCATTGATTTTGATCATTTTCATGTACTTATACCGATCATATCAACAATTCTTTTGGATTATTTCTGAGTAAACAGAAATTAAGTTATAAAATTTTTCTTAGCTATGAGATTTTTATTTTTCAATTTCGCAGTCCAGTATGTGTTGTTTTTGTATGGCATCAGTACTGTTTTTGATATATGCATTTGGCTGTGAACAAATGGTCTTTATAAATAAATCGTATTTGAAACAAAAAGTTTATTACTGAATTTTTGCGTACTCCGAAATACTCCAGTAGAATTGTTGGCCTCAGTACAAGTGCACGAAAATAGTGAAAATCAATGTTTTAAACTGTATGGCCTTATTTACATAGCTTCAAAAACTACACCTACAAATTATTGAAATATATTTAATGGATTCATGTTTCAAATAAATTTGTGTTTTAAGGAAAAATTGTTTCATATTTCAACTTTTAAATTGATCATCGATTTGGAAGTTCCTCCTAGCATATTCCAAAAAAATACTATTTATTTATTTCAATTATATGTACATTTGACCGCCTTCGAGTGTTGTTTTTTTTCTAATAATTTTAGCTTAAGCAAATTTGACTTATCATATAAATAGTTGATTCATAGTTTATCTATAATATCAGTTTTTTATAAACATTAAATATTAGCTTTTATTGTTCTTCATTAAACTTGTTTGTTGTTTGTTCTAAATTAAAAATTCTGCTATTTTTTGTTGAGTAAAATTAAAGTTTTGGTTTCTTCTATTTCTATTTATATGTATGTCTCTTCGGTGTAATTTGTATTTTGTTGCAGTTGCTTTTAACAATTTTCATTTGAAAACTTTTAACTCTCTTATTCTCTCTATTATTTATTATATTTAATATACTCGTATAATATTTCAATATATGCTTGTAAGTTATAATAAATTTATTACATTACATACGCTAGCGAAATGTAGATTTCTAATAGGTGGGTTGTTGATATTCCATGCCTTGTTGTTCAGTACCTGAAAAAAAAATGCAAAGCAAATATTTTATAAAATGTACGTAAATATATGTGAAAAAAAAATTTAGTATGTTAAAATTTATTTAGTTTAGTTAGTTTTTAATTTTTTACCAGGCTCATACACGTTTTCGGAAAGGTTCTTGATAAAAGCTAAAACTTTGTTAGATTGTTTTTCTTACGTACACGATTCCGGTTTCATAGACTTACAATCTGAAATGTCAGCCTTAATAGGCTCAAAGTTCAAGAGGATATAAAAATACAACGGTGTATGAAATATGGATTTGGTCTGCCTTAAATCGTTTAACATTTCGAATAAAGACCGCATTTTTTCAAATAATAATTGTTGTTTAAGCGAGGAATGAGGTTTTACTTGAAAACTATTTAATGACGTAACTTGGTCAAACCTAAACAAGTATTTTCGTTGGGTATATGTATTTTTATATGGAAATTCGCTAACGATGGTAAGGTAGGACAAATTAATTACATTTGATATCTTAATAAGATTTAAGAATTGCGTAAAATGCGAACTTAAACTAAGCTCAAACGGCTCCAAAGTTTTTATGAAGCCGCAAACCTACTAAAAAATTCTTGTCAAGGGCCTTCAATTCAATGTATTTGCTTTATTAAAGAGACTCGATTTCTGATTCTGTGGGCTCTTATGATATTCACAAGGGCCAACAAAACTCGAACTATCTTGGAGTCTTTTGGGGAACGCAGTTTTATAACAAGGTATGAGGTCTTTAAGTACCTAAAAGACTTTAAAGGACCTGCAGATCCTAAATTTTGCAAATAGTTTCCTTCAACTCTCCAAAGTCATCCTGCTTGTCATTACTTTAATAAGGGCCCATGAGATGTAGAAAACCCCGGATCCTTGAATGTTTATAAGGCTTAAATTTTCTAACGTATTTTCCCCCAAAAACCCATAAGGAGTTATCATACCTCTAAGCTTTTAAAGTGCCCTTAAAGTTCGGAATTTGCTTTGATTTTTTTTTTTCATTTGAGAGGCAATTTGACAGTTACCCTTTAAAATGTTCATGGAAAGGAAAGTGTGAATTCTAAATTTTGAAACCCAGCCCCATTGAGACAAACATATGGGATGTTGCAATTTTAGTTAGCCTTGAGATTTTGAACATTAATCTTTAATTTTTGTTTTTCTTATTGAAAGAAAGAGGTTTATTTAAAAATATTCCATTGACCTTGTTGCTGTTGACCACTGAACGGTGACGAACTATATTGGTCATCGTTATCCATTGAATAGCTGGTATAAGCCTGTTGATGCACAATATTCGCTGGATCTGTTTCAAATGCTGAAGTGAACTCATCGCCGGCACCAATAAGAAAACGTTTATAGGCTAAAAATGCGCACAGAGCCTAGAGAAACAAAAGAAAGAACAAAACAAATGAAAATGACAAAGTTCAAAGAAATTAATTAAAATGTAAAATAGAACACACTACATATGTTTATATGTATGTACTATTTGACATATAATCATCTACATAGTACGTCAACTTACCCATGTGAAAATTGAAAAAAGTGAAAATACAATTGCTGCCTGCATGTTGCCGACGCCAATGCCACCTGGTGGCATAGGTGCTGAGCTCCATTGTGACCATAAATACAAAAAGGAGACAAAGTACATGAATGTCCATAATGCTATATGACAGTATAAATAAAAAATAAATTGCAATATTAAACTATTCCTTCTTCATTCTGTCGTTTATTATACCTGAAAATCCCATGTCCGCCATCACGTAACGTTTTCTACTCTTCACTGATGACATACGTTCAAAAAGATACTCGCCAACAATAAATCCCATTGACGCCAGAAATCCAAAGACTCCAATTGTGTTACCATATTTGCATGCCATAGCATCGCCATTATATAGGCAGATTTCTTTGTCGTTTTCTTCCCGCCAACCCTCCGATGATATGCAACCAAAAACAACAATGGAGAAAAGCTGGAAGTAATTAAATCAAATGGTTTGAAGAAAGTAAAGCATGTTATGAAGTAGCAGAAGGTTTAATTGTAAATATTTCCATTTTTTTTATTATTGAAAAGTTTGAATTTTTATTTGAAAAAACGTCTGAGTTTTTTCCGGATCAAAAACTGTGCTGTGATTCAAAATTAAGGTCAGGTATCATTATATCTGTGGAAACCGGCATAATTTAATCTTTCCATTTGTCCTTTCTTTTTTTTTATTGAAACAAAGTCAGTAAAATGCGCAAAATTAATTGTATTTAGTAATTAAAAAATGTTAAAATCTGGTGACTTTAAAAGCTAAAAAAAAATTAAAAGAGTTCCCAGGCACTAGATTAACAGATAGGTGCTGAAGAGAGGTTAGTGGCTTCTTGCACCCAGGCATGCACTTAAATCTTTTAAGTCCATTTCCTTTATCGCTATCTGCTTGTCGATACAGAAAATTATTCTTCATCAAGGAAGACTTTTTAAACCAACAGCGTAAAAATCGGCTTGGAAAACGTTGTAATGGTCAAGGAGTCTGTGGGATACTCTGAAATTAATCACGCTTCCACCATATCACGTATCTACGTAGGTAAAAATGGGTATTGTGAAGGCAGTATTCATGCATCCAGTGAGCGATGTACAGTTGCATTTCCTATTTCTGTTCTTCTTCTTTTAGATTTTTGCGTTATTTTCTCGCAATTATGTTTCCTAGATAATTTCGAATAAGGAATTACACAAAAGAATTTTTCTGCAGTAAATAGTGATAGTCTACAATAGATATCTTGTACTGTTGTACGAATAATATGAGCCCAGTTCTGCTAGGTCAAAGCTGCTTGCTTTTGCTCGTCTTGCTTATCTTTTAATGCCGATTCCATTATGTTACTGAATGTAGGTAAAAACTTGTCTGATATTTATGGGACCAAGACCTCAGCGTAGGATAACTAATACATTTATTCAATTCCTTGGCAGGAAGAAAATAATGATATTTACTAGAGGGACTCAAAGCAGACCTCATCTTGTTACAGTTTTTAAACTACATCCTTTCCATTATCCTGCTTCCCAGCAAATTGCTGATCCATTGAGATATTCTCGAGTCGTTACTGATATCCAGCAAGGATAGTTTGTTGTTAAGACTCTTACACTGAGAAAACGATTTGTTTGATTATAACAAATGCCTATTTCATATAGACCATCCAAATATGTATTTGGGTCAAACATATTGTATTTGAATCAAGTAGTGGTATAAATTTTTTGTTTGACTCAACCAAATATTTAATTGCTTTATCAAACATAAAAATGTTATTTTATTAAAAATAAAGGTTTTCATTTCACAAATTTTGCTCAAGGTGCTAAGCCATTAAGTCAATATCTATGTTCTACTTTTCCCTTGAAGAGGTTTACATTTTACCATGATCGCTGCTAAAATAATTGCTATAATTTATTTGATAGAAAATGTACTCATTACTATTAACTACAACTAACACTCGCACAAACATAGTGTGATATAGTACCATATATTCTAATACATGGCAAATAACTTATACATAAACATACATACATATCTTACGTTTAATATTGGTAACTGTTTTTTCTTCTCTGAACAGTTAAAAAATTCACCAGTACAAAAACGTCTATATGTGTGAATATTTCGAGGTTAAATCTATGTATAGGCACATTTACTTAAAATACAAACAAACAACTAATTCATATACTCGGACACACATTGAAAAAAGTGACAGTAGTATTTGCAAATATTTTGTGTAAACATTGAAAAGCTTTTTCTGTTCACCTCCCTTTAGTCAAATGGGTCGAAAAAAAGGGGGGCGTCAAAAAAAACAAAATCATACGACAAAAAAGTTGCCCTAGTTGTGAGTATTTTTGACATTAGAAACGGAAAAGTAGTGAAAACAAAAGATGAGAAAAGCTTTTAAGTTGACAGTTGAAGATTATAACGGTTATTACAAACACCTATTCATTTAGGCATGAATGAGATAGCAGCTCTTTCGAATCAAACACAAAAATGAAGCGGAAATATTTGCTTACATGAAGTCCTTAGATGAAAAAATAGATCTTTTTCTGGAAAACAGGTCAAAGCGATTTTGAAAACTGTTATTAAATTATTAATTACTATACTTGATGTCGACACAGGGCGGCTCTGCATAATATCAATGCCTGTTTTTCAAACTTTTTCTAAATGAAGTACGTTGTTTTCGACTTTGGTCACAGAAAATCATTGCACATAAATTGAAGGTACAGATGTATCTACTTTTTGTTTTTTCTTTGTTCCGTCAGTCTAACAACTGGTTTGTTCAATTTTAACGAAAATTAAACTAAAGTTTGCAGATTTTATAAACATGTGATAGCAATGAACTTATAGCCAGTTTACAAATCGATTCAATGATTTTTATTGAACAAATATGACAACAGAGGATTAAAAACGTTTAGAATCGAGTGTTATTTCAATCAAAAAACTTACAGTACATTAATGTGCATTTCGAAACATATATTTAAAGACCCGATACAACCTAGCGAATGTTCATGATATAAAGAACTTCTTTTGATAAATTAAAAGTCATTTCAAAATAATCTTAATTCAAAAAGACATTTATAACACAAC
This sequence comes from Meiosimyza decipiens, assembly GCA_963680825.1. Taxonomy (NCBI): domain Eukaryota; kingdom Metazoa; phylum Arthropoda; class Insecta; order Diptera; family Lauxaniidae; genus Meiosimyza; species Meiosimyza decipiens. Next base: position 7,760,648 of record OY804261.1, on the reverse strand, counting down.
TAACAAATAAGAAAAATAAATATCATCTCAATGTCCTTGTGCACCAAATGTATAATGAAAGATGTTTCTATTTCAGGAATACATTTATACAAAAGCTGAAGAAAGTTTGCTTATGACGAAGCTAAGGATGATGTAATTTGCTTTATACTCGCATATTTCACATTAACTTCACACTTGAATTAAATCAATTGTTGCCATACTAGCAATAAGTATAATACTTGAAAAATACTTTCATCATATTGATGTCGCCGCCAGACAGGCGATAACGCACTGAAATGACTTGATTTCTCTTTTCAACAGAGGTACCAGTGAGTGAGACAAATTCAAAAAAAAATATTTAAAGAAGTATTTTAATTTATTCTTTTGCATATAAATTAATCAATAATCGAGTACTAAAATACAGAGGCGAGTGCAGCAGTAGATTTTGCGGGAACAGCTTCCCCACCCTCAAAATTTGATAGAAATCAATAATTTAATAACTTGTTTATTACTGTATCTATTTAATTTTTGACATCATTTTCGCTTTTGTTGAATTAGTATTCATTGTTTTAAAGAACTACTTATGTGCTCTGCAAAATGTTTTGGTTTCACAATTTACAGCACAATTTAGTTTTTGTGTTGTACCATTACACACACTTGTCAACTTCGGTTAACTAAGTAGTTACGACTGAGCTCATTCCCATGGTACTTTTAGGGACAAACAAGAAAGTGTATAATGTATTTTTTTACATTAAACGTATTTTGAGTTTTTGATCATTTTGAAAAAAAAGATTCTCATTAAAATTGAATCTTTTTCATGAACTTGATTTAATTTTAAAATTTTGTCTAAAAAAGAGCTATTTTGGTTTAAATGCAAATTCAAATATATTTTTAATCGGCTCCGTCTTAAAATCGTAGATATCGTCTTTCTGAACATCACTGTGTAGTTAAAATTAAAAATCGAGGCAGCACGAGTGCCCCAAAGTTGCTTTACTGCCCTTTTTTAAAATAATCGATGCTGGCACATATCTGCATGGATAGATCTGGCTCATATTTTTTTTTTCGATGTCCACATACATACCCTTTCGATAGATCACATGAAGGTCAACTTTGCGCTCTTTATCTTAGTAGAACCAGCTTAAAATTATACATTTGTATATTATTACATTGGCTTCTCAACAATCAAAAGGGGATTTTTTGTGCCCCAGACGCGTCAATTTTGCTTAGTTACGAACCACTCAGCTTCGAGAATCTGGAACGTAATTTTCTTAGTTTCGGTAGTTAGAATATTCTCAACTTTGCAAAAGAATTTTTATTATTTCTCAACTTTGTTCAAGCGTATATCGACCCACTTCCTTAACCGCATTTATAATAACTTTGTCATGATACGAATGACATTAGAGTTGCCACACTTGAAAAAACTAGCAGTTCAAATTCCAAACGCTAGATGTACCCCCTGATTTTTAAAAAGAGTTCCTCCTCGATGTCTACATATTATAAGAAGCATATTTTCCTAATTTAACATTTGTTCTAGGTTTCAGTTATCAGTTAGTCATCAGAATGCTGTTTTTTTTTTTTCAGTGTTCTTAAGAATCTAGAGTTTTCCCTGAAAAGTAAATGTAAAAACTTCCTAGATTTCTTAATCATTAATAGATTGATTTATCAGGTGGAAATGGATAAAATCACCGCTAAACGACAAAACATTCTGGTGGGAGCAAAATACGAAAGACCTAAATTTATAACGCGTAAGGAATTGAAATTGTATTAACATAAGAATGTACCAGAAGTTATGTACATTATACTAAAATTATTTTCATAAAAACGCGTGCTTTTAGTATGATCCAGTAATATTTAAATATCAATAATTTTTATTTCCATGAAATAGGTAATAAAGAGGCAGATCAAGGCAATCCAGGACTATAAATTCAATTTGCCCTACATGTACCTACGCCATGATAAAAAATTTGCCGCGAGTCCAATCAAAAGTAAGGTTTAATTAATTTCCATATTTTGTGTGGTGAGTTGTAATAAAAATAACCAATTTACTCGTAATATGATGATTGCTCTTTTTTTTATTTGGAATGACTAATTGATAAAATACTAAAATTAATGCCAAAGGTTAATGAGACATAACAAAAAGTTAAGACACAATGATAAAGTGGAGAGACCACTTTACACTATTTTAGATTTATTTTCTTTTTACCCACTTCTTAACTTTATCGGACCAACAATGACGTTACTTACCCAACAAAGAGCACGTATGACAACTTGTGGTTTCATGACAAACGTCAATGGATCAAAGGCACCACCAGCCTTGCCACCACCATAGGCGCCACCAGCATTCATATTTAGTATTTGATTTAAAATATCCATGTTTTTTTTAATTTTGTTGTAACTGCTGTAGCTGTCGGGGATTTAGGATTAGGCAATTAGAAAACCTGTCAAGCCTTGTTGGGCACACTTTCCAAAAATTAAAGAAAATTTTAATTCTTAGTTTGTCAAGGATTTAATCTTGTAGCTTTTAAATGTTTATGCTGCTGATTTTTTAACACAAAAATGAGTTCTGAAAATCAAAAACACAAACATTTTTAAGTAAATCAAAAAATTATTACAAAATCACTTCGACGCTTTGGTAACTGGAAAAACAAATAAAAATCTCTGTTTTCTCAATAGGCTGTTAAATTTGTTGTTGAAGTTTAAAGTTGTTGTTGTTGTTTCACAGCTAAAAATTCTGCTTATGAATATTTAATTTACATTTATTTTTAACATTGAATTTTCTTTCAACGTTTCTTTTTTTTCAATGCCTCAAGACACTTTTCTTTGCTTGTGTGTGTATGCGTCGCACATAAAATTCGCGACTCACGCGCGTATCGTAACAAATCACAACTCAAACTGATGGCTTTTCGAAAGCTTTTTCCAATAACTTTGCAGTGAATTTGTAAAATGTTGCATGAAGCTAGTGGAAGCAGCAGCAGCAGGAGAATGACTCGTATGGGGGTGATTTTGTGTTAAAGGTGTCATGCCAAACGATGTCATTCAGTCAACCAGCCAGTCGAGATTATTATTACCACCACTAAAAAAACCACCCACAATAGTAACCTTCACGGTAAGAGTGAAGAGAGTTCGTTTGAGTGAGCTTTCTCGAAGTAAGCATAGCTTTTGCTATGCTTTCGAAATTCTAGAATGAAAAACCATTTTACACCCTTTAACAGGTTTTTTGGTTTTTCTCAGACCAGACACATATCCATATCAACATATACGAAAAACATGACAATTTTCATTCCCATCGAATAGAGACAGAACTGATTTTTCCGCCGAAAAGTGACATTTCAGATTATACGTCGAATAGTTACGTTTCAATATTTTTCGGAATATAAATATCGACTTTTCTGTTTGCACCCTTTGATCAATCACAGGAACTGTCAAATGAAAGAAAATGATTTTTGCGGGTACCCCTTTAGAAAATTATTGGAAATGCTATGAGCTAGTGGAAAATTCTAAAAACGAAATCGTTAACATCGATGTTTTCCACAAGAAAATCGATAGCATCGGAATTTCTCTCTCCATGACCTCAAGTTGAATACATAATTTCAATTGAATTAAAAAAATCTCACATAAAAATGTACGACTAGTTATGTTAACATATTATTGTTGGACTTTAATAAAAAGAAAGAAAAAATAGCATGAACTTGCCATGCCTTATAGATGTAAATGTGTAAATTACATATTTTACGAGAACGAAGTGAATATAAATGAGGCATTTCACCTCAAATGGGACAACATTTTGCATCTCTAATTTTATTTCATATTTCTTTTCCTTTAGTAGTGGTCCATATTTTTTTTTATCAAGTTGTTTAAGAGACAAATTTTTGGAAATTAACTCTGCGAATAATCTGTTAAACTCCATTTTTGTTTTTAAATGTTCTTTTCATAAATAATATCGAACATTTTTTTAAATCGATATTACTACATATTAGATTTTTAAGTTTCGAAAATAAATCATAATTTTTAACAATGAACATACAGTGACTTGTGCTGATTCTTAATCGTATTATTTCAATTTTTGTTTTAAGAAAATAAAATAAAAGTGTCATAATGGGATATACAGTTGATTCCGGATTTAAAACCAGCGTTCTTAGGTCTAGAAAATATGCAAATAGTCCGGTCCGAAAAACAAAAAAAGAAAGAAAAATTTATATTTATCAAATTTTTCATAATTATGGATATATAAGTTATAAAACTTTTGAGCTATGGTAAAAACGCTTGACTTCACTCTTATTTAGTATGTAACTTCTTTATAAGGATGCCTGTGGCTTGGATTTTTGGTTTAGGAAGGGGAAGATAACACGGTTGTTTCTCAGAAATTACTGTAAAGCAGTATTTGGTACCTAAAAGCAGATTAAATTTTTATTTAACAAAAAACGAATTATCTAACACAAAATTTTTGTCTAATTTTCCAATTTTTTACATAAATTGCAGAAAACCCGGAAAACGGCACAAATCTATGCCTACATCTTTCTTCGTTATGTGATCTTAACGTGAAAGTCTCGCTATTTTGGAAATTCTTTTAATTTTTTTCGAACTCGAAGATGAATTCTTTGATTTAAAATAACAATGTAAAATATACAGGAACTTTTCCTCACATAACTCAATTACGGTAAGTGGATAACTTATTTCATTCTATACATTGATGGGTTATTTTCGGAATAATATTTCTGCGGGGAAGTGCACCAATGATGGCAAACAGTATTTAATTTACTAGCTAAACTGAAAAAAAATAATAAATAGTAATATTTTATGCAAAACCTACAGCATTTTATATTTTGTAACTGCATGTAAAACAGGGACTTTTACTTAATCTAATAAATAAAAACATAAAAATGCACATAGCGTTACATAATTTAAAATAAGGATAATGGCTTTCAAATATAAATGCAATTCTGGTATGCAGCATCAAAAAACTACATGACGTCTGCTAAAGATTGTAATTCCATTAGCTAAACAATCCAATAATTTGTTTAATTGTTGGTGAACTTAGCTGGGCGCTTCTCAACAAAAGCAGTCATGCCTTCTTTTTGATCCGCCTGAAAGTAAGAAAAATTCCAAACATTTAACAATACATTCGGTAATTGTTATCAGTATAGCAACTTACAGTCGAGAAAGAAGCATGGAACGTCCTCCTTTCGAACTTAAGACCCTCTTGCAGAGTTGTCTCATATGCGGTATTTACAGCCTCTTTGCATAGCTGTACAATCAAACCAGAGTGGGAGCCGATTTTTTCACCCAATTTCACTGCCTCGCTAAGTAGCTTATCAGCAGGAATAACCTTGCTGACAAGACCCATTTTCTCAGCTTCTTCAGCGTTAATCATATTGCCAGTAAGACAAATTTCCATGGCCTTTGATTTACCCACAACACGTGTCAAACGTTGGGTGCCACCAGCACCGGGAATTGTGCCTAAAGCAATTTCAGGTTGACCAAATTTAGCCTTATCACCAGCATATATGATATCGCACATCATGGCTAATTCACAGCCACCACCAAGTGCATAACCATTAACGGCAGCAATGATGGGCTTTTGACAGCGTGCCACACGTGTCCAATCATTTAAGAAATTACCCATAATACAGTCTGAATATGTATTTGATTGCATTTCTTTGATATCAGCACCAGCAGCAAAAGCTTTTTCACCGCCAGTAATAACAATGGCAGCAATTCCTTTGTCACTTTCATAACTATCCAAAGCAGTGTTCAATTCCTTTATGAGTCCGTTGCAAAGAGCATTCAACGCTTTTGGGCGGTTTAAAGTTATAACAGCAACATTTTGCTTGGCGCCTGTAACTTCAGTTTTGATGAATTCTAAATTGTTGACAGCTAAGGAGATAGCAAAAAAAAAATGTAATTATTTTGCATGTTACAAAACTGTTATTCTTGACTTGATTAAGATTGAACGGTAAGATAAAACCTTTTTTGAAATAAAAATTTTAACTAGGTGTGAATCTAACAGAAATAAATTTCACAAGAACCGATTTTTAAATCCAAATCGAATTATTCACGTTTGTGCAGTATTTTTATTTTTAATTCTTCTAAAATTGCTTGCTCTATTGAAGCACACACACACTTTTTGGTTAACGGTCCCCAAGTGGCCTAGTGTACCAAATTTCAATGAAATCCTATGAATAACTGTCAAAAAAAATAAGAAAACATTTTATGTGAGGCCAACACCTCTTTAGAACTCGACTTTTGAAAAATCTTTCTATGGTGGAAATTGACAACGTAGGGATCTCATGTTCCGAAAACTTGATGTTTTTGAGTAGTCTCTTGTTTTCATGGAAAAAATTAATTTGTAGATAAACAGTGCGTTTGATTTTACTTAGTGGATTTTGACATTGTTTAGAGTTTTGTTGCCTGGGCAACCCATTCAGCCTGGACGTTGTTTCAGTGTGAAAGTTTTTTTGTATTGAAAAATTTAATACTTACTTTTCCGGGACGTGTCATATCCTCTTACTATTTAAAATTCGAAAATTTAGTGGATATTGTCCTTGTTTGAGGATATCATATTCCAAATTGAATGTTTATGTGATAAACAGTTTGATCTGTGCGTTTATTCTTAGCCGGTTATCTAGGAAACAAAAATTTTTTTATGGGATAAGGTAACTCTTGTATTGCTGAAAAGAGCCATGCACTTTTATGATTCAAAAAATCGTTCATTAGTCGATATTGACATTGTATGAGAATCCCATGTCCCCGGAATGTCTTGTTTCCTGAGTGTTTTTTCCAAACAATTAGCAGAAAATGAGTTTTTATATAGAAAACGTGATGTGCTGCACCTCCTTGGGACTGGAGGAACAAAATCATTCCTTCGACCTCGCCTACATATCGAAATGATATCTTCAAAGTTTGATTTATAAATATAAAAACAGCGACTGATAAGGGAATATTTTCGAGATCAACCCCTCCCCCGTAATGCTAGAGAAACATGGCAATCGACATTGTTGCAATATCATAGAATAAATTAATCCGAAAATAAATACCCTTCACAATCACACAATTTTATTACAAATTGAAAAACATTACGTAATAATTTTTTAGCAAATTCATCCGGCAACAAAAATGCTTACATTTACCGGCATTTTATCGACCCAAAAAATCTAAAGTACCTTGAACCAACTTGTTGCACTCATCCATACTACTCTTTGCGTGAATTAGTCCAAAGTTCATCAAAATAAGCAACAGAGAAAAAACTCACCTGCTGAGTAAAATCTTGGTGCCAATTTGGGACTCTTAGCAGCTACGTGAATTAGATTCTGTGCACGTCCAGCCACAATTTTTGCAATGCTCGCCATGTTGTACTTGCTTCTGTTTAACTCTAATTAAAGAAATTAAATTTTTATATTATTACTTAATACAATTTTTATCAGTGGGGTTGATTGGTGGAGCCTGTGGAGGTGAAGGCTGAGGGAGGAAATATAATTCTTACTGCAAATGCTCCCGCTACGAACTTGAAAGAAGGAATGTGGAACCGAGCCCCAAAAGCTGCAGATCTTCGTTTTGTGGATTGTAGTTTTGTTGTTGTACTTGGATCATTTTTTGGGGGGCACAAACGGAACACGTGTTAGAAGGGTTCAACCAGTACTGTGAAAAACTATTCTATTCAGTCCTATTGCTGGCGTGATACATTTTATAGCTTAAATTATTTGTGTATGGTACTTTTCGTTTGTTTCATAGCTGTCAAAATTCATTCCAAAATGTTATCAAACAATTTCTTTTACGTTTTGCAACGGATTTTGACAACTATGGAGTAACATTTTGCTCTTGACAAATTAATATAGGTGGTGTTTACACGCAGCGTCGACTTGTAACACCAACCAAAGAATTATAATTCTTTGCACCAACTCACAAGTTCGCTGTAATTCAGGCATTTACACGCACATGCACCGGCGCTGAAATGTTGTTGTTATCAAAACAAACAAAAAAAACAAATAATCTGCTACGACATAGTCTAAACTTAAGAAGAAAAATTAATTATTGTTTTCTCTTAGTTTTCTTGTATATTTTTAATATAAAATTTATTGATGTTGAATGTTAAAATTAAGTTCAGCTAAATGTTATTTTAAACATTTATTTTACTAATGCGAACTTTTGCACCGAAGTAGAAATACCGAAATACTACGACGTACCTCGCACCTCGCACAACAAAAATACTACTCCGAAGTCATACGCCGGCACTCAAATTCTTGATGTGTAAATAGCGTTAGAGCCTTCCTTAAGGAATCATGGGCTGTGGCTAAAGCCTTAAGTTCGGTTCTTACGGAACAATACGTCGCATCAAAATGTTTCGTTTACTTTCAATCAGTAAAATACGTTCATTTTGGTTATAAACATTGGTTACCATATACTCGAATTTATTCGTTACACCTCGTCTAATTTGGTTCAGGCTTATTCCGCTGTCTTGTTTTATACAAATATCAATTACTTACTATTGTAAATGAAATGCAAAGACGGATACAAGGAAGATCAATAAATAAATACGCAATTTTTATTTATTGCTGGTATATCCTTAGCTGCAGTTAGTCTATTTTATATATCATTGCAGTCTTATGCATGAAGTAATTACACAAAGTGAAGTCAGTAAAATGAGTCATGCGTGTTGAAATGAAAGCCAATTTAATATCCAACGCTTGAGAAATCCAATATTTTTATGACTTCACCTATTCTTGCCATTGTTTTTTATATACAGTTTTCAACACGCACTCGCACACATTGTGCTTAGAACTTTATGGTGAAGTGGCAATATACGCGAACACTGCAACTTGTGACAAAATTTTAAATTTCAATATCGCATCAAAGTCGAAAGCGACACTCGCAAAAAAATATTATTTAAGTTAACTTTCTACGCGGTTACATGCGGAACTTTTGCTTTTACTTCCATTTGCTCGAAATAAATGAATACATACTATAATTTTATGAAATTTTATATTTTGCCTGATGCCGCGTGACTGCTTACATTCGATGTTCACTATTACGCGACAAAATTTGTAATACGTTGCACTGATAAAGAGTGGCACACTAACTATAACGTAGTGATGACCATGGTTTAATGATTAAAGATTAGAGCATCTTGTCAAAAATTGTAATTGCAACCCTGGGAGAACATAGAAGATCTCTTCTCAGATTGTAAAAAGCAGAATCAAAACAAACAAAAAAAAGAACACGGGACGGTCGTTCAAGTTCTTATCACAGTTTGCGATCCACTGTCGACGTCTTCCTTCAATCGTGGGAACACAAAATATGATACCTTTTTCCTTCGAAGCAACAACGCGGCATAGTTCATAAAAATTCAACATAATTATTGAATGAAACAATAATTTTGTAGATAAAATCACACGAAATATAAAAACAATAACTTTTACGTCACACAAAAAGGTGTATTTTCTTCTTAACCAAATTATCACGTTTTGTTGTGCTCGATTTTGACAATTTGAGAAGAATCATATATAAAGAAATACACACAATTTGGATTCGATCCAACCTTATATAATTAAACCATGGTGTTGACCACTTTATAAGCAGTTTGTCTATAGTTACAGTGAAAGGCCAATAGCTTATGTTCAGTTCAAGTTATGTTAATATCAAAAAAACAAACTTGAGTTTTCGTCTTTTCCCTAAGTGGGTTTTGGAAAAATATTCTATTATGAATCTATTCTTTTTGAACACGACCTTTGATTTGTCAAAAGCAGCTGTTAATTTTTCGACATCGAAGTGTTTTTTAACAGAGGAGCGATGAAAATGTACGTATTTAGTGTTTATTAATAATTAAAACAACAATCGTGTACATTTAATATAGTTGTTTGTTGACGTGTTTATTTTGTTTTCCTACAGTAACTTCTGTATATGCTAGGTTGCAAAACAAAGAGGAAAAATTTGAAAATGACTGAAATCCAAGATAACGAAGTGCCACCAACCCAGTCACCATTGCAAGTCAAAGATGAAACTGCGGAAAAGATTTTGGAAGCAGATGCTTCAGAGAAGCACAAGGAACTAACAACAAAAGAAGCATATTTCGCCAGTCTCAATGCATGGGTTAAACATGCAAACATTTCGCAAAATGCAATGGCGCTATTTCCCTACTATTTATTCAGCAGTTATCCGCAAATATTTCAAAATCAACCAGCAACTGCAGCTGGAGTTGGTCCCAATGGTCAAATATTTCCAACAGCACCTCAGATGCCAAATGGTAGAGCTGTACTTCCTGGCGGCATCGCCGGTATAGCGGCAGGAGTCGCCGGCGTAAATGCGCCTGCTGGTGAGGGCGGCACTGCTGCAGCACAATTAATGCGCACAGTGATATTGAATGAGCAGTTGCAGGCAGAAATTATACAACTCTATGGTGGTTATGAGCATGTAATAGCTCCATTTTGGAAACGTGCCATTGCAGAGTTGGTGGATGTATTTATTTTATTATTGCTAAAGGTTATGATCACTTTTACAATAATGAATGTATTCGATTTGGATTTAGGCTTTGAATTCGATAAAGAAGTGTTGAAAAAATCACTAGAAGATGATTATGCTGGCTTCCTGGCTATATCTTCGGATTTCTTAGCTTTTTCTTCAGATTTGCTTGTACTAGAGATTTTAACCAAAGTTATTGTTTGTTTTTATGAAGCGATTTGGACACGTCAAGGTGGTGCAACACCAGGGAAAATGTTAATGGGATTGCGAATTGTTTATATGGAAGCGATGGTACCATTGCAGCCACCACAGCCGCCTCAATTGGGTTTTCGTACACAGCGTGTGCAATTGAAGGCGTTACTATATCCGGCTGAAACGCCAGGTTTTAAACGTGCATTTATGCGCGCTGTGGCCAAAAATGTCTTAATGACGTTGCTCTTCCCCATGTGTTTTGTAATGATTTTTTTTAAGAATAATCGCACAGCCTACGACTTTATGACGAAAACTATTGTGATTGAAGATAATCCAAATGCAGTGCTAAGGCGTCAACGTTGATTGGCAAGTTTGAGAAGCGATTAAATTATATATTTTTATTAGAAATTGTTTTTTCTTTTGTATAAACTTTGTCAGTAATGAAAATACATATATGAATAGTTGATACTAATAGAAAAATATCAAAATTTTTATCTATAGGCTGATCATTTTTGTCTCATTTTTATATTTTATACTACATAGTAGAAAAAAACGTGTACTTTTTATTTATTATCTCTATATCATATATCAATTATCTGTTTTCCAATTTTGGCATATTGTTTCGAAATTTACTTTTTAAACTATTATCTTTGCCTTTGAAGAGTTTAAACTCAAAACTGTAGTATGGTGTATTTCAATCTTTAAAAATATTTCCCCGTGTAAGTTCGGAATTAGCAAATTTTGTAGTCGTTGTTTTTCTGTACGATTTTCAGTAAAATATCTTTAATTTCTCAAAGAAAATATGTTTTACTCCCTACTTTTTTTTATGTACCATTTTTTTTAAACTAATATAGCTTATTAAATTACATTTAGTATGACCCATATTTTAGTATTTGATTTAGAGATTCCCAGCTTATAACATTTTTTGAGCTTTATCCGCGACCACTATATATATATAGCTACATATATCTTTGAAAACAGAACCGTTCGCATGATTCGAAATTTTTCATTCTACATTTATCAGTATCAAAAGCCGCGGTAGAAAAATATGGTTTGATAAAAATTCAGATTCTACTTAATGGATTACTTAGCTTATCATAAATGCTTGTGAACCAAAGATTTCAATAACAATATAGAATAGTAAGTTTAAGTTATTTCAAGGAATTAAAAATATTTAATAATTTAATAGTCCCGCGAGAGAATTTGGGGCTATGCGTTACCTAAAAAAAATTAAAACTTCTGAGAATAAGTTTTTCCAATGGTTAAAGGCCATTTTATCTTGTTCTCAAGAAATTTCATTTGGGAAATTTTAAATATGGGAGAAAACAAACTTGTTAGTCGAGATAAAGTATCTAAATATTAAAAGGTAACGAAATTTATAAAATTTGATCTGGTAGGATAAAAGAGCACAAAAATATGATCTTTTGTCGCTAAGCCGAGTCATAGATTTGATCTGAATGTAAAAAAAAACACTTTCAAGAACGTTTAAAATAGATTTATTATTTTGATACAACCGCAACAATTAGAAAATCTTGCGCAGCTCACTTTACGTTAACATTCCTAAGCGTTTGTGCGAAAATTGTCCCCTTACCAGGCACATGCAGCGGTACCCCTTTGTAGCAAGCGACTAACTCCCCGTTAGTTAACAAATCTGGAGCGCATGTCTCAAATATTTTCTTTTTTGGATTCAATTGTGCATCAGGCTGGCGACTATAACCCTCACAGTGCACTAAATCACCCGGGACAGCACCTGCTGGTGGACTGAGTACTTCAACCTTTTCTGGTGTAGAGGCACACATAACCATTGCTTCCGAAGTCACACCACGCATTTTAGCCGGCTTTAGATTACACAGCACGATAACCATGCGATTTTGCATCTCCTCCAGTGGTACATATTTAACTAAACCAGAAACTACAGTACGTGGTTGTGGTTCTCCACAGTCTATTTTCTCCAGATACAAACTATCGGCGTCCGGGTGGCGGTCAACTTGAATAATTTTACCAACGCGTAAGTCCAGGCGACCAACGTCTATTGGCAGTTCTTGGGTAGGCGCAGCTGTAGCCGCTGTCACATTTTCCTTTTTCGGTTTCTTTTCTTTAGCAGGCTTTACTGCTGCTGCAGTTGCCTTAACATCAGCAATTGTTATTAGCGTTGGCGCAGGGATTGTCGCATCTGTACACAGTGAGCGGGTGCCAGGCATTGGAATCTGACGTTTTCCATTACGCTGCTCCAGCGCTATAAGTTGTGCCTTTGTAGTTTCGATTTGCTTTTGTAATTCAGCGTTTTCTAACCTCAGTGCTTTTTTTCTGCGTGCAATAATTTCACCTCTCATAGGAACCAACTGGCAGATAAGTTTTCATTAGGAGTTGTAGTAGCAATTTATTATGTTGTTACTAACCTCAGATGTCATCGAAGCTATAATCTCTTCATGGCGATTGTTGTTAGCAATAATTTGCTCTAATGTAGTCATGGTTTGATTGTTAAGTTTGCAATTGAAACGTGTTATATTTTTCTTAAAGTTTGCTGCTCCAAATATTAAAAGGCGGTTCAGTGACATTTCTTTGTCCCAAGTGGACAATTGACGTTTCGATTGTCTTTATACCTGTTGGCACTTGCTAAAAACATAAGTGATTTTGCCAAAATTATTTCGTTGCCTACACGCAGCGTCGGGATTATAACGCCGCCTCTATAGTTGAGACACATACACTCGCATACAAGTGAGCGTTTTTTCAACGTGCGTTGCAACGCGCATTAGTTTTATTAACGTCGGAGTCATGCTAAAACGCGCGTTGTTGACAACGTTTCAACACTTTTAAAGAAATGTTTTGAAATTTAAAAATCTTTCCTAGAATTTTTTTTCATTTACATCAAAACCACGTATGTATGTGTCCTTCTTGATAATTTTTTCTGTATGCTGTTAGTTAGAGAGCTGATTGGATTTTAGGTGTAAAAGCTCGAAGATAGCGCTGATTTTGCTTAAAGAATAAATTTCATACTATTAAGAAAAAAAAAATCTTAAAATATTGTATCGCTTCCAAAAACTTGGCCATCATTAATTTAGCTTAGCCATTTTCAAAAAAAAGTTCAGCCATGTAATGCTATGATGTTTACTTCTCAACAGAATAAAATGCGAACGAATTGTGAGAGAAAGCAAGAATTCTTACGACGACCCCTCACTCGCATATACTTTTCGCTCAACTTGTGAAAAATCAAACTATTTTGATTTTCATCTGAATTCTTTTTTTTCATCATACGACTTGTCAAAGTCGGATGAAAAATCTGAACGTCTGAGGGCCCTATCAATATTCAATACAAAACGTAAAACATTGTTCAACGTTTCCTTTTTTTTGTAATTTGATAACACGAAGCTAATGAAAGAGAACACAGACTGAAATCATATAGCCTTCTCATGATACCATGGGCTTAAAATTTGAACATAATGATGCATCACCAGATAGATGCGTTCTTGTCTAATACGACAGTTTTTACTTTGCTAAATGACAGTGGCCGAATAGGCCATTTCATTCATACACACCATTTTCAAAATAAATATGTACATGAAAAGAACTACATCAAGCAATTGACTGTCAAAAGGCGATTTTTCTTGGGTGTGTATAGTTAATTTTGTTAAAATTTTACTGCATTTATAAAATCTTTATAAAATACTATTCACAATACTATTTAACGCAAGTTCTGGTAAATTTTTATTTTAAAATACTAACAAAACATTAAAAAAATATTTATTTATTGCAACAGTGAGCAATTGCTAATTTAACTGAAAATTTGATGTATAAAGTTGCGCATTCAGCGATTTTTCTTAGAATCAGCAGCAGCTGACAAAAAAATAAAAATTTTAAAATCGCAGATTTGGTCATTAAATAAAAAATATGCAAATAGTTAAATAATTTGTAAATTGTTTTAGACTTACCAAACGATTTCGTTAGGTTTTTGTTGTTCAAATTGCACAAAATTATATTTCCGGGGCTTAAATGAGACTCAGCTACTCACTCGGTCAAGCACAAATTGATGGAGGAAAATATATTAAATTTCACATAGCCACCACCCCTCTGTTATACTTTCGTAGTCATGACCAAGGTTGCGTTGTTGAAAGATTAATCATTAATCGATTGAAGTAAAAACACGCATTAAACAAATTTTCAGTATTCAAATTAGACATTGATGTCATGGAAATGAAACGCAATGGCGCTGACTAAATTTAAATTTAATGCGATTTAAAATAAAACCCCATTGTTTTGCTAAGTGATTTAAATCGAACATTATGTTGAAAGCAAATTCCTGAAATGGGATCCATGCAGAAAGAATACAAGTTGCTGGGTTGTATTCTTAGCGCTCAACCTAAATGAGAGCTTTGGTGTCAAAGTTAAAAAAAAGCATTTGACGATTCTACTTCAGGAATTAAAATTTGGAATGGAAAAATTCCTTTAAAGTAAGCGCCTACGTAGCTTCTAAAATTCAACGCCCGAAGTTCTTTTATATGTAGAAGAAATATAAGTGTCGTCCTACTATTTTAAGTTTATGTTTTGGATCGGGTCTATCAAGGAGCGATATTTGCATACATTTATAAAAAAATAATCATGTGATGAAAAAGAAAAAAACCCACTTTCAAAATACAATCGTAAAATTTTTGATTTTTTTTATTTAAAAAGATATCAACAGTTGGATATTAAGAAAAAACTTAAGCGGTAAAGTTTTCGTCCAGTAAAATAGAAATGTGCTACTTGTCCCAGAATCTCGAGCGTGCTTATTTTCATCTAGGAATTTAAAAAAAGCTAGCTTACGTTTAGTTATAGAAATGTGCTGATTTCGTCTGGTGCGTTGAAATAATTTTCAAAACTCCCACCAAAAATGAAAACCACCATAAATGAAAATTCTAACTAAATAGAACGACCCGTCTTGATATTGATTTTAATTTAATTTGTTCATTGTGTGAGACTTTAAACTTAACGGCCATGCAAGTAATTGTGTAATGACCGGTCCAGACTCCTGTTAGAACACGTAGCGTGTTTTTTTTTATCAAATCCAAACAGTTGCATTGTTAATTTTTTATTTGAACTTCGCCATGTTCGGTGAAGCACAATTGATCATTAATAGACTTGATCATACATAACTGTTCCAATTTCATCGTTTCTCATGAAAATTTGCGCAACAATTTTGTATTAAACGAAGTTTAATTTCGCCCAAAGTGTGTACCGAGTGAATAGATTTCATTAAGAATAAGTTTGCATTTAAGTTCCATTTAACTTTTTTACTACCATCGCTAACATAATATCTTGCTTTTCTTACATTTTTCTCACATATGAGTTTATTTTTTTTTATAAAATTCTCAAGGCATTAAAGTCTTTTTCGCTTTTTTCGAATTTTTTGGTTTTTCCAGCGATCAAAATTACCACCACCACTACTACCACAACGTACAATTTTTCACAATCTCACCAAAAACCTAAATATTCCACTGTCACAAAAAAAAAAGAAATCACTACTACCACAACCACCACCATCACCACCTCTACCACCACCATCATCAACAACAACGTAGTTCCTAAGCTTTTGTCTAAATCTTAATTGCTTATTTAATCAAAATCAAACGCGTGCTATCGCAAAAACTCTCTTAATCATAGGCCTATCCGAGACAGCCGTTATGGACGTAATGTCATCCTCATTGCAACAACAACGTATTGTCGTCGATCAGTTGCGTCGCGAAGCTTCGATCGAGCGTCAAACTGTATCGGAATCTTGCGCTAAAATGATGAAGTATATAACGGAGCACGAACAGGAGGATTATCTATTGACTGGTTTCTCCAGTCAAAAGGTAAATCCATTCCGAGAGAAATCATCGTGCACTGTGCTTTAAAGCATCAACACAATAAAGAACGTTACTTTAATGAAGCAACGAAGAAATGGGAGGAGTGGAAGTAGAAGTAATTGCTATAGTAAATGGAAAATTGGAAGAGATAAGTAACGGTGTGGAGGAGTTTTGTTCTGAAGCTGGAAAATTTAATACATATTGAAGTAGCACACAAACACACGGTCACCAATAACACATTAAAAATATAAATGAAATTTGTCTGAGAAAAACGAAAACCACAACAAAAGTTAGACCACCAATAAACGGATGCAACATGAAAACCGAACAAATAAAAATATATTCAAAATTAAATCGTTAATTTACGTACATTTGAAATGTTAAATTATACATCAACAATAACAATACAATAAAATTCAATACTACATAAATGAACAGAAACAACCAGAACTTTTACATATGCACGTTAGCATTTGAATCTTGCTGCAATATTTAAAGAGCAACAGTAATGACATACATATGTACATCCAAAGAACAAAAGCTCTTTAAAACATATACAATTTATATGCAAAGAATATACTTCAATATATCTATAACTATAGAGTATACATATATAAATATACTCATATCGAAAATATGCAAATCAGAAGCAAAACTCATTAATTTATTCAAAAACTTACCATATATTCAGAGATATTATAAACATTTATTTAACTAGAATATAAAAAACTCAAATAAATTACAAAACCAAACACTCCAACAAACAAGAAAACTATTAAATTATATTCTTATTACAAAAAAAAAAAAAAAGCAGAAAAGTAGAAAATTAAAAAAAAAGTAATAAAAAATTAAATCGTATTTCTGAAAAAAGAAATACAAAAAATATATATATTTATATATAAATATTTAGCAAAACTTTGTTAAACTATTACTTAAACAGTAAAAGAAATACTTTATATACATATACATATATTAAAGACTATATCAGCAAAAAACAAAAAGTTATCGAAAAATGTTATCGCAAGTAAAAGAGCAAATATTATTAATCAAAACTTTGAAACTATAATATTTAATTCATTCATTTCTAAATAAAAAAGCAAAACTTTATTCAGAGCAAATACCAAAGAAACTTTTACATAGCTTAGTGCAAAATAATGTTATTATATACATAGAAAGAAAGCTTAATAGCAATAATACTTAGAGTTTCCTCATTATAATTAATGTGCATTTTCTTCACTATTATCAAATCGCGCTTAGATTAGGAAATTAATATTGATTTTTGAATTTGATTTCATATAAGAAAAATGACTGCGTTTGTGAAACAGAAGTTTATCGTTCTAGGATTTTCACTTATGTGTTTAGTAAACAAAAATTAAAGAGTTGCGTACAAAGGATATGTACTTTTTGCGTTCATAATAATTGATGTTAATTTTAAAACCTACTTCATATACATACACTGCTTCCTAAGTATACCATTGTTTTTGGCTTTCAACCAACAAAATATCACTATCAACTAAACTTATACTTCCATTTAAAACTTTAAATGCTTTTGTGCTTGAAATAGTTTCTTTTTCTGCTTTATAAGTACTTCGGCAAAACCTTTTAAAATTACCTGGCAAAATTTTTGAACCTCAATTAACATAAATTTTAAAATATTGATTGTTAAATTTGTTTTACTTTTTGTTTAGACGAGTTTCATAACTCCTGCATTTATTTTTTAATAGTCGTATTAGGTATATGATTGCTGCAATTCTAAAATTATTAATAATCATATTATTTAATTTACATATAAAGCAAAATCTTAAAGCTAAAAGTTTCCTGTTGCCAAAAGTTTATATTTTTTATTAAGCTTAAGAACTTAGCCTTCCATTAGTAGCTTAACTTCCGCTTTGAAAGCAAGAAGTCGATTACAACGAAATAGTACAATTTAGTTAATTTCGCAACAAAATATAGCAATTATTAAAATGCAATTTTAAACACCACAAAGAAAACATTTTTTTCTTTTTCTTTTTTTTTTGCACCTTAGCAAGCTACAAAAAGCATTACAAAGTTAGTTAGTGTTATAGATGCATAGGTATAGGACATACAAATCCTTGCTGCGCACTCTTTAGAACGAATGGTATCTGCTTTATGGTAAAAGTTATATATTTTTAAGATGAATAATACACCTTAGAACTCATACTGCTACTTAAAAGTGCTACCAGACCAAATAAAAATTTCGAACTTTGTTTTGCTGTCGTGAGCAAACAGCAAAAAATTGTACGAAATTATAGAAAAAATGGTCAAAACGTGGTTTTAATTTTGTTAAACTTATTGAAAAAAATAAAACAAGTTAGTTGATGTTAAAATTTCACATTCTGCAGAGTAAATTTTAACAGCTGCGCTAACTTTTGAATTTTTACAAACGCAACCATTTTAGAGCTAAAAACAAATTAATATAACACATGTATTGTATTTGCTTTCCCAAGAGCAACTAAGATTGTCATTTTTTCCACAGTTGTTTTTAACAAAAAAAAAATTAAAATTGTATAACATTTGGCTTTTTGTTTTTAACGCACCATTGCAATATCACTGGAACACAAAACATCACGTATGATGCAAGATTTAACATTTCCATCTACTTTTCAACTTTTTTTTTTCAAAAGAAATGAAAGTATAATTTTGAGCTCTCACATTTCTACGCAATATCATTTTGTACAAACATACAAAAATGTTAATTGAATTCCGTAAAGACATTCGTAATTAGAATGTAGAATATATATATCAACAAGTACAATATTTATATGTATATCCTTCAATGATTCTTCAACAAAACATTCAATTACTCTTATATTGCGAACAAATTTCTAAGTAACAGCAAAAAATTATATTTAAAAAAATACACACTTTTTTCTTGTAATCGTTTAAAACAAACAACAAAAAAAGAAATACTTTTAAACTCGTTTGCTTGGATTCAATAAAATTAGATGTGTTATCTAGTGGAACAAACCAAAACACAAAAAAAAAAAAAAAACAAAACGAAGAAAGAGGACTATCCTCGTATTGTGTGTTTTATTAAACTGGGTTGCTCTGGGTTTATTTACAGCGTTGTATTTCATCCTCTAACATGGATGTTTAAGTTGTTTATGATGCATTAAGGTAAAGAAGTGTTCACTAACCGAAGAAAAATATTGTACTAAAAGACAGCTTTTGGAAAATCTTCGCTATCCTAAAACTAAAAAATAATCTGAAAACTTTTTTTTTCATTATTATTTTACTCAGTTCAGTAAAGTGTGTGATAGCAGCAACAAAATAAGAAAAAAATCATAGTTTGATTTATTGCTAATTTGAATCATCAGTGGCCTTGGTGCCGATGCCTGATATGTTTCCCCTTTTGCATAGATAAATTGAGAACCCATGCAAAAACTGAAAGAAAGCTAAGCCATTATTTTTGTTTCTGTTGTGTGTTTGTTTTCAATAGGTGATTCTTTTAGAGGTACTTTTTGCAGTGGAGATTTTATGGCCATGGGTGAATCGTTCCAAACAGTCATGGTATTTTTGTTCGGTATTGTTTGACATTTCAAACGCCAGAACAACGTATGTAAATTATGAAAATTTGCTAAATTCATTAATATTTTAACATTTTATTAACCCAAAATTTGCATAATTTCTTGAAATTATGAAATCAAATCAAAATCATGTGAAATCACACCTCTCGACTTTTTCCTTTGGTGATACGTAAAGTCCAAAGTCTACATGTATAAGCCGGCTACGATGGAGGAATTGGAAGCCAACATTACTTCTGTAATTCGCCAAATACCACCCCATATGCTCGAACGCATCATAAAAAATTGGAACTTTAGAATGGACCAGTTAGCCGTAGTTACGGTCACCATATGAAAGAAATCCTTAAAAAATTAATGTAAAGAATGCTTCCTTTGTATGATAATAAAGATATCTCGATAAAATTAAATTTTTTGCTTGTTTTTATTTTTGAAAAAAGTACTTCTAAACCAAGAAAGGTACAAATCATTTGATACAATTTTCTTGCAGGCTCTTCGTCGCAAGCTTCCTTGGTGAGCATCCGAAAGCTAATTCTTTAAAGATTTTAATCGGAACAGAAAATAATTGTAATAATTTTTCTTAGCCTATTCAGCACGGTATGTGATAACACCAAAAAAATTATACAAGTTTTTGAAAATAATGAGGTAATAATTGAATTAATAATAATTCACGTACATGTAGTGCCGATTTTTATAATTTTTGAGCACGTGTACCAAGGACACCAATTGAATTAGGAGATTTATGAGTATTTTATTACATAGGAAATGTTCAAAATTGACGTTTCAAGTAAATTCATATCAAAATTATGGGCTTGTAGAACTTTCCATTTCATTGTTCCTAGGGCTGAACATTGTTTCTAACATTTTCCAAAAAAGGCTGATTCTGTTTCTCTCATTTATTTATATCATTTGAAAACTCGAGTTTTAATATAATGTGCGAATACAGTCAGGAACTGTTTCTTCTAAAATCGGGTCAGGTCGTTATGAGAGGCCCAACAGGTGAAAATATATTTTCAGGCACATACATAACTGTTCAATCGCAAGTTAAATATTCGTAGCTATCAATGAGCTGTATATGATTTGAAAGGCCTGTAAGTTGTATATGAGCGATGAAATTTTAAAATTTCGAAGCTAACAACGTATTGCATTTTTGATTGATTTAAAGCTCGAGCTTAATAGATAAGAAGGCTAATAGCTGTAATAGCTAAACTCTATTGCCATATACTTTTTTTAGCACAACAAAACATAAAATTTCCAATGACTTACCACTTATACGTTCTCTTAAAAGATTGAGCAGTAATAATACTTTCCGGACATTATCGTATATGAGAGCTTATTACGCACCGTTCATACATTCTATGAAATTGTTATGAATTACTATCTTCGTCCAAGGGAATTTCTAATTGTATCGCTACTTAAATAACGACAAAGTCGACAATTCATATTTGAGGTATTTAAATAGTTCTAAAGTCAAGATCAATAACAGGTTTTCAGCCTGCAGGCTGTTTAACCACCACAGAAAACTCCCACCATGAATTAATATTCAACTTCTAGGAGTGAAATCGATTTTTTTATCTTCACAACTTTGTATTCAGTGTATTTTTAAATTTTAGGCACACTTTTCGAGTAAATCAGCGAAAATCAACATCTTCAATCACCACAAAAAAGTCCCACAATCAATACAAAAATCGCATAAAAACAAATTTTGAAGGGTTCATGTTTCAATCAAATTCGTATTTAATCGAATGATTTTTTTAAGTGACAAGTGTTCGGCCATTCAGTACCGCAGCAGTATGCAAATGGTGAAATGTCTGACTGATCGTTCCTTTGGACGTGGTTCCCGGCATGCATGTATTCTTGAACTTTTTCATTTAGCTTCATTTGATAATCGTGGTTAGTAAGAAGTAAACAATACTTTAGTTTTGAGTTTTTCTTGTGTTTATTTATTTTTTGATACGAAATCATTTATAAATTATTTTTGACTTTGAGGTCCAAGCTTATACAAAAAAAAACTTGGTGCGCGCATAGATTTTAGCATTTGTTTTCAAGTTTGAAGAGTGAGAATTGATTATATGAAAGTAATACATTTAACAAAATTTTTTTTTTGGAAAAAACTTATGTAACATTTCCATATTACAAAAAAACATTAAATGATGCGTGTAGTTCTAACTAAAATTCAAGATAATCGTGTTAATGAAGTATTTTAAAAGTGATAAAGTAATAATTAAATTAGATGACTCCTCCCTGCTTAACTTTCATCATCGCTACCGCCAGGTTGTCTAGGTTTGGGACCACCTGCACGCTTGGCCATAATGATTTGATCTACCTTAAGAATTGTAGTAGCGGCGCCAACGGAATATTTTAAGCCCCAGTATTTTGCTTGGAAAAGATCGAAAACCTTTGATTTAGATATATCAATAATGTCTGGTTTTTCTGATTCAATATTGAATCCAACATTTTTGCCGTTCGCTTCTTTGTGAGCCAAATATAACTGATTAATAACATCGGTGGCATTGACGCCAGTGTTTTCTGCGAGCGCCTTAGGGAATACTTCTAAGGCGGTAGCAAATTTACGCACTGAATATTGGTCCAAGCCAGGCAGTGTATCAGCATAGGCAGCTAATTGTGTAGCGAGTTCAATTTCTGTAGCACCAGCACCAGGCACATATCGACCATCGCGGGATAGACCCTTGAAATTGTTAACACCATCATCAATAGAACGTTCGATGTCGTCCATGAAGTTGTCGGTGGAACCGCGTACGACAATTGTGGAGATGCGTGAATCGGTACCGTCATTTCTTCAATGTCGGGAAAATAATCGATTTATACAAAAATTTATTGATTAAATGTTTTGAATAAATTTACCTGAAGGCCACAATACTGGTATCGCCCAACTCTTCAATACATACTTTATCGCAGTAGCCCAACTCCTCCTGACTGGGAGTTGTTATACGAGGCAAAACTGTCGCATTAACAGAGCGACCCAAACGACGCAAATCGAACTTGGAATTCAAACGCACAGCCATAATACCGTATTTATTAAGGAAATGTAAAGCCATATCGCCAACTTTACCACCAGCAACAACGACCTTAGCTCCAGTATCGGCAATTGCTTTAATTTGCGCTTCCAAGAGATTTTCTTCACCGGCGGAGAAATTCATTAGTTCATCAGCAGACTTAATAAGTACTGTACCCTTAGTCTCCGTCTGTATTATATCCATGGGACAAGAAAAAATGGCAATTTTTGCCTTTTCAGCATGACTAACATCGCCCTCAACAAAACGTTTGAAAACCATGCCACGTACAACCTCTGATTTCGCCAAACCACTGCCAAGAATTTTGCAAACGCGAATGTTATCCACGTTAAATGTGCCCTTATCGGGGAGGATGGCAACGCATGCTCTTGCTACCAAATCGGTAATGAATTCCTCTTGTCCAAACTGCTTAGACATAATAGAAGCTGTAAGACATTCCTTTACTTTGGAGATATCGCGGAAATCTTTAATTTCATGGCAAACCAGTTTAGGTAAAATTTCAAGAGATTTCTCTAAAGCCTTTTCATAGCCATCAGCAATTTCTGATGTTGTGATGCCTAAGCGCAATAGCTCCTCTGCAGCTTCTAGCAAAGCACCAGCAAAAATTACTACAAAATTGGTACCATCTCCGACTTCAGCGTCTTGCATTTGACTAGCCATGACCATAAGCTTGGCGGCTGGATGTTCAACATCTAATTCACGCATTATTGTGCCCGCATCGCTGGTAACAAATTGCTTTTCAATATGATTTATGATCATTTTGTTCATGCCATTCGGACCGTAAGCAGAGCGCATTGTTTGCGAAAATTCCTTGCATGCAGTAATGTTGCGATAAACTGCCTCCTCGAGGCCACTGTACATCTGTTTATCAAAGAGGAAAAAGAACAATTATATTAAAACTATTAAAATAATTTGACTATAAGGGTTTGTCTCATGGCTCAAAATGGTAAATAACAACTTTTGATCAATAATAAAAAATTTACTGCTGTGCCAAAATGAAATTAAATCGATGATTGAACGTGGGCGATTCGAATCTTATTTGACAACCGCAACAGGGGCAATAGATCATGGGTCAAATGGGCCACTTCGTTTTACTTGATATTACCTATAGATTCCAAAGTACGATGTCCGCGCATGTCGATATATATTACGGTTTGAAGTTTGCCGATTTTCTCGGTCTTATAACAAAATTCATTTATATTAGTAAAAACAAACTAAATTAACTTTCATGCTCACATGCTGCGATGACTAATGGACCAGCTGCTGTTGCCGCATGTGCGTCATTTTCGTTTTCACAAATTTCAGTGAAAAATTAGGCATTTTTGAATATTTATATTGTTATTAAATGTATTTCACTTACCCTCGCGCCATCTTTCATCATTTGCGCCATTCCTGGTGCTTTTGGTACAGATAGAGCCATGTTTATTCACAGATTTTTCGGAGACAACTTCAACAAGAATTTAATTTGCGTGAAAGAAAAAACTTCGACTATAACCTCACAAAAGCAATGAGTGACAGTTGCTTAGTTTTATGTGAGAAGGTTCTCGATGTGAGGCGTTGCCAACGATTTTATTTTAAAACAAATTAAAAAATGTTTGTAAGTTTGGAAAAATTAATCAATCGGCCAAATCATATATGTACCACTAAGGCTCGGTTCAAAATATGGTTTTTTCAACGCGCGTTTCAGCATAACACAAGACTTTATGCAATGAGCCACACATGCTGGTGTGTCTTATTGCATGTAACTTTGTGATATGCTGAAATGCGCGTTGAAAAAATGCTCGTGTGAACCGAGCCCAAATAGCTGTGCGACTATTGATTCAAATGAAACAATTGCTTGCCAGCTCGTTTCACACGTTCGTTATTTCCACGTGCGTTACAGCAAAACACAGAATTATATGCAATGAGCCACACCATCAACGTCCGTTGGAATGCACTATGGTTCTATTAACGCTAGAGTCATATTAAGGCGCGCGTTGTAGAAACGCGCTTTGAAAAAACTGCCTTGTTAGCCTTAAATGTGCGCTTAAAAAAATATTCAACGCACAAAAATTATAAGGGATATACGTAGTTAAATACTATATAATTGGCCTATTCCATGTAATTTTGTAGAATGCTGAAACGCTTCTTGAATAAACGGTCGTGTGGCTTTAGACTTAATGAAGCAGAGCCCAGTGAAAGTTAAGGAGCCGCACACTAAAAAGAAATATAACAGCCTAAAGATAAACTGCAGTAAATACTACATAAGTAGTATGCAAACATTCTAAAAAAATTCGGTTTGAGGCGGATGACCTTCGTCATCCAATGACCGCACTTGAAAAAACAAGACTTAAAATATTTGGCTATTTCTATTTGTCCCTTCTTTGGGATACATTCCGGTCGTTGCACAGATGATTGGCACTCCAATGTAAGCGCCCTACTAAAACAACATGCCCTGACTTGCAGCTGTAAATGGAAAAGCAAATAGCCTGCCAGTGTTTTGACTATGAACTTATAATGTAACAACAGACTTGACTGTCAAATTTATTGATTTTACATACCGCACATCTATTGAATTTCTGTCGCATATTTTTAGGCACTTGAAACTTGTATACAGCAGAAGCAACAATTATTGGAAACATTTTGCTGAGTTAAAAAGATTTTAATTTGTAAGTAAAAATGTGCTATCTAATCTAATAAAATGATAAAAAATTATAAAAAATTAAAACTGATTAAAAAAACTATCACAAACTGTTGAATTATTAATATTTACGATTTTTAACCCATGCCAACACTCCACAAGTGGAAACTGGCAACCCCATTGTGAAACTATACGCACAATCACCAACATAGGGCTCGCCGAGACTGCTGTACTCGATATCATGGCTGCTAATCTACAGCAGCAGCGCACTATTAATGAGCAGCTGCGTCGTGAGGTTGACATACCACGCATGCAGGTATCAGAGGCATGCATGCTAATGATGAAATATGTTTCCGAGCATGAGAATGAAGATTGTCTTTTGAGTGGCTTTTCCAGTCAAAAGGTAAATCCATTTCGAGAGAAGAGCACATGCAGTATTTTGTAAAGCGAAAAATAGCAACTGGAACATCTTCAAAAAAACAAAAAAAAAAAAAATAACAAACAATAAATGTGCTCAATTTGTGCAAAGAAAAAATATGCAATTAGTAAAATTATTTACATACATACATGTAGTTACTACAAAATATACTTAAATTAAATTTGATGTTACACAGAAGTATGGAAAGTCAAAATCAATTACGAGTATACACATACATACGATATACTAAATACAATATACTGAATGTTACTATTAAGAAAACTATATTTTCTAGCTACAGAAAAACAAAACAACACTACACCTTATAATGTACCGTCTATAACTGTAAACCTATACATTTACATGAACTAAAATCATTATATATTTTATTGTAAGCTCAGGCTCTAAGCGCTTGAAAATGTATTTGGGCAATAAATGCATTTATATTGAATTGCAAATAAGCTCTCAAAATGTGCAGTTTTCATATTTGTGAAAATTTTTGAGTGTAAAGTATTGGAAAATTTTTGTGTAGCAGCTATACTAAATATATCGATATAAAAAATACACGCAAAGAAAATGTGTGAAGTAATATGATAAAAATAAACTACTAAAATATTTACCTAACACAAAAGGAAATTGAGTTTGAAAATAATAGAAAGTAGCGAATGTTTTGCAGATCGATGAAGTATTTTTCTCCAGAATGCTTATATATAGCACGGGTGCCCCGGATAAAAACCAAATTTACCATTCTACACTTGAAATGAAATCTTGCATTGATTTTTGCTGCTCCATATTGAGCCACGTTTAAGAAAGCGCGCTGTCATGGCTCCTTGTAAATCACATCAAAAAATCCAGCTGAGAATCGGTAATCATCTCAAATATAGTTGACATAAAATCAAAATTGAAACTAGAAGTTACCTACGCATAGTAATATGCCAAATTATCTTTTTTAAGACGGACTTTAGATACTACATAGTTCTTAATAAAAAATGGCGCAATTTTCCTATTATCCTTATTAAGATTTAAGAAATTTTTGAATAAATTTAAGACGTTATATCTACTTTTATAGTGAAAATAATTCATAAAACTTTTAAAGATTTTTCTGTTTTGATTTCAACTCATCATTTTTCCAGAAGTTGCCATGGTGCCCGAAAAAGTTTGCGGCCCAAAACTAAGACATACATAAAATCTGAGTTCATTTTGGGAACTATGTCCGTGGGGGGCAAAGTTCGGATACACAGTAAGAAAGTAGACATCATCAGTATAATGTTTTTCCTGGTACTGCTTGTCGTACTACGTGTAAAAGTGTTAATGCTAAATGAATCGATCGAGAATTTTGTCTTTTTCGTTCCTATGTAGAATAATTCTAAAAACATAAAATAAAATTTTGCAAAAATTGATATTTCTTAATCTCCAAGACTAATTTCTCTTGCATTCCGTTTGCATTGTTTTCGTAGGCGGTTTAAACTATGTCATCAGGATGATCGCTTTAGTTCAAATAATGGTTACCTTAAAGAATTTAAAAGGTCTCAACAGACGAATCTATTCAGTAATCGTTTGGATTCCTTAGAAAGCATAGAGCTTATTAGACTTTCGATATAATTTCGCTAATCCTTGCTGGCTCTTTAGCTTATTCGTTAGATTGACAGAAATTTCTTCAGGCTAATCCTTCATCCTTTTGTATCGCTCTTTTGTATTTTTTGAGTATCTCTTTATATGGTTACAACAGTGACATTCGAAGAATTTGTTGGAGTTCTAAAAATAAGCTGGAGTCTTTCTTATCTTCTTGTACTTGACGACTGTAAGTTGACGATTCGTTTGATGCGTCAGTGCAAATGCAGTCGATGAGCGTTGAACTTTTGAACAACATCGATTTTAGTTCGAAAGCTTTTGTCAATATTCCATTTAGAAAAATGCACAAAAGCTGACTGTAAAAGCAAGCGGTGTTTTGACCTGAAAAAATTTTGTTGTACTAAATAATGAGAAAAGGTTGGATATCAAATACCAACAGGGACTCTTCAGTCTCTCTAAATTAAATTGAAAAAAAAACCGCATAGCGCTAAATGAAGGCAATTGTTGAAAATGAATTTTTAACGTCAGCTGGATAATTTCCAAAGCGCTGCTTAGGCCTGTACAATATTTTGATGAGGAAGGGTGGTAAAAAAATTTTTAACATCACATAGGTAGTGTCCGATCCACCTTAGACCTTCTAATTTTAGAAAAAAACTTTTATTGCAACAATCGATGGAAAATGTTAGAAATTTTTAAAACTTTTAATTTAGATATCAGCTTAAGCCTGGAACTTTTCTCCTGAAACATGGAACTAAAAAAGTTTACATCACCTGTTAAGGGTTAATTGGAAATCTACATTGTAATATTGATTTGCTTGTTATAAAACTGCAACTAAGTTTGCATTTTTGTTAGTTTTGCTGTTATCTCTCTCACGAGACATAGTAAATCCTTTTTATTTTCTTTTATTTTCAAGCTTACCACCACTCATCCTTTATGATAAAAATAGTTTTGAAATTTTGTGTGTACTTTTAGGTTGTCTATTTTTGTAATACTTTTCAATGTATTTGCATTATTGTGCTTTTTTGCAGTAACACTCAAGCGAGTATGTATGTATTATAGTATAGATGCACTTGTATGTGCGTGCGTCATGACCAAAGAAGGGGTGTGCCGTTTGTCGTCATCTTTTTATGCTTTTGGCGCCATGCTGATTGATATTCAAGTGTTTTGTGCTAAAGTTCAAAAAACATGCACTTTCAATTCTTTTCAAGCTTTTCATATTTAATTAAAAGAAAACTAAAATTCCAAAAAGTAGTAGATTGTTAAAATTAAGTACGATGCTATAGACTTTATACCAAATTATATGTTCGTCAATTTAAATCGTTGCATTTTACATATTTGTTGCTGGACAACATGACGTATGATTACTAGTTAATCAGTAAATATTGTCATTTGATTACGTGTTGCTCATACGATTAGTAACCTACAAAGATAACAAAATTCAAATCTGCGAAAAGTCTTAGTTTGTTGCAAAATTCTTATAAAGTCTGTCATAAATTTGCACTGCAAGTAGCTGCATTATTTTCACACATCATATGCAACTGATGAACTTATTGAGACCACGCTTATTATGGTAAAAATAAAAACATAACAAGCTGCATTGTCCTCTAAAGGACCGCAAGTCTCCAAGCGACTTAACATGAATATCTACCCATTATAATGACAATTACTCAAGGGTGTATTAAACAGCGAAGAGCATTTAGTGCATTACATTTAACATAACACTACTGTTACTATGAGTATTATAGTAATGCACTATGCATGTGAGTATGCAGCAGAAATAAGGGAATTGTTGAGAGCGTAGGTGACGTTGCAATATACGCAACAGAAGAGCATCACATGCAGTATAGGAAAATAACAAAACCAACAACAAGTTGCAATAAAAGGACAAAATTATGGACTACACTTATGTATATGTGTGAGTATGCAAAAGTTCAATGAACGTTTGAATGGAAAAAGCTGCACAAAATGTTATAAAATTATACGCACATAAAAGTGTATGGGGTTGGAAAAGAAACATTGCATGCTTTTGTGTACTATAAGGTTAAAAATTATGGGGGCAATTTCATGGTAAGCGTCTGATATATAAATATGAAAACAAGAGTGAAACGGATTGTATTGACGTTTAAAATAAAATTGGCATTTATACGGAAAGATATTAAGATAACTTTTTGGTTGTCACTTAATTCTGAACTTCTCCTTAGCTACATAACTATATTTAAATACAAATTTGATGTTTGAACTTATACAATGCAGCATTTATTTTAAGACAGCCATTTATAAATCTTTCATAATATTCAGGAACATCAAACAAAGAACAGAAATCAAATAGAAAGTGTGTTTTAAGTCATATCGAAACTGAGATATTGACTCTCAATTTATAAAGAAATCTTTAAAAAAAAATTTTTTTTCAGTATAAATAAATAATTTGTTGCAATAGTCATATTTTTAACTGCAGCTTTAAACTTCCTCGTTTATGGTTGAAGAGTATTCATTCATTAGTACTTCAGAGCTATATGTCATGTTCTGATTTCGAAAAAAAATTAGTATGGGTCTTTCTATCCGAATAAATTTAATGCATAGAGTTGCCCCATAAGTACGAAAGATTTATATTTGTAAATATTTAAAAATAGCATATTTGAGTGCAAATAATAAAGAGAGCACATAAATGCACCTGAGAGCTTCAAGTCTGCTGTCGTATGTTTCTAGGATCTAACACTCATACTCTTCTTTTAATTTGTCTACGCAAACTCTTTCTCAATTTATAAGGTTTTTGTTTATATCTATTAAACTTTCTTCTTTTTCATATCTTTCGTTGCAGTTTTCTGCACTTACTGGTAATTTGCAGTTGTCGGCCGCAATTGCAATACAAAACCTCTGCATATATTTTGAACGTATTTTGTGACGTCACAGTAAAGTCCAAGCAGTGCAATTATATTATTGGCTCATGTCCTACTTATACAAATGCAACATATTACAGACACATATGCAAGCAAATCATATTGTATGTATGTATTATTACAGTTGTTGGGGTGGCAGTACGATTTCGCTATCTCTCTAGCAGCATCTGCACTCAACTATAGGAAGATTAACGTTCAATCGACCCCCTTATGCTCTAACTTGCTAACATCCGTCTGACTGCAAATGATTTAAGTTGACCCAGATTTTCTATTCGTCAGAGTTTTTAATTTTTTATTTTGGTTTTGTTTTTTTTTTCACTTTTTATTGCAACATGCTTGGTTTCGCTTGGCATTTGTCAGCGCAATTTGAGCCAGGTTAAAATTGCAGTTGGTTTTTTTTTTCTGTTGCATACTTTTAGAATTTGCGTTCGTTGTGTGGAATGTTATAGAAATTTTTGTTTGAAAATGTTGAAACTTTTGTGGGCTTTAGTCAGGTTGATGCATATTTTTTTCTGTGGTTAAGTTGCAGTGATTTATGGCAAATACCTGGTGAAAGAAGCGACATTTTTTTATGACACTAAAAATACTTTGAATTTCTAAAGGGTCTTAAATTTTATACAACATAATTTTTATCTCGACCAACCGAAACCAGGAGAGATGCCATTAGTGATTCGTGATTATACTAGTAATAAAACATTTAAAAAATAAAACGACAGCTACAAACAAACTTAACAAGTTTATAATTAAACCAAACAAATATCCTTAATATTTCAGCGAATTGCTCGGATCATAACTCACACGGAAAGGTTACATGAAATTTTTTATATAACTTTTGTTGAATCCATATAAAATCAACCTCTTATTATCAAATTTTTTATTTTAACACATCAATCAATTAACGCTACAAATTTTGCCATAAAATCTATCATTCCACTGCCAATCATAATGACTTTATAGTAACCTGTTGGCACCTGTGACGGTATATGCTCCAATGTTATATTGCATTGATTAATTTCTGCACGAAATGACTTCAGCGGTGGCATCCAATAGGACTCAAAATATAAAAATTTTGAATTACATTTTTGCAAAGTGTTCATTACCACATCCTTGTACAGTGTATTTAAATATTTACTCAATGTATTATTACGGAAAACATAAAAAAATTGTCTGTATTTTGAACTTCCTCGAGCACTATGCATCAATTTCATATCGATAAACTGTCTATTATCCAAATCAATTTTAATATCGTAGTGACCATTAAGTACAAATACATGGCGTGATAAACGGTTCATTTTCATGGATACATCGAAAATATCCGGCCGTGTGGTGTTGATTGTAATGTCGAGTATTGTAAGGTTTTTCTAAAAAAAATTAAATTAAACTTTTTAGAAATTTGCCTATGCATTTTTTTTCAAAACTACAAAAACATATAAAGAACACAAAATCGAAATAAAAATACATACCTCAAATAAACTTGCAACAGTATAAGGTACGAGTAGTAATATCAGCGAGTAACTGATCCAAGATATACGAGTAGTTAACTTCATTGTGTACTAATTGTAATATTGATTCAATCAACTTTATTTATAACAATTTTTTTATTTTTGAAATGTTTTATTCATTGAAAATTTAGCATTGCGTGACTCTGATTATGTTGACACGTACTGGCACACGAGCGACTCAATGCGGCCTTGTCCGTAGTAATATTCAAAATATTTAAGAGCTCAAATATTTTCAGCAGAATTGTGTATAAAGGAGTTTTTTTTTTAACTTTTAATATTAAATATTTAGCAACAAAATTTACTTAATATTAAACTATTTATTTTCCGTTGAAGCCATATGAAACTTCATTAGATCATAATTGATAAGACTTATTTTGTTATTATTTTTTCAAATTTTAAGAACCAGTAAAATTGTTTGGTAAAAAAACTAAATTATAAAAACTGCTGAAACTTGTCATACTGGTTTCATCCATTAGTAAATGGAATCATCAGTGACATTTCAGTCGTTGATTCAGAGTTTCTAAGCTTAATATGTTTCTTTTTTGCATAGATTTGTTCATTTCACTGTGTTTTTTTACTTTATCGAATGTTTGGAATACGAGCCTTATACACTTTGAGAAATTTTCAAAAATCACAAACAAACGCTAATTTTTAATATTCTATTTCTAGTCAACTTTGACAGCGAATAAGTAGCAAAATTTTCACTTTTATCAATTTAATTTATTTTTTTTTCAATAGTATTGCATTCTGTTTGACTTTTATCGTATAATTCAATATTTTTCGAAAACTTTTTCACTTCATCAATGTTTTTCAACCCTTTTTTGATGTACTTCGATAATAATCGATACTATTCGATTCTTATCGACTTCTCAGAGAGTCATTTCATATGGGTTGCAAAAAAATAAATAAAACCTTTCCGGTTTTCTCTAATTACTTATTTTTTTATGAAAAAAGGATCAGATCTAAAATTTTGGGCAAAAAAAATATTCTTGCACGAGTTTCCCATTCCCTTACATTGAAAAAAGAGTATGGTTCCTTTAAAGATATGTATTTGGTTTATAGATTTTTTAAAATATTTGTTAAGTGTCAACAAATTTTGGTAGTTATTACCATGTTCTTAGATGAAATTCAAATTGTTGCTTATTGGGACAAACGTTTTATTAGTTTGAGTCGATTTAAAGAATTTGTTTTGATTGCTGCAACCAAAATATGATTTGGTAATTATTACCAAATATGTAATTGATCAAATAGTATTACTCAATTCACTGTAATATGTGACATTTTAATATATATCAAATATTTAATTCGCCTATATCAAATATACCAATTGTTAATTATCACCAAATTTTGGTATATGTATTTAAATTGTTTTCTTAGTGTAGGAATGGGAAAGAAGTTGTTTGATATCCCATTTGATAGGTGTTTTCTACTATTTTACTCGGAAGAAAAAGTCATAAAATCAATATTAGAAGCCATACAAGTTAAAAGTATTAGCTTTAAGTCCTGGTATTCGAAATTGCGGTCCATTAAGAGTTTGAAGGAAATCAGAGTAGTCGAGTGAAAGTGGATTTTCGATCATGTTTTTCGATAAAATTAAACGATGGGTCTTAGTTGCAGCAATGAAAAAAAGAATAAGAAATGCTAAATTTCATTAAAATGCTAAAAATGATCAACATTCACAGATAATGAACCAAAATAGCACTTATAGAGTGAATACCTTGGATTCCTGATAGAGTAATTCTTTAACCAGATTAAGTTGTAGCAAACATTTTTAAAAACCATATTTGCATGAAGTTGGTTAAATAATTAATTTTTCAATCATATCTTAAAAATTAGAGCTGATTGAACAAAATTGAAAACTTTAGAGCAACCAAATTGAAAATTTTATTTTGTTGCACTGTTTAATTTTTGAATTTATTATTGTTTATTGTTTGCTTGAGCAGTTGCAAATTTTTCACTTAAGCAGGGACTTTTTTATTTAGATTATGTAAATAATAATCTGGAAAGGTATCATGTACAATTTATATATGTTTATCACGTTCTAATAATTACATTTTTTTAATGATTACAAAGTAAGCTAGTATACTTACTATTCATGATTTTTTTTATTAATCAGGGTTTAACAAAATTATTCTAGGGATGAAACTGTTTTGAAATATTTAATTTAGTGGCAGAACATAAAATTCAATGAGACTTAAAATTAATTTTTTTTTGACAAAAAACAACCTTCTATAGATTTTTCTAATGTGTAAGGATAATATACCTGAAATGAAAAAAAATATATTGTGTCTAAAGAGGTACCAAAAACGATAAGTTAGCGTCAATGTCAAGAATTCTCTCTGAGTAAATAACAGAGCCTTTTTTTCCTTCGTGAAATCACAAACATTTTTTGAGTGAATATTGCAAAGTCTCCAAAGTTTATCGTCTCTGATTGTGTAGAAGAAAAACATTTGACTATCTTAATTATGTTGCTTTGAAGTTGGTATTTCATCACTGAAAAAAGATTTGATTCAACATAAAAGAAGTATTTTTGATACAGAGTAACAAAATATTTATGTGAGCTAAACATATTTAATTTGAAACAAATAGTAAGAAATCTTGGATTAAACATTGCACATATGTTTGACCCAAACAAATATTTAATTGCTCTTTATCAAATATTCTTTCATTACATTACATCAAATCGTTTTATCTGTAAAGCTAATGAAAATATGCAGAAATTAATTGTGTCAAATCGCCTAATCGTAGGTTCTGGAAAAGTTTTTGATTCAGTGTAACAAATGGACATCAATCAATCTAATATTTATTTGAGTCAATAGTTCCAAGCATTACAGGTTGAATTGGAATGCAATTTAAGAACTCTATAAGAAACATAATTTGTTATATTCAGTCAATCAATCATTTTTGCAGTACAAGATAGTGGTCTTGAGCAGATCTCGTTATTTTACTGTTCTTCTCTAAAACTTCAGTCTTATATATTAAGACTATTAAGTAGTTTGCTTTGAGCTATGTGTACCTTCCTAATAATCGATATAAATTGAAAATGCGCTATTTTTGCCTATGAATTATGTTTGCAAGAGAAATTTAAAAACGATGCAACCAACTTATTATCCGATTACTTTATTATTTTGTATAGCAGCAGCATTTTCTTTTGGGCAAATGACTAAAATCACTCTTTCATCGAGCGCCAGTAGAAATCATTGACATCAAAATCAAAAGTTCATCTTGTGTCATAGGACTCCTAGGGGAAGTATACTGCCAAAATGAATTCTCTCCAACTGCTGCGGTCTTTAGCAATGAAATTTATCTGCTTCCACGAATGTTTCGAATCGCAAATTTCCTTTCACGTGGCTTTTGGCCTGCCACGTGATCTGCTACCTTGTAGATTCCACTCAAGAGTTGGCGACAGATTTCGTCGGATGGCTTTCGAAGAGTGTGTCCAATCCAGCTCCATCTGCGTAGCTTGATCTCATTTGCTACAGGCATCTGGTTGCAGTTTTGGTGTAAGTCAGCGTTTGAGATCGTGTTAGGCAACCAGATTTTTAGAAAAAATATCTTCTCTTGTACTACCGTCCGTAGAAATTATGCTTCACAAGTACCCAAAGTAGTCGACGTTTTCGATGTCATTGTTGCCAACTTTATATGTGATGTCATTTCTGGATGGATTCAATCTCATGCTTTTTGCTTTGGATATATTATTTTGTGAGCCAGCCTCTGCGGACTCCAAATCCAAGTCGTCTAATTTATTTTGCATGTCTGAATGCCTTGATGCTAAAAAGTAGATATCGTCTGCGTAATCGAGGTCCTCTAATGGTTGGTTAAAGTTCCAACGAATTCCTCTTTCATCATTATGTATACAGGGCTTTATCTAGGATGTCATCAAGAACGATAAGCAAGTGAATTGGAGAGAATAAACAACCCTGCCGGACGCCTGACTTGGGAACAAACGTCGGTGGTAGCACACTGCACTTAAAACCCTCGTACTGCGCACGTATTAAATTGATAGCCTTGGCAGATACACCTTTCCGTTGCAGTGAGACCCAAATACATTCTCGGAAGACACGATCGAAGGCTGTGCTGTAGTCTGCGACGATCATTTGAAGCTCCGACAGTTCGACAATTATTCAAATCACAAGTTACTTGAGTGAAATTCAGTTTCTGGCACTAAATTAAAAATTTTCAATAATTTTCACTGTGGACAAATTTTTCCACATGAGCAGCTTTTATTAAATGAGCTAAAAAACATTATTATAAATTATATAACATGAGTAGATCGTTATATGATCAAGAACATAGTTTTTTATATCATGCATACAATGTCGATGTTGAAAATTAATTTAAATTTATAAATGTCACGATATATTTGTAACTTTTTCAACAAAATCTCACGATACATTGCTATCTTTTTCAACAAAACAATATAAATAGATTTATTTGTGAATCAAAAGTGTTTACAAATCGCGAGCCAGCTACACCATGAAGTCGCCACTAATTCGGACGTTAACTATACTAATATTCTGACAATTTGCTGCTGCTATTATTTATAAGGTATTAAAGATTGTATGTATCACTAACAATTAATAAGTTTTCAAAATATTTCAGAAAAATCTCAGCATACTTGACATCACTACTACGACCAGCAGAAAGGATATTTTTGATGTTGAATTGGATGTCAAAATGATATCACGTGGCGTTTATGCAATAAAAGGCCACTATTATATTAAAATTGAATTGGATGATAGGTTACTTTTGGATCTTAAAATATTTTACAATGAAAAAAGTGCATCGAATTTTAAATTACTTTTGTATGCTTTTCCAAATAATACATTAACAAAATATGTTAATGGAATTTATAAAGAAAATGTAATGGAAACTGCACAAAAGTGTAATGCAAAGTTTTTATACTTTAAAAATATTTGGTCGCCACCGCTGAAACCAATTCGTGCAGAGTTAAATAATTGCAATTTCACTTGTGATCAATTGCCAGCAGTTACACCCAAAGGTTATTATAAAATCGTTATAGCTGGTTCTGGATTGATTGATTTATATGTCGAAGTCTTAGGAAAGATTGATTAACTTTTTAAAAGAATTTTAGAAATCTAAAATTCACATTTTCGAAAAAGTTTTGCTCAGAAAGTAATTGGAAAATAATGAAATATTACAATGGTTAAAAAAAAAATAAAATTATTATAATTTTCAATGATGTGCAACAGAGTGATTTGACTAATCCGCTGATTTCGTAATAAAATGAATGATTGCAAAAATATTGCTCTCAATTTTTTTAATAAAAAATTGTTTGTGAAAGTGATATTGCTGACCCTTTTAAAAGTAACATTTAATCTTGAGTTTTGACATCTTCGAGTTATAAGCCTTAGAGCTTTCTGGAAGTGATGTGAGTGTGTTCTTCAAATCTTCTGTAGATGTTATTTACATAGCCTCTTGGTGCGAAGTCATTAGCACTTAATAAGTTGAGAAACTTTTCTACTACAATGAACCAATGATCGTCCTAAATCGTTGGTAAATCGGGAAAATGTTGGAGATAATCAAAGTCACAAAAAAAAGGATACAAAAGATATATATAAATAGCTCATTTTGAGGTAGTCATATTGTTCGCAATTATAAATTTCTACCAAATTGTCATGTGATTTAATTTAATTAAAAAACATTAAACAAATATGTTATAACATCCTTTAGCACAAATGTGTTGCTTCAAAAAAAACAGTATATTTTGTGCCAAAGCGTTACAAACCATTTCCATATAAACGAATTTATATAAATGTTATGTATTCAATGCTTACTATGTCGCACCTATGCTTATGCTACTCTCGAGCTAGCCACTGCGTAACCCGTTGTACTCATTTACTCATTTACTTACTATAACCACAAGGTCACCAGCTAATCAAAGGAAAAGTTGAAAACATTTACAAACATTTCCACTTTTCAATGCGTTTGACTAAAAATTTATCGATACGGTAACCTGTTTATAAACACTTAGGGCATCCTTGCACACTTCATCAAATTTGAGGACATCGCGGACGTATAGTAATCCTACTGAATATAAATTTTAAAAATATTTTTATGACACGAATGATTTTTTATATTCTTAGCATGATTGTCCTAGTTCTTGTTGCACTTTATATTTAACTCGTTCATAGCTTTTCTTTCGAATCTGTAATTATGCATACCAAATTTCCTACTGAACTCCACCCACCCACCCATGTAGTTGCTTCAATTGCAGTAGCTGCCTAGTAATGGGTATGGCTGAATAAAACTTATGGTTATGGTTGATTTCAGTACAGACACTTTTGATGTACAACGTTGTAAAGTTGTTAAAGTGAATAATTTTTATTTGACTGAGTCTTAAGATTTTAAGTGCTGATTTGAAAATTTAAATTAAAAAAGTTTTTTTTATGCCTCATCAATTTTACTGTGAATAAAAAAGGAGCAATGAAAGATAAAATATCTTAAAACTTTTATGGGTGGCTTTCATAAAACATACATACATGCATATTTTTATATAACAAAAAAAAAATTTAATATATTGATAATATCTTATGGATTTGCATATTAAAAGTAAACATGAACTTTTGTTCAGTCTCCTTAAGCGGCCATAATTTAAACTTTTAAAACTTGTTAACAAAACATTTAAATTGAAAAAGCCAAACATTTTTGGGTACTAAGTTGCATCGTAGCAGAACTAAATAGGTTCAAAATCATTGTATATGTTATTTAATTTAATGTTACTCATACGACCGTGTGCCGTAAACTATATATTATGACATAGGGTAGCTGCATTAAGTTAAATTGTTTTCACAAACCTACTATTTTTGAAAACTTGTAGAACAATTGTTAAACAAAATAAAGTGCGTAAGAGAATACTTTGAATTCAACACAATGTTGTTTTTGTTGAATATTCCCAGTGGCTATAAGACTTCTAGAGGAACGTGTCTAAAGTTGACTTTAAAGTCATTCTTTTAAAATAGCATAAAAAGGAACATAAATGCAGCTGTACATAAAATTCTTCCGTAAGGACTACAATAGTGACAACTTTAATGGTGGCCGTCTGCCATAGTGGGTGCTTTTTTGCAAACTACTACCCCATATGCTGTGCAAATAAACCACGTGCTGATGTCCACGTCAAAGGCAACAAATCTTGCTGCAAATAAAAAAAAATTTACAAAATTTAACAAAAATGAACACGTACAGCAAAGGCAAATCACTGGATAGCAAGAAATATTGCAATTTGAGTAAAGTTGCGCCTTGAGTAAAAAGTGTTTTCACGTACGAGTCAATTAAACGTAGACAAATTAATATAAAATGTATTATAAATAAAATGCAAACAAAGCATAGATCATACTAAAATGTAGCGCTAGCGGTGGCCACGAGCTCAAGGAGGCCCCAAACCAGCCTTGATTTTTGTATGTGCTACATGTTTTGGTAGTGGTTGGGTTCGCTCTCGAAGTTCAAGTGGCCTAGGATAATAGGTGAATCTCTTCTTTTTAGACACACCGTTCCACATAAAATCGTAATGTGGTCTTAATTAAAATATTTTTATGTTTAGCTTTACAAGGCATATCACCATTTTTTGGCCTCGGGCCCCGCAAAGGGTTAATCTGGTGCAGATGTTAACTACAAGTCCCAGTTATGCGGTCGTAATGTTGTCAACTGTAAAGTAAATATCTGCGTTGCGTATAATGCGTAAGACATTTCTTTCGGAAACATGACGCCGTAGCGTGAAAGTCAATTTTGCTTTAGTTTGCAAATTAGATGTTGAAATAAAGAAAAAATCTTGGCAAAACTAAATTTATTATAATAACGAAAGACTAATTAATGTTAGCTGCGTTTTATTCGCTATTCACTTCTAGATATCTATAGCTAGCAACGATAATTATATGGAAAAGCAAAAACAAAATTGCAAACTTAGCGAATCAAATTTTAGTTGCTATGCTTAGTATATATATATAAGTATTATGTTACTAAAGTGCCAGTGGTACCCGTCAGATTTCTAGTTTTTCTATTAATGATTTTGAAACGAAAATAAGAAGAATATCGGGCGGCAAGAGAGCAATTTGAAATAAAAAAAAATAGAAAGAAAAACAGCGAGTACTCGTATAAAAAGCGAGTAGGAATTGGTCGTTTTATTCGCTTATACATATCGTTGCTCTTGGGTAGAAAGGCCCTAATTCATATTTTTGAAATTTCACATGAGGAGTAAAAACTTTAAAACCTCAAATAAAAAAATTTTTCAGTTAACAGACACTATGACGTAAAAGTTAATGACGAGAAATTCCCCAAATGTCACTTCTATTAATGATTTTTTAACACTTGAACACTTGCATCCAAAATTGGCATTTTCAACATATGTTAAAAACAGTAGAACTTGCATCAAGTTTTGTATACCATAGTTATGGTCTCTGTGATTATGTATTATGTGACGTCATCAACCTTTACAGAGTTCTGGACATAAATGTAAACATGAATATCCCGCTTTTATTATTTTCCTTTTGAGAAAAAAATTAGTAAGTGCCTTTCTACCGGAGAGAGGTAAAACGAAAGGATCGATTACAGAACTGGTCGTAAGTTCGCTGAAATTATGTTTTGGAGTAATTGTTTTGACATTTGCGAGCACAAAGAAGTTTTAATTTTCGTGTCTAAAAGAAAACCTAATTCGCTAAAGAGAATGAACAAGAATTTCTTTCACAGAATTTTCTAGTGTAAACCAAAAAAACTTACGTGATATATTCGATGAAACAGCATTACCAAAAAGCTAAATTGCTAGTTATTCTCATGGTACAACTATTAAGTTAGAATTTTCAACAAAGCAAGCTGATTTTGACAGTAAGGTAGCACTAAGAGTGAAGAGAAGAAGCATCAATTATTATCGCTGTTACCATGATAATTATATGATGGTTATTCACAATTTACACACGATAATATTTCTTTCTTCGAAGTCTGTATTTGCAGGCATAAGAGAAAAGTGAACGGAAACAGACTGCGTCGTAAATTTCTTAGGTTTAATTTGGTAAAAGTTCGAAAATTAACAATAAAGAATTGTGAGAATTTTCCCACTGACAACCCCGTAACTTGCCATCATTTACATTTCTTCATCAATTTTTTTTTGTGTTTATCTTCTTAAATGTAATGTGCTTCTCTAGCCATTACTAAACAAACAAAAGTGTAGCAACCCACACTTAATATTGCTGTAAGCACTGATGGATGATGAATTATTTATACTCTGACAAAGGTCATTCCCTTCTGTTATGGTTCTACTGTGGATAACTTTCCATTTAATAAACCCTACAAAAATAAACGCACGCAGTGAGAGTAGGATAAAAAACATTCCGTGTAAAAATTTCCATAAAATATGCAACCTACAAAAAGCATGCCACACCCACTTGAGTGCTATGCAGATGCTCATACAGTTTTCATTCAAAATCGCGATGCTTTAAAATTTTAAGGCTAGACAGCGTTGGTTGCAATTGCAACATAAGAAAATTCGACCTAATTTTCAAAAGCATTACCAAGCAAATAATGTGAACATAAACAAGTTGTGGAAATTTGTTCAATATTTATTGACATTAAATTTCGATTTTGACAATAAACTTACATTCTCCTTAGAACTTGCACGTTTTCGAAGAAGTCAAAAAGTGGGGTGTCAATGAGGCTGGCTATCAATGCATTGTAGCTTGGTAAGAGAGCTAAAATTTGATTATGTTAATTTTACATAAGTGACATAAATGTTATTGCCAGCTGTAAATTTTAATAATCATTAATGCTTAGTAATTTTTATTTGACGTGACGTATAAGTAACATTTATGCATTTCTGAAATAACAAAACGTAACCCATGTTATTTTGAGCACATGGAATTTAGTTAGCTTTGCAAGGCATATTAAACCGAAATCAAACTTGACTTTTCTTTTTCATATCCTTTAACTTGAAAACTATGTGATTGTTGATCTTAATATGAAATATTTGTTTAATAAATGTTTTTCAAATTATCGCTTTTGAAAACTCAGCTTCGATGTGCTTTACGAAATATTTGGTATCGATTTTATGTTCAATTAATTGAACATTGCTATTAATTCAGATTTTTTGTTTAATGGCCGCCATGTCAAAGCTCAGTAATATATGGTCAAAGTCCGAAATTTTTTTTTAAAGATTATTTTGATTGGTTTAGATAGATTCTTATACCAAATATACATTACAACCGAAAATCTTGGTGTTCAATGATTCCAGTTGTAATCAAAGTAATCAAAGTAATCACAGTAGGTACTAACATATCATTGAATAATCTCATAATGATGCTGTAAGCCTCTATTGCTTTTTATGTTAGCTCAATGTTTTTTTTCGTTAGCAATGGAAAAAAATGAAATTCTTAAAAAAATGCATAAGATTTGGTCTTATCAACGTAAAAACTATAGAAAAAAAAAGTTTAAAATTCTCCAAAAACTGAATAAATATAGATTCAAAAGGCTAGCTTTTTTTTGCTGGCAATACCTGTCATCCATTGCAAATCACTCGTATAATGCCATAAAGTCTTTCATCGCTTGTAAATTTAATGCTATATTTTGACTACATACTCACTATACACTTGCATGCTCCAGACATGTGCCAAATACATATACACATAAATTTTGGCTACTTATTGCATTGCCTATGTGATAAGAGAGCATCATAGCAGGGAGTAAAGAAAGTTGCTGTTGGTGACACAGAAATGACGTAGTATACACAGTGACGAGAGAAGTAGAGATGGAGCAGTAAAAAAAGAAATGTCACAAAAGCATAAAAAATAGGGCGGCTGCATATGCGATAATTTCGTAAAGTTAGGTAGTACAAAATCGAAAGAGAAGAGAAATAAGGGCGATTGCACCTAAAAATATGCAACATTATTGCTGTGTAAAAGCGCAGATGCGATGTTGTTAACAGTAAAATGTAACAGTGTGGGAAATGTTATTACACTCTCTTGTTAACTCGTTAGAGTTGCCAAAGTTTTTTTTAAAAAAAGTTACCATCAATTTTTTACGGAACCAATTAAAAACAAAAATTGCAAAGAAGCTCGCCAAATCTTGAAAGTTTTTTGAGCCATAGGGCATAATGATTTTAGCAGGCTAACCTGACCTTTATTTGTTCAAAATAAGTTCTAAAATATTTCATACTTTTGTAAAAAAATATTTAAAATTTTCTCACATATCAGTACGAAAGGTTAAAAAAGCTTTTGAATGCAGCAGTTGTATGTTTAATTCCACTATCAAAGCATGCCATAGCGATTTGCGCTAACTGTATTCATTCCAACTTATTTTCTGTGCGCAAAAAAAATATAAAATTTTTAATTTTTAAAAATATGAGCAAATAATTTAGTAACCTATTTATTGTTAGTTACATAGGTAGCTAAGTATTTGATTAACCGGAAATAGTTAATTACTAAAATATTTGTTTTTATTTTTCAGCATAAAAATCCGCTTGTATTACTCTGAGAGACCAAATCGACTTGACGCAAAAAGTCACAATAATAGAAATGTCAGTTCCTGAAATGAAGAAGGTACGTTATCAAGTATAACTTGTTATATTCAAACAAATCGTTTTCTCAGTGTAGATATAATTCAGTGCTTCAACAATAACCAATTCACAAAATTTTTAAGCTATAGACTTTATCAAGTCTGGTTTTCAACGCCTCATACATTATGGCGTAGTGTTCATTTCTTTATACAACGTTATTTTGCTCATTTAATTCTCTTTTAAAGTTGTGCATATAAATATTAATATATATAAAAATATGTCCAAAAATGTCCCAAATAGCAATAACTCAAGCATCTTTGAGTTATTCTCATACGAAAAAAATTGCCCAAAACTTAACATATACTGATGATTTTTTAAACTTCTTGTCCATTTATTTTCGAGCATCATATGGGTATTTCCGCTGAAAGGTCCACCATGACTGACAAATAAAAAGTCATTAAAAAATCGATATATCTGATATTAAAGAAAATCAATCTCTATTAATTGGAGATTTTTTATTTGCTTTGGCTCATTTTCTAATGTCTCGTGCGTGATAAAAAAAAACATAATTTGTTCGCATGTTGTGTTTAATAAGCAAGTATGTCAAAATTTTTGTTATAACAGAGTTTCATGCATATAATTAACGCATTAAACAACAAGTACAAAAAATTAAATTTCAAATTTTTAGAGCTGCTTAAAGTTGGTCCCATGCGCAATCGTAAGTAAATACGATTTTTCTACAAAACGAAATCTAATAAAAAGTTATATTATTCCATAATTAGGCGCATTAAAAACTGTTGGCAGGCTTCGCTGACTTCTGCTTTTCTATAGATGACCATGGAAAACACTAACATTTTATGTCCCGTGCGAATCGCTTTTTTATTGCTTTTAACTTAATACCGGTATTACTTTTGGTAGCAACTTTTTCACTAAATATAGTGCTGCGAAAGAGCTATTCTTTAAAGTAACAGAGGAAAAAGAAGTGTTTTACTTTGACTTTTATTCCACTTTAAAGTACACGAGTGTGTAAATCGCCACCATGTACAATTTTTTGCATAGGAAAATATGGAACTTTTGTCATTGCATATAACGGGTGATTTTTTCGCTACTTGTTTGTTCAGTGTAAATTGTTTGACACTTTGCGCGTGATTCGTAACATGTGCTATCGGCAAAAATGCTTAATAAAGTTTGCCATTTCACCATGAA
This sequence comes from Meiosimyza decipiens, assembly GCA_963680825.1. Classification (NCBI taxonomy): domain Eukaryota; kingdom Metazoa; phylum Arthropoda; class Insecta; order Diptera; family Lauxaniidae; genus Meiosimyza; species Meiosimyza decipiens. The sequence goes on along the minus strand of OY804261.1, from coordinate 7,715,914 downwards.
TAGCCAAACGAACAAACAGCGCTTGAAAATCATTGAATTTTACTATCAAAATGCGTGCTCTGTGAGAAAAGTGCTTTAATCGAAAAATTTTCTTCAGCGACGATGAACTCAATGGGTACGTCAACAAACAGAGTTGCCGAATCTGGTCTAAAAAACAACCACAGTCAGTTCAAAAGCTACCAATGCACCCTGAAAAAAGTACTGTTTGGACCTATTGAGAGGCGAGTTTAGTGAGTAAATAATATCACTTTTGAATCAGTCCACTGACCGCCAAGGCCATGCGATATGACTCCACTTGACTATTTTTTGTGGGGCTACGAGAAGTCTCTCGTGTTCAAAGACAAATCAGCCACAATTTTAACCCTGGAAGACAGCATTACAGCTGCCATTAATGGAGATACCAGCCGAAATGCTGGAAAAAGTATGACAAAATTGTAGCTTGCAGATGAACCACCTCAGGCGTAGCCGTGGGCAACATTTGCATGAAATAATCTTTAAAAAGTAAATGAAAGGAATTGATGTATCGCTTCAAATAAATATTTCATTCATTTTTGCAAATGTTTTGTTCTCTTTTCAATTTTCAAAAACCAAATGCTTAAAAATTATTCATTAGTTATAGAATATCTTTTTTTTGTGATAATCACTTCAGTGATTTTGTTTATGCAACAATAAGTAAAAGCAAATAAGCAGAAGTAAATTGCCCTGTACTGATGCTTCTTAACATAAATGTCCATATACAGTAGTGCTTAACCCACTGTTATTAAATAATTCTTAACAACATGCTGTTGTTGCATTTTAAAACTGTTAAGAACATAGAGCATTAAACTGAGCGATGAATCGAGAGACAAAGTTGAATAAAGCGATTAAACTGCTATGTTATTGTTGTTTCTAACATTTGCTGTTTCATTTCATTTTGCAATATTTTTGTTTCTGCACTGTTGTTGCTTTGGCAGTTGGGGAGGGAGAACTTTTAAGAGTTATAAAATGCTTGTCTCCATTTGAGCAACGCTCATTCGAAGTTCGACCGGTTAGTGCTTCAGACGTTTTCTAAGCGGACAATAAAACAAAGTAAAACAAGACGCAGAAATAGTTATTGCAAGCATTTTAACATAAAATTTAAAAGTTGTAGTGCGGGAAAGAGAGCGCGATATTGAGAAAAAATATAGACAAAAAAGTTAACGTAAAACATACAAATTAATGATATTAAAGTTTATTTTGTGAGTTCGCAAAACTCGTTTATTAAGCCAAGTGTCAGTTTGACAATTTTACTGTCATATTCAAGTGTTGAGTGTTGCAAATAGCAAACAACAAAATAAAAAGCAAAATTCAAAACATCACAATGGATGCTGAAAGCAAAAAACCATTTAAGGTAAATTTTATTTTATTGCTGCAAGTTTTCTTATAAATTGTAAGCAAATAAATAAAACTAATTTTTTTATGCAAAATGCTGTTTACCTTTTGTTTTTATTAAAAAGCTCCTTTTAAAGTCTGTGAAAAAGTCCATCAAATTTTTGGGCGTCGTGCTTTGCACTTTTTTGTAATTTTTTTTTGTTTTTCTTTTCATTTTTATTGCTGTTGTTGTAAATAACATGCAATCCATGTAAATCCATTTAAAGTAGCGCTCTTGTCCATGTAAATGACAGCTTGAACTGCTAAAACTGGGTGAACCCACCACCACACGGCACAGCATCTTGTCAGTAAAACGTTGATACAGTACAGGAGAGAATATGTTTTTTATTTACTCTTAATAACCTGCGCTCTTTTTGGCTGTTGCTTTTTAAGAGCGCAAATAACATCTGTGTTTATCTGTTTGTTTTTATTATTTTTTGATTTGTTTTGTTTACTTGTGAATTTCAATTAATTGCTTTAACTTCAAGACTTATCAAATAATGAGTTGAACTTGTTAATGTAACTCTTGCTGGTCTTATTATAAATCTGGGTAAATATTTATAAAATTTTATTAAAAAAAGGGTTTCTCATGACAAAATGTGATGCAAAAGAGAGCGAAAAAGCACAGTTAAAAACAGCTGATCTTGTCTCAATATTCAATTTTTAATGCAGTATAAATTTCACTGACTAAAGCATTACTCTCTCAGGTCTAGAAACTTGATAGTCTTAATTTTTACCACAGAATTATAATAAACGCATGCGATAACATCGCAAGTAAGAAGCATTTAGTCCATGAGGCAGCGTTGTATTTTTCAAGCATCATTTCGATCAATGATATTTCTTGAATACATAGAATAAGACAAAAAACGGATCATTTTAACTTGACAGTTGATGACATATGTTTCAGCTATTACAAAAGTTTACAAATTTGGGCCTCATCTCGAAATCTGGTATCTCATATATGTACTTCTTGTATGTATTTTGGGGCGTAGATTCCAAAAATGAAAATAAATGAGAAAAGTGCGAAAAATGGTTTGTTTTTGTTTGGCGACATCTTGAACACATTTCTTAAGGGGAAAAAATGATAAGCCTCTTTGGAATCTTCGCCCAAAAAAAAAAAAAATACAACAAGGTATTAGAAACCAGATTTTGTTTTGTATAAACTAGTATTATTATATATTGTAAAAATCTGTATTGTATTATACACTTATAAAAAGCCTTATTAAACCAGTTTTTCTTGAACTGTATCATATGATCTATTGTTATTCATAATCTTCAGCTGCACAAGTACACTACAGTATAATAATAGAGTTTAGCTACTACAGCTATTAGCCTTCTTAGCTATTTAGCTTGAAGCTTTAAACCAAGTAAAAAGCTTTTTAATAAATAATGGAGATGGAAAAAATTATACATGCAATTAATTTTTTCTTTTTTTATAATTTTTTCTTAGTTTCTCAACATACCCACTCAGACCATGTGATATAGATATTAATATAATTGTATGTGTAATTTTACATGGTCCAAGGCGTAAATGTTAGAAAAAATTTACCCTTCATGCTGTGGGGCTCAGACAACACAAACATAAAAATACAGACTACGCATAATGTGCCATCATTAATTTCTCATTTGTTGCTACAGCTATGAAAATCTTCGATCTGGAAACTCATCCAGGCGATATCTCCCAATTTTAGAGTTTGTTTTTTGTTGACTTATTTTTAGTTTACAGTCATTAGCAAAGACCGATATTCTTGTAATTTTACAAGCTAATCGATGCTCTTTCTTAAGCCAACACGACAAGATAAAGATGACACAATTGAAGCTGGTGAATGGTGACATATGTACGTATATATTCGTATACATAATTTTGGTTAGCTTGTATCACGAAGTACTTATTTGGAAGCAGTACAAAAAAAAAAGTATTCAAAAAATGTATGGCATTTGTTATGAGGCAATGTATAAAAGAATGTCTCAGCTTCAGATGTTTTTTTAGAGTTGTTTGTAATTTAAGATTTCAGTCATCCCTGAAGTTAAACTTTGTTAGACGTTCATCCGTTTAGTTTAGCTTAAGCATTTTTGAAGCATCTTCCTTGCAAAACATTGCTCGAACTCCAAAGTGGTGCAACTGTTATGGAGTAATTTTTATAATTTTTATCTAAAATATCTATGTGTACTATATTTAAATTTTGATTTTTTCGCTCGACACTAACAATCTAACCTTATTTAAAATATATTTCATTTAATAATCGGCGATGTACTCGTAACTCCTATCAATTATTTTATGAAAAATGGACTTATATTTTTTTTTAAATGAATAAAACTCTTAAATTGATTTATTGAAATCATTTTATTGTGATGTAATCGCATGTGCCTTATTAATGTTTAAGATTTATTATCATATAGCAATGCTGTCTCTTATCCGTTCATGGCAAACACTCACATTTACCCGATTTAGAACACTTGCCATAGATAGTAAAGTATTCAGTTTCGCACCACTTCTTGCAGTCATTCCAATTCTTGCAGAGATGTTCTGCTTCTGTTTGCATTACAAAAACAACGAGTAGAAATGCAATGTAATGGAAAATTGCTGGTTGCATTTTATTTGATGAAACGTTAGAGCTTTAGATCGAATCTTTTCGTTTAAAGTAAAATCTTTGTATGAATTTTCTATAGAATATTCCACTTTATATATACGCAGAATTCGATATTTAGCAAGGGAGGCTGCAGTCACAGCATTATTTATAAACAATACATACTATAATTAAAACAATGCGCTGTGACTGCACATTAATTATACAAATTATTAGAAATCACCGTGTTGCTCGCGTTAATTAACATCTAGTTTACACAAAAAATATCTGGTTTCTCATATACTTTTTTCTATGTATTTTGACGCGTAGTTTTTAGAAATGGTAACTATTTTTTATATTCTTAAGAATCGTTTTCAAGATATCCCTAGATATATATGATCTTAGATACAAAAAACTTAAAAAATTGATATTGTTTCTAATTAGTTTTTTAAATTTCTTGTGTTGACAAAATAAGTTTTTTCTGACTTTATAAAGTGCCAAAAATCTGATAATGTGTATTCAACAAAAATATATAGTTTTTGAGTTATAATTAAAAAAAAGAAAATAAAAAAAGTAACAAATTTGCATTGTTCTCTAAGCTGCAATTGAATAACAGATACTTTTCGATTTATGATTTTTACTTACAATTAAAATTAGTTCTTTATTAAATTACATAGTCATTGGCCTTTTTATACGATAATGCGCCATCTTTAATTTCTCGTTTCTATAAAAATCTTCGTATGCAACTGTTTTATTTTTCATGTTAAAACTAAGAGTTTAGATTTTGAATTAAGGCGACATCTAGTGTTTGTTTTTTTTATTGACTGATTTTTAGCTTACAGTCATAAGCAAAGACCGTAATTTTACAAGCAAATCGATGCCATTTCTTAAACCAACATTACAAGACAAATATGGAACAATTTAACCTGATAAATGGTGATATGTAATATATTTATATACGTCATTTTGGCTAGCTGTTATTGCGCTTATTTTATTGTGCTTAACTGAATCCAGGATTAAAAATTAATTACAAAATAAATGGTTTCAGTTAGGCGAAAATGTTTAGAAGAATGTCTAACTTTCGGAATTGGTTTTAGAAGTTGTTGATAACTTGAGATTCAAGCCATCGCTGAACTTATTAAGCATTTTTGGAATTCAAAAAATTGCTCGAATTCGAAAGTGTGGACATTGTTATGTAGTAATTTTTTTTAATTTTTATTCAAATTAGCTACCTAAATTATCTTTCAATTTTGATTTTTTTTGTGGATCGAGACTAACAATCTAACTTAGCTTAAAATATATTTTAATACTAATCAGAAATGTACTCGTAGCAATCATAAACTATTTAATGGAACTTGTGCTCCACGAAAGAATTATTTCTTTTTCAAATTAAACTCTTTAATTGTTTTGTTTAAATCATTTTATTGTGATACAATAACATGCGTACTATTCTCTTTTTTTAATAATGTTTAGATCAGCACTTCTTCAGCTCATAAAAATGTTTAAGATTCATTATAATACTAATACCTATGTTGAAACTAATCTCCTCACGAGAAACACTCACATTCACCCGATCTAGTACACTTGCCACTGAGCTGTCCATTACTCTTGCACGACAACTTGCAGGCATACCCATCCATGCAGTTCGGCATCGCTTCTGTTTTCATTAGAAAAACGATGAGTAAATATGCAATATAAAGGAAAACTGCTGGCTTCATTTTATTTGGTGAAACGTTAGAGCTTTAAATCGATTCGTTTTGTTTAAAGTAAAACAATGATATGAAATTTGCTTAGAATATTGCACTTTATTTATACTCCTATTTCAATATACAGCAAAGGTGGCTGCAGTTGCTTTTGAAGGGCATGTAAAATAATGCGCTGTGACTGCACAAAAATCAAATTAGTCAGAAATCACCTCAGGTACGTCTTGTGTTACTCCCTTTATTAACATCTAGCCATTAATAATTTATACTTTGCAGTGACTGTAAATGCGAAAAATAAATGAAACAATAAATAATTTCAATTTTATTTAGGAATGCATTGTAAAGACACATTTTAGGCAAATTAATTAAATGAATTAGCTTAGTGGCTTAGCATTTTTTTAAAATAAATTAAAATTTTTTAATTTTTTATATTTAAATTTTTTTCTATGAAATAACCTCTTGAACGGATTCAAAACCTTTTTTTTAACGGCTATAAAAAATATACAACATCACAAAATGAAGATAAAGCATGAAGTTGGCATCTTTAATAATAACATTTAAGCAGCATTCTATTATTAGTTTGGCTGAAATTCCAATACTTTGAGGCTTTAGATTTTATTGATGAAACTTTGTTCTCTTGCAAAAACTTTCAATAGTTATAAAATAGTTTTTAAAACGTTATTATATGCCTAGAGTTAAATATTTGCAGAAAAATAACTAAAAGAAAAACAAAACTTTGCAGAAACGAAAAAAATATTAGAGAGAAAACAAAGCAAAAAAGTTAAGAAACTGATATGCATCGTCATAAAAATAGTAAAAATGCTGGAAGACTGACAAACGCTTCAATGCTTTGTAAACAGTAAAATCAGCTAAGCCCAACAACAACAACAACGAAAAAGTCCGTTACCGCCGCACAATATGCTCCAATTCACTTTATAAATCGTATCGCCTTTTTCGTATTTTTTCCCTAATTCGCGCCGATTTGTATTTGAAGCGCAGCATGCGAATTGACCGACATTGCCACTCAACCCTATCGCTTTCGATATGCCCCTATCTTGCGCCTCAAAGCCGACAGTGTTTATTGAGTTTTTGGAACTTTTGTATTGTTGTGCTGCCCGCATTGAAGCACTCGACCATTCTCTTTATCTTTTTGCAAGTCCTGGCACGCAAGGATAACCATAATTTAAGTCAAGCATCAAAGCAAAGATAAAAAAATTTAATTTAAGATTTAGTGAAGGCGCGCTCATTTTTTGTTTCTTGAATTTTTCCACTTATTCAAACTCTTGCTGTCTGGTACGCTTTTGTTATCCTTCGATTTTGTGTGTGTGTATCAGTATGTGTGTTTGTGTGTGTTTGTTTGCGTGTTTTTGACTCGTTCTGTGTAGACAGACGGGCAGCTAGTGAAACAGACGATTTCTGTCTGCGCTTGTGTATCGCCAAGTCTGTGTGTGTGTGTGTGTGAATGACAAGCTTTTGCGTCCTAATAATTGTTGCTGACACTCCTTTGTTGGCTTTTTTAAATGCCAGGTAGGAAACTAAAAAAAATCACTTTAGAGTTCGGTTATAAAAGGCGTTCGCAGCGTGGTGGGTGGCTCTATAAAAACGGACAAAAGCGTACTAGTAGGGAAGTGGGAGTCGAAGCCTTTTGGACGTCCATTTTTTTGTTTTATTTTGTTCATAAGAAACGAATAAAAGCTAAAAAAATAATAGAAAAATAGCATAATCCTTTGTGGACATCTTTTAAGGGGGAAGAGATAGCGAAAGCGAACAAAATAGACAGCCAGGGGGAAGCGATTAAATTTTTGCGAACTTCTTTTATGGACAAACAGCCTTGCATTAATGTTACAAACAAATTTTTCCATGGAACTACGATGCAACCTTCAATGAGAATAATTATTTCTTATAAAATACTAAGAAGTTCTGAAAAACAAATGATATGCGAATTGGTACAAGAGCATTAAGTTGGATGAAAAACCAATAAGCAAAAATGTTCAAAGAGAGTTGCAGCTAGCATAGTATTAATAGAGTTCAGCTATTACAGCTACTAGCTTTCTTAGCTATTAACCTTTAACTTAGACAAGCTTGAATTTGTCAACAACTAAGTGCATGGAACCAAATATGTGCAGTATATTCAAACATTTAATTTCAAACATATATTTTGAATATAATGTAAAGATACATATATATCAATCCACCTCGCATAAATCTACTGCAACTGAAATTATTTTCCTACTTGGTCATCAAGACAAACAAAGGACAAAAACTTAAAAGTTTTTTTATTTTGGTTTTATTTTTTGGTCTGCTTTGCTCTTTCATAACCCCAAGACACTGCCAGTCAGTCAATCAACTACTACAACAACAACAACAACAAATGCAACAATAATAAAATAGCAACTACAACAATAAAACAACAAAAAACTAGAACTCATTGACATGCCAATATTAAAAGTAAATGCCGTCGGGTGCCCTGAATAAAGGACTTTGTACTTATACTTTATTGCTATTTTTGAGTTATTGTTCGCAATTCTATGTTTTTTATTATCAGGTGTTCAAGTAGATAATGCTGAATTTGATTGTAAAAACGTTGCTTTTGTTTTCATTACAATTGTGCTTAGAATTAATTAACATTTAAGGTGATAAGGTTAGTGTATTTTCCTTTCAGTGGCCTTTTAAATTTTGAAAATTATTTGAGTACATAGAGAAAAACTTAACCACAAACAATGTAACAAAATTTTAATTGGGTTTCTTATTGGTAAAGTGAGCGCTTAATCAGGATATCTTAACTTAAAAATATTTTATTCGCACTGTTTCAGCCTATGTAATTATGGGCCAATATTCCGTATCGAAAAGCATAGCTGCAACTATTAATGTCATTAGTTGTGTGTTCGAGGTACTCGTGGAAGCTTTGAAATTTATTGTGCTATGTGTAACAAAAAAGCTGCTCCTCAGCTTTAGGTCTTGCCCTGCTTCGGAATTATTGTGACTTTTGTAGAAGTATGAAATTTGTGCCTAGGCAGCCGTTTAAAATCGGTCTTAACGTTTGTTTCGTCTTTCATAACTCAAAAGCTGAATTTAATTAGGCACTCTTAATATAACTTTCGAGCTAGGTTTTGAGCCATCAAGAATTTCATCAGAACGAAAATCTCAACATTATCATCTATGCAGGTATAATAGTTTAAGGCAAACAAGAATAAATACCACAACACTCAAGTGCAGAATTTATTTTTCATGTGCTCATTTTTGACTGACTGACTGACTGACTTTTTTTCACATTTAACAATCACCCATGAGAATATAACGAGCCGAGCATCATAAAATTTTTCTGACTGCTGCAGCTACATGAAATCATTTGTTCGCTTTGTATTTGATTTTTTTTCTCTTCTGGCCTTGCACCTTTTTAATATAAAAATTTCCCTAAAGTAAACGAAATAAATTAAATGATTTTTTAATTTTCAAAGGTACTGACCCAATTTTATTTGTTTCGCAAAAAAAAAAGAAAGATGTTCGATCTGTTTCAAATACATAACAAGCGTGGAGCAGAATGAAAGCAAAAAAGTATGCAACGTTTTTTTCACATAAAGCTGCTTAGTATTTTCATGGTTTTTAACAATTCAATTCTGTTTGATTGTTTTCATGACTTTGGTGTTGCTTACGTTTTAATCATTATATCTTGGGCACAAAGGAATAACAGCGTAAGTTGACTTACGACAAATGAAGTTAAGCCCAATCTTGCCTAAGCTCTTGTTTAAATTTGCTTGCCGTTTTTGTGCATTATTATGACCTAAATAATTACCAAAAAATTGGCCAAAAATGAGTTAGAAACTTTAGACATAACTAAAAGCTACCGACCTAAACTGCATTTGTCTTAAGTGGACTTAAGCTGTTTGTTCTTTTTGTCACTGATATTGTTTTTGTATTTTTTTTTGCTTGAAATTAAACAGACAATGTCTTTTGTCATTTTATTACTTAATTTTTTATTATTTATATATTGTTTTATTTTTTGAGGTTGTCTGTCTACCTCCAGCAACGCGCACCAATCGTGTGTTTCATTCTCTTCGAATGACAACCTGTCAGAGCTCTTTAGAACATTAAGAAAACATTAAATGCCACAAGTAAAAACATCAAAGTAGCGCTACATAAAAAGTGAAAAAGTGGGCTAAATAATAACAACCACAAAGAACAAAGCATATTTTCTTTGTAAAGGTTGCTTAAAAGGCGTAGTGAAAACTCGCATGGGAGAGAAAACAATATTTTTGTTTACGTAACTTTGATATCTTGATGCTGTTGTTAATTATTAAGGCATTGTTGAAATTTCACAACCTTTTTCAAAGAACATTTCAAAATATCATTTATAAATTTAAAAAACTTTCTGTACTTTAGTTTAAATATCTTGAAGTAGCTGCTTGGCGCAGTTATTTTTGTTTTTCATCCCAAATGTAGGCAATCTTTTTAAAGTCAAGTTTTACTTTGAAGTTAGCAATTAGTTTCGTAGACATTCTTTACCACCCTTTAATGTGTCATCAGTGTGTGAAGTCTGGGTGTTGTGCATGAATATTAGCTTGGGAATTGACAGCGATTTTGCAGAAAATTTTTAGAACAATAAAATGATTTTTTTTCGGCCAAAGATTATGCAATGTTTTTATTAAATTAATTATTTTTTGACCCATAATATTTTATATGCTTTCTTAAACTGACTTTCGATTATAAAAAAAAATATTCTCAATAAATGAGTCTACATAGATAAAATTGCATATATGCAAATGATTTGTAACGCTTTGGCGTGAAGTAGGTATACATAACCGATTTAAATAATTTCTTTTTTAAAACCACGTATTTGTGTTAAAGAGGATTATTGCATATTTGTTTTTTTTATTTTTAAGTTAAATATACCTTATTTTAGAATTAAGAATTTTCAAAACCTCACACAAAAATTGTCGTTTAGCTTTTTCATTGCTTATGCTTCGTTTTGAATTCTGTGTTGCTATTGTTGTTTTTTTCGTCTCATTTGTACCATTTATATTTGGCTTCGAAGTTCACTCGCTTTGAATTATTTTGTTTTTATTTTTAAAGTAAGATTATATAATGTGATGTTAAGAGAGAAATTCCATTATGAAAAAAAAAAAAAAAAAATAGGGGCATTCGAGTGCGAAGCCGTAGGTACCGCTAGTAATAAATAAGTTCAGAAACAATAAATTAAATATCACTCAAAATTAATGTTTAAATAGGAAAATGCCCTTTAAAATATTCCGCGATCTTTGATTTTAATATTTATTTCCTGTGAAAAGTTTTTCTTTACAGTTTTTGCAATTCTTCTGTTTGAATATTTATGCTAACCCAAGATCCTTCTGGTTTTTCATAAAATCCAAGAAAAATATATCAGATGTGCCCACCTCAGTTTTTTGGGGTAGTAAAACTTCTGATTGTATTAGTAATACAGTTAATATATTTGCTGAATATTTTAAATCTAACTTCGTTTCAGATCCCATAATTTATGATCCTTCCATCCTAGATAAGATTCAATCCACTATTGATTTGGGGACCTTATATCTTACTAATGAAGATGTATTAAGTGGTATTTTAAATCTTAAAAATACTAAGAAATCAGATATAGATGGTTTATCACCCTTTCTTTTAAAGAAATGTTGTACTTCTTTAGTTCCTCCTTTAACAATGCTTTTTAATATTTCACTAAGAACAGGAGAATTTATTACTAAATGGAAAATTGCATCTATAACACCCATTCATAAGGGGGGCAAAAAAAAAATGATGTGACAAATTTTAGACCCATCTCTAAGTTATCTTCAATTTCTAAAATTTTTGAAAATATTATCAAGGTCAAACTATTCTTTTTAGTGAAAAACAGTATCACCCCATGCCAACATGGTTTTGTTGCTGGGCGTTCTACTGTAACAAATCTAGCAGTTTTTTCAAATTTTTGCATTGGAGCTTTTGAAAGTGGCTTAAAAGTTGATACTATATATACTGACATATCAAAGGCTTTTGATAAAGTTTCGCATAGAATATTGATTGCGAAATAAGCCAAATTGAGATTCACTCAAATTTGCTTATTTGGTTCAAATCATATCTTGAAGGTAGGTTTTCCTTTGTAGAACTTAATGGCATTAAGTCCTTGCCTTTCCTTGCTTCCTCTGGTGTTCCACAAGGCAGTATTTTAAGGCCACTTTTGTTCATTTTGTATATCAATGATATTAGTACTTGTTTTATTTATTCGAAGTTTTTACTCTACGCTGATGATTTAAAGATTTTTAAAAGTATTGTATTCAGTCTAATCTTGATATTTACTGTTTACAAAATGATTTAGATAGAGTCCAGAATTGGTTCAAAATGAATCTTCTGTCCCTTAATGTAAATAAGTGCTCATATGTCCCTTTTTCCAAATCAGTGTCTACTTTTCCGTCCATATATCATTTGGATGGAGTTAACCTGGTTGCTAAAAATAAAATTTTGGATCTAGGGGTAATGTTTGATTCGGGGTTTACCTTTGTTGAACACCTTAATTACACTATTCCTAAAGTGTACTCTGTGCTAGCTTTTGTTAGGCGACATAGTTGTAACTTTAGTGATCCATATACATTGAAGGTTTTGTATACGTCCTTTGCTAGATCTAGGCTAGAATATGCTGCGTTTATATGGAACCCTTTCTATGTTGTTCACTCAGCGCGTATTGAACGTATTCAAAAAAAGTTCCTGAAATTTGCCTTACGATCTCTAAATTTTATTGAACCAATACCATCTTATGGTGCTCGCTGTTTATTATTAAATTTAAAAACTTTGGATGGACGGCGCAAGATTCAGTCGCAAATTTTTCTTAATGATCTTATTAATGGCAACATTGACTGTAATGTTCTTTTGAAAAAAATCAGCATAAATATACCTGCAAGGCACTTACGTAGTTCCAGTTTCTTTTATGTTAAGGTTCATAGAACCAATTATGGCCTGAACGAGCCATTAAATAGAGCTTTAATTGAGTTCAATAAAATTTGTTCAAATAATGGCTTAGACTTTTGCTTAAATAAAGTTACTTTTAAGAATAATATAATGAATTGTTATCCTTTATAATTATTTGTATTTGTTATTATTTAGTCTTTAAATTATGTTTTTTAGATTTTTGTGCTAGTCTGTAAGGATCTTGTGTCCATAGACGAAAATAAAAAAATAAATAAATATTTGCGGCATTTTTCTTTATACTAAAAAAACAGAATAATCGGCTAAGGTATAGGGCTGATTGCGCATTTTATATTAAATTATTATCGGGAGATTTTTCGTGTCTACTTGCAGGCGCTTACTCATGGTCACTGGTGCTATCTTTGGCTGGGTTGATTTTGATATTGATACTATCGCTCATGTACTGTATGCCAACGTACAGACTATTGACCTGCCTACCTACTACTGACATTAAAATAGGCCATACTTTTTTTGTGGACATCACATTGATTTACATTTAAAATAAATCCTCTGCAAACGATAAATTCCATCTTAGCGTTTGCCTAAATTATGCTATTTTAAGGTAAAAGTTTGTCACTACAAGTGAAAGCCTTAGCTATAGCTAACTAAATTGCATAACTTAATGTAATAATTGTGGCCATATTTTGAAAATAAGTTTTTAGGCAATTCTTACTTAAAGCTGCCTTTAAAAGTATGCAATGTTGCATAAGTTCGCAAATAGAAAGAAATGCTTTTAATATTTGAGCTTTGCAGCCAATAATCATAGCGCGTGTTGTACACGTGCCCTTATACACACCAACACATGTTTGAACATAGAATCAATAAAATTAAGAAACAGAAAAAATACCAAGAAATTTTTATAAAAAAGAATTTCTACCTTAATAACACATTAATTTTTCTTTTTACATTTTAAATTGTTTCTTCTGATCTTTACGTAATGCTACTGAGAAAAAAAACACGCACACTTTCAAACACCCACCTCACGGTTAGAATACACCGGTATGATATAAACCAGACACATGCACAAGTGCTTTTGTATTTTCTCAGACTTAAGTGCGTGTATTTGGTGTTATTGAAAAAAAAAAGGCAAAACAAAAAACAAAACGCAGACGTTAACAAGAACAAAAACAGAATCAAAAAGAGCAACATAAATATAAACGACATTGAAATCAGCAATGAGGCAAACAATACACTACCCAGTAAACATATGTATATGACGTTGATTTTATAGCTCTCCGAGAAGAGTTTTAACAAAACTCTTAACCCACTTTAGGAAATTTAACAACTTAAATTAATTGAAAATTATTCGACCTTTTTATTAATTAGTTAAATCGTTTTTATTATTTCGGCTCAAGGTCTATCTTTATTATTTAATCACTAAGTTTTATTAATACCCAATATTTCGAAAAACATCGTTTTTCATCTTCAGGGGAAACTAAAAATATAAATGCAATACAATTAATACAATTTTCAAACTTTAAATGTAAACAAATAACAAATGAACTAAAATCAAACACATTAACACAATAATTAATATTAAACATTTTAAATATTTGATCTTTTTGACATGTCACTTACATTTCTACTTAATGAGGTCCAAATTAGAACTAAAATTTATTTATGAGGGAACGGTAAATGTGAGCACAATTTTCAGTGTCACTCTTAAAGTTTATCCTAATATTTGTCGGAGTATTAGTTATGTGTAGCATTTCGAGCATTAATCTCTTGTCATAATTTTTCTCCTCTTGTAAAATTTTAACGTCATCAAAATTTGGATGATGTCCGAAATCCGTACAGTGTGCTGAAAGTGCAGTTCTAGAGCCTTGTCCAGTTCTATTCTTTTGGTCCGATCTGTGTCCTGAAATTCTTGTCCTCAGTTTTGTTTTAGTAGTGCCAACATATACCTTAGGGCATACTATTTGTTCTATATAAAATGACGTTTAATATGACGTATACCACTTGAAGCACTTTTGACTACAAAGATGTGTAGCAAGCAACAAAAAGTCCGCAAACTGATTTTGTCCACATACCTACAAAATCCAAAATTAAAATATGTATTCAGCTATAGAAAAAATAGTTGGTGTATCAGAAAATCTGTCTAAGTAAGGTCTACCTGTTGAAATAAAAATATTTTTATTTTGCCTTTAACAACAATTGCTTGACACCTTTCCTTATGATGCATACGCGAATGGACTATATCCTTGACCGTTTCTCGCAACGAAATAAGCGCTTGGCAACAAAATAAAAGCTAAATTGCGATTGAAACATTAGCCTCGACGATTGATACATGACCCTTCAACGATTAAAAATGTTTGCTGGGTAAGTTTAAGTAAGTTAGGGTTGAGACTATGTACATATTATGAAGCTTTTGACACGTTTGTGTAGAATATGTAAAATGTGTTAAAAACAGACATAAAAAGTTGTTGCATGGATAATGAACATTTGGTTTGGTTCGAAAAAAAAAAACTAAAAATTCACAGATCATATCTTCACACAGCTTAATCGTTGTGATCTTATATCAGACTTTTGCTAGAAACACAATTGGGCAGTAGCAGCAAGATGGCAAAGCAGCAAAATCTGTTAATAGTAAATGCCGCAATATTTATTGTTGTTTAATAATTTTGGCCGTTTTGTAGAATCTCAAAGTGCAATTTATCATTAAATGAGAGCTCATTATATTTGTGAAAGAGTCGGAACAATTAACTTTTGTTTAACTTGGCTACCTCTGGTCTAAAGTGTTAGAGCTCAGGTCAATTTAAATTTGAGAAAATACTTGATCTACTAAGCCGTTGACTGCCGCATGTGTGTGCGTTAAACATTAATGCCGTAACTATATAAATGCTTGGCGGCTCCAGATAAGTAATAAATTGGGGTCCCTTAAGAAACAAAAAGTGTGTTCGTCTGATAAGGAAATAAAAAGTTCCATTTTTTGCATACAAATACTATTCATATATATGTGACTGCATCACACTATCTTTACACTCAGTGAAGAAGATTTGAGGCAGAGTACAAAAATACCCCCCCAATGCCGTACCGCACTCAGCAGTTGAAGTGGAAAATAAAATTAGAAACTGAGGCTGTGTGTGATTCTTCTTACAGGGATTTTTACTGAGTCTATGGAATAGGCAGAACACGTTTTCAAACATACTTAAAACTCATTGATTGAGTCCTATGGCGATTAAATGTGTTTTCTGCTAATCTTTCGAACCTATTCTTCTCATGCCATTCTACTATAAAGTAAGTAATGAATGGAGTTACTCAAGGTAAAGTTCTAGCAAAAACAACATGTCATGTAGAAATCTCAACACAACACTTGTTTCTATGAAAATACACAAAAACATTCATATTTATGTTTGTAAATAAAAATGTGAGAAATGTGCAAAAGTCGCTAGCAAACTGTGACACGATGCTGAGTTTCCTTTTGCTGCTTTATATCTTGTGGTACTTTTTCATTTTTCTTAGCTTCACTGTTAAGATCTAAGAAAATCTCTTACGCGCCATTGGCTTTAATGGAGTATTTTTTTTTCCAGTTATTGAAATAAATTTTCGAAGCGCGCCAAGTGTGTAGGTGTGCGTGTGCGCTAGAGTGCACATTGCTGTATATTTATATTTTTTTATATCATTATATCATTTCTAATTTTTCATATATTTTTTCGTTTTGTCGAATTATTTGCGTCTTGGGACGTATGAGTGATTTTTAATGTAGTAAAAAGATTTTTTCCATTTTTTTTTTTGTGAACGAGTAAAGCGCCATCTCCCGTGGTGAGCTTCAATGTTATTTAATTTTTTGCTGATGTAATTTTGTTTTTCTATCGAGAAAGCTTCTAATTAAAAGCTACGTAGCGAGACAGAAATTTAAGTGGGTGTATCAATTCTCTGATGCTATTTTTTGTTGAAGTTAATTATGTGTTACAATTTATGCTTTTCTTATTTAACATCAAAATATATTAAATATATTTGAAAAAAAAAATATATTTTGTCTAAAAAAGTTTCTTGATTTTAGTACCTTACGCTAAGTGGGCGGCTCTTGGCTTACATCTTCCAACATATCCAACACCGGGCTCTAAACTATAAAATTTCTGTTCAAATCGCAGTGAGTAAAAAGCTCTTGCTACTGGTCAATAAATTCAGAAAAATATTTCTGTTTACATTGAAACAATATTTTATCCATGACCTTACAAATTTATAAAAAATATCATAATTAAATAAAACCAATATTTTGTTAAATATTTTAGACAATTTTAAGAATTTTTTACTCAGTGCGATTTTTACTGAAAATTTGTAGTTTAGAAGAAAAATGATAAGTGAAATTATGACCACAACTGTTTTCATCAATAACGCAAGAACTAGTCATCAAATGGGTTTCAAGAAAGGCAAATCGGTTACTAATGCTCTAATTTATTTAGAAGCTTTATCAAAAAAACAACACATATCTATAGTCTCTCTAGATTTTGCGAAGGCTTTTGACAAAATTGGCATACACACCATAATTAATCAGCTCATTGACTGGAAAGTACGACCAAAAGTATTAAGATACATTTATAACTTTATGACTAACCGACAGATTAAAGTATGAGTAGGAAGTTCATATTCAAAAAACCTTCATCTATTCAATGGTATCGCTCAAGGATCTCCGCTTTCAGTAGTTCTTTTCCTAATAGCATATAATAAGTTATGTACAACTATTAATTTCCATAAAGATTTAAAATTTTGCGCATATGCGGACGATTTTTTTATTTTCAAGGCTCTTGATAAAACTAAGAACCAAAATATTGACATATGGAGACTTATTTTAGACATACAGTGCTGGTGTGATAGTTCTGGAGCTAAACTAGCGTTATCAAAATGCAAAAATCTTCATATTTGCCGTAAGCAGAAGTGCCAAGCCCAAATTATCACAAACAATCTAGCCATAGTCAACTCAGACCAACTGAGAATTTTGGGAATCATATTCAACAACAGATACCGATGGCAATCTCATATTGAGCACCTTCAGCAATCACTTTCAAACCGACTCAACATTATAAAGTGTTTGTCCAGCAACAAATTTAATTGTAACCCTCTCACGCTAGTCTCCGTCATCGAAGCCCTAATAATGTCGAAAATTCACTATGAACTATTTTTATATGGATATACATCAAAACCTCACTTGAATAAGTTAAAATCTATAATGAACTCTGCTATAAGAACGGCCACAGGCGCATTCCGCACAACCCCCATTAATAATATGTTATTTGAAACCAATATGAACACTATTGAAAATAGACTTAACCATGTCACTGCAAAATTATGTAAGTCGCTTATTGAAAGTAATGACTCTCCTTTATCATCCGTTGTGATCAAAACTCAAAAGTTCAAAAGGCAACGAAAAATTGCCTCTGCAATCCAAACAATTATGATTAATTGCAGGGAAATAGAGATTATTTTTCTTCCACAAAAATCTCCACCTTCAGACTCTCCACCATGGTACTTTAACAATAACTCGGTCAACATCTCCCTTCATAATTACAATAAACCATCCACCAACCCCAATATTTTTCGTAAACTATTCTCAGAGCTAAGATCTCATCATCCCAATCACACATTTATCTATACTGATGGATCAAAAATTTACAATCAGTGCAGCTATAGCATTACTACAGATTCATCTGTAATCAAACTATCACTGCTCCCTTTTTATAGTTCTATATACTCTGCGGAACTTATAGCCATTTTAGAAGCAGTTAGGTACGTAGCATCAAAAAAAGGCGACATTGCAATATGCACAGATTCCTTATCAGTGATTCAAGCCATAGCCAATATTGAAAACAATAACCCTTATATTGCCGAGATAAGAAATACTCTTTCGAGAAAATATCCAAAAATCACTATTATCTGGATCCCTGGACACGTCGGAATCAAAGGTAATGAATTTGCAGATATAAACGCCAAATTAGCCCTTAAAACTCAAAATCAAAATATATCTGACATTAAAAAACATCACGACGACAGGTTTAAAATCACACTCTCTCAATTGTGGCAGACCACATCATTTACATACAAAAAAAATAATCCTTTAAAAAACAATATAACACAGTATTCATTATTTCATTTAGATCACCAAATTAACAGACTTAGTAAATTCACACGCTTGAGGCTAGGCCACACAAAATTGACTCACCTACACCTTATTGACCATAACACCAGCAACACATGCCCCTTCTGTAATACGTCCTCAATAATCTCAATAGAACATATCCTTAACTTTTGTCCCAATTTCCACTCTATAAGAACCTCACTTTTCCATAATTCCTTACCGCTATCATCCATATACAATCCAACTTTACCCCACTTTATAAAACTAATAGATTTTTTGAAAACAACAAGTTTATACTACGAATTATAAATCCATTCATTTTAATAATATTTATAACATAATAAATAAACAACTAAAATAATGTAAAATATCATAACTTATAAATTGAAATTTGCTGAAGGCCTCTGTAGCTATTGCTATTTAGTTTGTATAGCTTATTAATTTATTTGATTGTAAGCTATAATATAATAATAATAATAATAATAAACATCGTGGTGATAAAACAACATAAGCAAAATGTTTCTATTTTATTACATAGAATACAGGTTAGGTTAGGTTAGGTTAGGTTAGGTTAGGTTAGGTTAGGTTAGGTTAGGTTAGGTTAGATTAGATTAGGTTAGGTCCGGTAGAAGTGGAAGTCAGTTATGAAACGATTCACTTAGAGTATATGTTATCCATTTTGTTACTAAAGGGTGTCTGATTATAACCTCTCATTGAACCAACTAGATTTCGTAATAAAAAACTAAATAGCTGACTAATAGGCCCATAGAATACAAATATGTAATAAAAAATAAGCGATTGTATATAAAAAACACAGTTGTTTTAAGAGCTTTGCCAACTTAAGGGGGATCCTGTAATATGAAGTCCGAAAAAATATGGTTTTGCAAAATACAATTATATTCTAGCGAAAAACTGAATGAAAAATCCACCTCAGCATTTTGAATCACTAAGCTTATGGCGTTTAGAAAAATTTTATAGTTTTGGCTACTTAGCATTAAAGTTGTTTTACTGAAATCTACAAATTCCACATGAAAATTAATGGAAAGTACTGGTTTCAGTTTATTTTTTCCAAAAATTATATAAAAAAAAATATTATTCTTCTTTCAAGTAGCTCACTTAATTTAGGCAAATTTGGTTCCATCACATCAGACTCCATTTTTAAATTCTATGCATATCCTCAACAAAAACTCCAGTTTGCTTGGTAATGGCTATGACTTGACACCGCGTAAATTTAATGGCGAAAAGTCAAAAGTTTCATGAAAACTTTCTGTTTATTTAAAAAAAAAAACTATAACAATTTATAAAGCGCCGTTTCGTTAGTTTTGCTTTTGATTAAATTGCTCAATTTCCTGCCGTATGTCTACGGCCGTTTCAAAATCATAATAGTAATTTATGGTTTTTTATCTTTTAAGCAATTTTCTGCACAGTTTATTGATGTTTTCTTTTTATGTATCGTTTGTATTTTTTTTCTTATGTCTTAACGTTTATATGATTTCCTTTTTATAAATCTGCGACTACAAAAAAATGTATAACAAATGATGACTCCCAATAGACAGCAGACGTGAAATAACAACAGGGTTGTAATGCTGTATGTGTGATTTTTTGCTTTTCTTTCTGTTTTTTAACGAAAAGAGACAAACAAAAAAAACAGAAATTGTATAAAATTTGTAGATGATACGTTATGGCGCTGAAAATTGTAACAGACATGATTTGATTTATATCCCTTTACATCTAAGATTGCTAAAGTAATCACAAAAAATTGTTTTTGCAATCAATCTGTGAAATATGTGAGCCGAATCTATAAATAAAATAAAAAATATCCTTTATATCCATTAGATTATGCTTTTATTAATGTGTGTTGTGTATGTACGAAGGCGGTCTAGTTAAGAAATCACATTAAATTTGGCTGAAAGTTATTTTATTTCTCCATACAGCTCAATACACTTCGTTCTGCAATTTTGCAATTTTTTGTTGAATCTCGCATAAAGCAGTTTGTTGAGGTGCTCTAAATAGGACACCATTTCAAATATAAGCTTTTCATTCGACCCAAACCTCTTTCTATCGAGCTGTTTTTCAAATTTTGGATTAGGTCAACAGAACTGTGAAGACAGATAGTTAGATTTGGAGAATATGTTGGATGAGGAACTTTTTAATTTGTAGCGCTATTGATATAATGTTGCCATAATGATTGCACTCTTGTATGCCGTTGTGTTATCCTGATGGAAGAGTACTTTTCGTTTTTGTGTTTTGTATTATATTATAATACAAATATGCCGATAATCAATCTTAATCATGTTGGCCGATTGATTTAATTTGGGCTTCTATGGGTTCAATGCCAATGCTTCAATTGTATCTTGGCTCTTTTTCCATACTCATAATATTTTGTGAGCCCATTCTAATCTTCGAGGGACTGGTTTTTGTTTTCCTACCTCCTATGTTGCATTTGGCGCAAAAAAACAGATTTTTTCTGGGCTTTTTTCCATTATTCAGGCTACCGATTTAAATATACAATAAATAAAAACAACATTTTTGAATAAGTAGTTCAAAATCCTTTCATGTGGTTTGAACCACCAAAACTCAATCCAAGCATACGAGTAAATTCTATACATGGCTTTTTATGAAGATCTAAATAGAATACGTATTATATTTTGTAACTTTTGTAATCCCTATTTTTAACATTTAATGCCATGAAATTCTTAATATATTCTATTTACGTTGTTTTAAGAATCAGCTGTTCATTTAAGAAATTGAAATTAAATGCTGAATAGTCGCAGTGTTTCGCCTTAAAATGCATAATTATGTTTTTCAGAATTCTATACAAAAGTTCAGTGTATACAGAGAATACAGCAATCTAATCAAATTTGCACTCCTTTCCATTAAAAATTATACCCTTAAATTCTCTGAAAAATAATTTCAGTTTAAAATTTTAATAAGCCAAAAAGTGTTGCATTAACGTGAACTACTAAAATCCTTTACCATACTTCATACAAATTAAGCCTGACAACCAACAACAATGTGCCATGGCGAGTAATTAATTTTAAAATTGATTTTGGCTTTAGCGGTTTAATTTCCTGCAGTTTTGTACACCTTTTGGTGTAAAAACTTTTAACAAACGCAAAACTGAAAAATGTGATGATGATAAAGTTAAAAAAAAAATTAAAAACATTGAGCTGAACTTCAACTTAATTTATTACGAAGTAAATAACTTAATTTTTGCTGTCAAAGTTTATAAAGTCCAAACTTTTTCCTTTGTTTTGTTTTCGCAAATGAAAACTTTAGCAATTAAATTTACTTTTAATAAATATAACTAGCTAAGACATATACAGTGAAAAACGTAAAAAATATGTAGCATGGAGCACAGCGCTTGTTCACGAGTTAATCCAATACAAAGCATTACGTTTGCCGGTTCAAAGAAGACACGTGCATAAGCGCTACATGTTCTAGTTCTTCATCTTGAGTTCTTTAACTTCTCAGGTAACAGTAGCAGTGCCTTCAATTTACTTCAGAACTTTCACGATCTACGTATTGCCTTTTGTAACGATTGTTCTCCGATGATTAAGAAAGGCCGCGTCTTTTGCTACCCTGAGACTTCAACTTCAATGCATGTCCGCAAACTTCATCAGTTAGTGATTTCCATTTAAATTTGTGCCTTTTGATTTGAATGGTATCTTGTCATTTGGTGAGCATTTAGACAAATTGAAAAAACTAACTTCGCTGCGGAGGCGTTCGTTTTATGTAAAGGGATATTTGTAGCATGAAATTTAATTTTCATAAAAAGAAATTCAAATGGGGCTCTTGGCACTCTAAGTCGCGTTTTGAGTACTTTCTTAGGACCACTAGGCATTATGTTACCGTGTAATGAATTAGACGTTTATAAGATTTTTGATAGCTACCCACTCGGCATGTGGCGTTTCAGAAAGTTTCAGAAATATTTCGTTTGTTTCATTTGAAATGTTGCAAATGAAACGTTACAATTTTCACCTGCAATCATTCTAAAGTGTTTCTGAAAGATTTCACATCATACGTTTCCTGAACCTTTCAAATGATTTGTTAAATAAAAAATGACCCGCAACCAGGCAAACATCAATAAAATTACTATTGCATTAACTTATTTCGATTATCTTGTGAGAGTGAAATTTAATAAATATATAAAAAGAGAATTTTTTTTTTTATATAACAAAAACGATATAAAAATATATCAATAAAATACATTTCAGAAACGTTTTAAAAGAAACCAAAAAACAGACATTGGCACATTACAGAAAGCTTTCTGAAATGTTACTGTAAGGTTCTAAAACGACAGCTGAAATATTTATGTCACGCTTCAGCAACACATCAGGAAATGTTTCTGTAATATTTTAAATAAAAGCAAAGAGCGGACACCGAAGCATTGCAGAAAGCTTTCTGAAATGAAAATGAAAGCCTTCTGAAACGTGGTAAGGTATCATGTGAAAATTTGTGAAGGTCTTTCGAAACGTTATATGCCGATTAGGTATATTAGACCAAAAGTTAAGTCCTTTGATTTGATAATTTTTCTGTTTGGTAAGTCATCAACTTAATAAGTTAACAATGTTATTTTGTAATAAATTACCAACAAAACACTTATATTATATTGCTCATTTCATTATTGCAGCTGTTCATCATTAGCAAGTCATTTCGTCACTCCATTAATCTGAGATAAATATTTGAAAAATTTTAAAGTTTTATATGCATTGAGCGCTCTTAAAAGATCAACTTTTCTTTAACTAAAATTCTTTTGATTGTTTTAATTTCATAAGAAAAGTTGCAGTAAAAACTCTTTAGTGTGGATTTAATTTTTCTCGTTAAAAAGTTTGTACACCTAATCGAAAAAGATTTAATGCTGATATCATGAAAGGCTAATTTATTTCTTTTGTTCAGTTTTTAATTTTCTTTGAGGCTTTTTTCCACAACGCTACTTATACTAACCGTTTTTATTCTACCTTATCCATTCTTTAATCTATCAACCACTTTCACTTTCCTTGATATCTTAATTGAAAACTTATAGAAACAAAAGCAATTGTGGTGATGAAATCAGTGCAATCCTCCATAGGGTGCGAGAAGATATGTCGTTTGTGAGTAACGAGTAAAGGATATGATGAGAAATTGAAAAACTCTACTGATAAGAATAAGAAAAAATACCAAATATTTTGAACAATTTTCTGTATTTTGTAGTAACTTTTAAATTTTGAAAAAGTTTCTCAAAAAATACACCCAAAACCTTCTCTCTTCGTGTTTATAAAAGGATTCCAAAAACATTATGGTAGATGGTTTTTTATACAGGCGTAGCAATAAGAGTTGATTTCGTGAATTTTTTGTCATTTATCTGGAGTAAAATATCACTTGTGCGCTTAGACGACTTCGCATTTTCACTAAGGCAAATTTGATCAAGTTTTATCACAAAGATCCTTTCAGTCCTTAAAAAAAATCTCATCACAATACCGAAAATATATCCTTTTACCATAATCTAAAAATACTCTAAGCGAAATCCAATTTCTTTACCAAGCTTTAGAAAATTGTGAGCTTAAAAAAATACCGTAAATTGAAAACCTTTAAGCACCAAACGCTAAAAGCTGCATTCTTTGCTGCTGCACAAACAGCGAACTACAATAACCAAATTGCATCAATATGTCATTACTTACTTCTTTATGGTTAAAGTCATTATTGTTGTTGTCAATGCAGGGTTTCGTTATTGCTGCAGGATGCAGTAAACTTTTATTCAATTCAACCATTTAATGACCAAATCGATTTATTTATTACACTTTAGTATTGTTCGATAAACTAATCGAGGACATTTAAAGTTGCATCAGCAGCGAAAAGGACGAAGATGTTCTAGTCGGAGAATTTTTAGAAAATGGCAATGCCACTTGAAATTTCTATACAAAAACTTAAAATAACGACCTTTAAGATGCTGCTGCCTGCAACTGCTTCTGCGGAAAATTTAATGTTGTTTGCGGAGAAAACTTCTAAGAGACGCTTTTAAGCTTTTTAACTGTGCGGTAAAGTTTTTCTTGAGTGTCATTTTTAAAAACTTTCCTCCTACATTTTTATTTTCTTTCGAAAAACATTGCATTATTATTTTATGTTTATATGAAATGTTAGTTGTAATGGATAGCTATAGAAAGCAAATTGTTTTACCATTATATTCCTTGAATTAAAGGTTCGGGAAATTTGACAAACTTTTTGGCAGCAGTCAAACTTTTTTAATATCCTTACCACTAACACAAGCGCAGCATAAAGCAGAAGTTGGAAAAATTAATGAAAAAGTTTTCACTTACAGACTGCTCAACAACGACCATCACAATTAAGGTCTTATCAATGCGTTACTGATATTATCCTTCATTATCCTTTTATTTGCTGCTGTACTTAATCCTTTTTATTCAGTTTCATGTTCAACGCTAAAGTGGAACGTTTGCGTCTTTAAATTAGACTATTAATAGATCAAATAACAAGCAGTTACAGTATAGTAGAAAATTTGTTGAAAAGACGTGTATGACGCAAAATATACTTTTCCCCTCAACTACTAGCTATAATTTCCTTTTTTTATTGCTATTTTTTTTGCTTTGTTTTATAAATTCAAGGCAGAACTTTAACATTTTCAAGCATCATGAACAGCAGCAAGAGAATGAGCCGCATTAATGCGCTGCGTGACCAGTCAATAATGAGATTTTGGCTCTTTAGTAACAGCCACAGTAGCGTAGTAGCATAGGAATATTTTGAATGGCTTTCAAAGATGAAGCCGACCATTTTGCAACGCTATGCATGCTAAAATAATTAAGAGCATGAAGGGCAGTAGTTTTGTTTGTCGGGTAGCTCTGAATTTCTAATTAGAATTGCTGCAATGCACAAGCTACGTACCAAACGTTCAACAAGCAGTCCAATTAGCAGTAAAATTCAATGCAAAACTGGTTGTATGTAGAAATTAGTAGTTAGTAGTAGTAAAAGCAACTAGGTGGGTTAACACATGCTTAGCCTTTATGCTGGGGTTATATATTTTTAACAGAAATTGCTTGGAAATCATCGAGTTGTAAAATTATTCCTCGAACATCTGATGACAGCAACAAAAAGGGTGTATTACCTAAAGCTATTGCTAAGTTAAACTCGCACGAAGTGTATACTTCAGTTTAGACCTTAGGTTATCTGACAACATAACTAACGCAGTCAATGAATATAGAAAATTACTAAGCGAAGAAATGATTCTTAAGATAAAATGGTTCAAATATAAACAAGAGGCTGTGTGGTATGGACATCCTTCGGCTTAGTAATTGCTTGAGTCATAATGAAGAGCAAAGGTAATGTGTTCCACATGTACACTTTAGTGGTAAATATTAAATATGCAAATATTTGACACAAAAAGTTTGTATTTAAATATACTTTTAGTTGAAAAATTTTAATAATTTTCAAAATCGAATTTTGTGCTATTTATATGTCCATAGCAACATTGTATATAAACAATCACGGCTAGTATAAAAAAGAAATTTCATTTAGTTCTAAGAAAAACTACTACTATTAAGTTTTCAATGGTCAATAAATCTGCTTAAATCACAAATTTACTTGATGTTTTCAACGAAACGCGCCTGGACTCTAAATTTTTTGTAGCAAATAAAATCTGGTCCACTTATTAATGATAATACCATCCTTTAATTCTATAGAATATCAGAATTTTATTATTTATTTGCTCAGTCTAGTTAGGCACAAGATTTCTTACCCCACTACCACAGAATTGAGTTGACTAAAAGATTCAAAAATTCTATGAAAAAAGTTAGCAATTTAATTATGCTACAATTTTCTGTCATTAAAGTTTATACAAAAAATAGTAGAAGCAAAAACATCCAATTCACATGTTTCTGTCGACAAATTTGCTTTATAAGTAAAATAAACAAATGTTTGTCTTTAAGGTCTAATATTAATAAAATCTATATATTTCTTTAAACTCTCAATAAAATCCAACAGCTGACCGTTTAGTTTTTAGTTTTTTGAAAATAATATTAAATTGTAAAGCAATTTTATGGCCAAAAAATTCAAACAATTTTTTATATTTAATGAAATTTTTTTTGATTATTTTACTGAGCTTACTGTTCAGCACAGTGTGAAATATCACCAAAAAAATTACAAAAACAAAAAAACCAAACAACTAAAAAGGCCAAAAATAGTCATACTAGTTTCATCCATTGCTAAATGGAATCATCAGTGACCTTTGAGCCGATGAGTACAAATTTCTAAGTCTGTTATGTTTTATATTTTGTATACATAGATTTATTGAGAGCTCAAGTAAAAGCTGAAACATAGCAAAGCCGAAATTCTTTTTTCTGTTGTGTCTTTGCTTTTGTCACTCATTTCAATATTGCACTTTTCTTGCAAGCACTTCGTTGCCAGATTTTTTGGCGGGTCAAAACAAATTAGCATGCTCAAATCGTATAATAAATCGGTGAGCTCACCGAAATGTTGTTTTATTTTTTGTGGTGTTACGAAACACAATACAGAAAATGAGCAAATCCAAGCAAAAGAGAAATATTACCAACCTTCGAAATTCTCACTCATCTGCTCGTTGGCCACTGATGATTCCATTTAACAATGAATGAAACTAGTGTGTTCAGCTTTGACGATTTTTGTTGCTTGTTTTTATGTTTTTGACATTTTTTCCGCTACACAATTGATAAACGTTTTTGATTTACATTTTCATTTGTTCAATAATATTAAACATTGAATATTTGTTACTAGTAAGTCATCAAAAACTTTAAAATTTCAATCAGTTCAGACCTTAGTATTTGCTTAAAGCTATTAA
This sequence comes from Meiosimyza decipiens, assembly GCA_963680825.1. Lineage (NCBI taxonomy): Eukaryota > Metazoa > Arthropoda > Insecta > Diptera > Lauxaniidae > Meiosimyza > Meiosimyza decipiens. The sequence goes on along the minus strand of OY804261.1, from coordinate 7,688,410 downwards.
CTTTTTCATTTTGTTACCTGACAACAATGCCATTCGTGTTTGTTTATTTTATGTTTTTGGCCTTACTGTAAAGGCTGTCTTCTGGGTATCCTTTTTCACAGAGTTGTTTTAGTTGTTGCGCTGTAATGGTACTGTAGTCTTTTAGGACTTCAGTGAATGCTGAACGAATATATTTATGTATATATATTTATAGGGTGACACAAAATGAGCTAAATTGTTTGAAATCCTTATAACCTTTTAAGTTTTTAATAAACTTTAACTTTTTTAGTAGGGGGGGGGGGGCTTTGTCCTCTGCTTACTTCGATGCCAATCTCCTGCCTCTGCATACTTTGATGCCATTTTTTTTGTTGATGATTGTCTGATGTTGAGCAAGATTGATGGGTATTACGGCATCGGTGTCGTTTTTAATGATCTGTCGGACGATAAACCACACCAAACAGTAACCTGAAGTGGGTATTATTTGTTAACGAATGGCACAAATGGGCAAAATGAAATATCGACAATATGCACGTTGTATTAAAATAATCGATTTTCAAAATAAAATCTGATGATTTCGTTTCGTTGTTTCATTGTGCATTGTTTCTATTTAATTTTTCCAACATTGTTTGCAAAATTCTGAAAAAATAAATAGATATAGAAAACTTAAACCAAAATCAAACAAAAAAAAATAAATATTTTTTGTGACACCCTGTATGCATGTATGTATCAGCAAAGGTATATGCTTCTACAAAAATGGACATGCATTTCACATTAACCTGTAAGAATTCTACATAGACAAAAAAGTAGGTATCCCATGATGAGTGGAAAGTTTTTGATAATTTTGCTACACTGAAGTTTGCACTAAGCCTTGTAAAAAATGTTGCTCCAGTGACTTAATATCACCCACGAAAATGAACTAAGAGCTCTGTCCACTTTTTTTTTGGTTATTGTAGAATATAGATATGTGCTGCTAAGCAGCACAGCTAAGCAGAGTTTAACTTCATTGTCATCAGAATGAACTGATCATAACATGTAGATGCATCGATAGAGAGTTGAAATATGATTCCTTTCCTACAGTCTCAAAATCGTATTTCTATTATCTGTGGCCTTGAATATTTTTTCAAATTCTTAAAGAATTTTCATTCTATAAATTAGAGAAAGTTTTCATTTCAATCACAACATTCTTGTAAACTGGGGTTATCAAATACATTGCGCTTAATTAAGGATACTCTCCCTTAAGCTAGGAATTTTGCACTAACGTTAGTATGACATTTTTTTGTAAACGCAACTCTGTGATATTTGCTTAACTTTTGACAATAGCTTCCATTATGGTTAACTCTAAAGGCAACACTGTACATAGTGCTAATTGCTATATAATTTCTTAATGAAAATCAAATACAAAAGTCCTTATGAATAATTTTCAATGCCATTTCAATTCTTGAATTTTAAATTTGTGCTACGCAAAATAAAGGGTTTTTTGTCGATAATTTTTGTGAAATAAATAAAAACTTCATCTACATGCCATAGCCATAGCTCTAACACTTTTGAAATTTTCTACAATTACGCGGTACAATGAAGGTCTACATCCTGTAACCATAATTTATGCATAACGTGGCCATAATAATAATAGTCCAAAGGATAGCAACAGAAACAGCAACAATTGCAATAACAATAACAGCCAGCAGCAGTAGCAACAGTAGCAGCCTAGAAGCAACATGCAATTTTCCATGCTTTTATTGTATCACGCCGCTTGCTATTAATGCGGTTTCCTTGTTTTGTTTGTTCCTTACGTTACGCTTTCTTTAGTGTAAGTTTTTGTTGCCATAAGGATATTTTCCTCACTAAAGCACACTCAAAGAAAAATTTGGCGAAAATTATGTTATTAAGAAAATAATGCTCATTCGTTAACAAATAGTAAAAAATTATAAATTCTATATGCAAAAACTTCAATAAAACTATAAAGTTTGTTTCTTTAGTCTTCTCGAAATATTGCTGCAAGCAGAGAATGAAGAAAAAGTGTATCGTATGGTTCGATTTCATTCTGTTCTATGAGCGTTAACTTTTTCCCTCTGCATTCTGTACTTTACTCACTTTATTCACTCTGTTGTGGCTTTGACTCGCGATTGCTATCCGAACCCGTACCAAATGTAGTGATCGTTTTTGTCATTGGATTCGTATGAGGAAAAACATTATTTTTTCTAACGAAAGATAAATCAAAAAAAAATTTGTACATCACAAAGGGAGGCTCGGGATCAATCTTATGACAAAGACGATCACTACATTTGGTACGGGTTCGGGTAGCAATCGCGAGTGAAAACCACAAAATTTCTACTTTAATTTATTTTATTATATTACGGATTGGTGTTGGAATCGAAGAGCGAAACAAAGAATGTGAGAAGTAAAATTTGCGTTCTGCGATCTAAACGTTAAGATAAGGTGCGATTTTTTTTCATTCCCTGGCTGCAAGTGTTGTGTGTCTTCCGTTTCGTAAGAGTCGGAATCTTTACCCAACTTATAGATATACACAACTAACTTTCTATTTTGAAGTGGCATCTGTTGGAAAAAAGATGAAATAATGATGAATGAACCCATAAATCGTTGCTTCCAAAGTTGATTGGCGTCAGACTTACGCTGGTCAGCTGCTTAGGCCTTACACTATTGTAGGAAACCAGTAACACGCCTTTCTCCAAAGGTTTTGTAACCGAAAATCGATGTTGTGTTTTTGATTATACGAACTGGATCTGAAGATGCTCAAACTCTCGGGCAGTATATGCTTTGTGTCAAGATTCATAACATTTTTCTTGATATTTTGATAATTTTGCTTTTATCAGAGATACCACGCCCTCTTTTCTGATTCCTGCTGCTATAATTTCGAATAATAATTGTATTATTGAGTGTTTTTTTGCGCAAGTTAGACAACGGTTTTTTTTTTGATTTCTGTGGTAAGAACCGCACCCACTATTTAAAACCAGCCCGCCTTTCATTTGAACAGTGACAATGTTCTTTTAAGCTTTATTATTTTGGGAAACATATTTGACAGGGTACTTTATGGTTTTTGGTTCTGTTGTAGGTGCCACGCCTCGTTATATAAAACCAACTACTTTCAAGTTTCATAATAATATTTTGGAAAAATTATATTTATATCAACATTTATTTTTTCAACTGTTCCATTTTTGACAGACAACGTTTGAATTTGTTAGTTTCCGTTGAAATAATTTTTGTTTTAATATGCCTACTTTTTTTTTTTGGCAGGATTACAAAATTTGTTAAGCACCAATTTTATACTATGCTACCGCCCATCAGCGCCTGTATATTTTACCTGAAGACGATGTGTTTCTTATTTTGTCTGGCGAAAGATTTCCATAAAGATTTTTAATCAAACGAGAGGCTTTCTCCATTTTCTATGTTCTAAAACAACAAACTTTATTTTCTCAACTTCATACATTCAAATAAATGTCCTTATTACTAACAAAATTTACACTGGTGTACAAACTGCAATTTGCAATTAAATGTGGTTAGCTGCATTCGTACTCGTATTTCTTTTTTGAAAGGTTCTTTTTTCATGAAAATTTATGTTGAATTTTTAATAAATGTTAAATGCAGTCGGTCTGCCTAATATAGGAAGATGCTGGATGTTGCGCTGTATGAACGTAATGCATAGCGAACGGGGTCATTATTTGTATGTTTAATCTACTCGTTTATTGCAGTTTGCTTATATAACAACTTGTTAGCATTGTTATTATTTTTGTTATATGTAGCTGTAGTGGTTAGTGTTAGCGTGTCCATTATCACTGTCATGGCATGGTGTATATGTTATTTCTGGAGTCTACATAAATTTTTAGTAATTGCATTTTTATGCCTTAACGAATCTTTATTTCATTTAGTAGAAGAATTTATTTGGTAGCTAGAAATTATTTATTCTACCGCTATAGCATTCAAAGAGTGAATTTTATTAGCATGCGGTTGTATTGTGTACTTTTAATTATTTCACGTTTAGAAAAAGTAGCAGTTGTCGAAACACAGCTGACATCTAGGAAGAATTTTTTGATAGTTTTCTACTAAATGAGTTTATCAAATTCTATTTTTCGATAATATTTTGTTTTTTTTTTTTTAAAAAAAACTATGAAAGTAGCTTGTTGGTGGTCAAAAATAATATGTGGAATATCGTTGTGAAACTTCTTCAATATAAGTTAAAAATTTCTTTAAGCTGTTATTGCAGATTGCCGGAGATAGGAGACAGGTTCCATGCAAAAAATTCTGAAGTTAATTTAAGAGGACCCTGTTGAAGAATAGACTAAGTTTAATGTTCTACATAATAATTATTCACCAATGAGTCGAATGTAGTTTACTTCGAAGTCAATTTTGCTCATATATAATTAAATATATATTAAATAATATCAAAATGTTGAAGAATGTCTTGGCAAAGAAAGAATCTTGAAAGTCAAACTTGCAATTTTTGTAATCAAATGAAATATTCTCATTGAACATAGCGTCCTCTATATGTAATAATTTAAACTATTTAAAATGCAGCGCTGACAAATCGAATGGAGCTATATCATGCCATAAAATTTAATAGAAATAGATTAAGTAGTTCCAGATATACAATATCAGGGGGTGCTCATGAGCCAAAGGAATGCCTTAAAATTTTCTAACTGGCCGGTGGCACCCTCATTTGTACCATTTTTTTTTCAGAAATGTTAAAAACTATCGTTGTGGAAACGTTCCATTTATGGAAAAAATTTATTGCATCTAACGATGATCAAGAGCGTCCCGGTTTCTTGGAGGGTGTGCGTTTTTGAAATATATTTTATTTCAAAATTGATAAGGAAGAAAGGTTAAGCGACCTCTCAGGGTCCTTCGTCTCAGGTACATTTATTGAAATTTTAATATCTATAACGATGGAGAAATGTTAAAAATAAATGTTGGACATGGCCATTTGTATTACCAGAATATGAAGTGCTATTAAACTGATATGGCATAATGTAGAATAAGTATAATGCTGATGCATTGCGAAGACGCTGATCCATTACGGAATCTGCGATTTCACTCCTTTGATATGGGATTAGTTTTCGTGTAGTACGTGATCCAATACGAGGTCCCTTTTTCAACTGGGTTTGTTTTGACAGCTGTCATGTGTCAAATGGCTGGTCCATATGACGTTTATGTTCAGTATTCAATACGACTCAATCATGAACAGACTTACTCCTGAACAACGTTTATTAATTGTGGAAACTTACTACCGAAATCAGCCATCAGTTAGAGAATGCTAAAGAGTTCTTCAACATCATTTTTGGCGTTATGAGCGTCCAACTTAGGGCACTATTCGTGACACCATCACCAAATTTCGAACCAATTTCACACTATTGGACATTCATCATTCAACCAGATTGCATACAGTCCGTAATTTTGAGAATATTTCTGCAGTAGCAGATAGTGTTTGTGAAAACCGTGAACAATCGATTCGTCGCAGATGTCAGGCTTTGGGCATCTCTTATGGATCATTGTGGCTTAACTTGAGGCGTGATCTTGGTCTGAAGTCCTATAAAATATAGATCGTACAAGAATTGAACCCCGCTGATATTGGTTTACGTTTTAATTTCGGTTTATGGGCCTTACAACAAAAGTAGGAAGCTCTTAGTGGATCACATTTATTAGATGAAAATTAATAATCCATTAAATTTTAAATTTTTATTTATGGGCAGTTTTTTCCAAAGCTTACCTCCTTTTCATTTCTGACCGATTTTCATTTTCACTCCTGCCAATTTTTTTGCCATTTTTCACACATTCATTTTAAAAAAAATTTTGTCTAAGTCGTATTTATTATTCGCTAGTAAAAAAACAATTTTTAAATTTTATTTGCATTTCTGAATCTTCATCACTTTTTATTTCACAAAGTGAAAGTAACAAAGAATCAATTGAATTTTATGCCGAACAATGGAATGAACATAAAAACGCAGAGTGCGAAGTGGATGAGTAACAAAACTAATGTTTAGTTGCTGCAAACCAAAATGAAGACCTTGCACTCGATAAGTGAAAAACTTGAGCATTTTTTCTTAAATTTAACCTGAATTTAAACTTGTGCTTTTTTTCGCGCGCACTCTGTCTGACACACAAAACGGAAACGGAAGTTAAGTTCGTTGTGCGCTAAAGTTGAATTTCATTGTTATGCGCTGCTGTTTTTTTTTTGAATGTTGAATTTCTTATTGCTTTTGCTTTTTACACCAAAAATGTAATAACGAAAAAAAGCGAAGCAAAAGAAAAATGGTTAATAAAAATTAAGCAGAAAATTCACCATCAATTTGCGCACAATTGAGTTCATTTATGAATAGTGATATCGTTTAAGGGTTCTCTTATTGCATTTTTTGCACTTAATTTTAATTTGAAAAATATTAAATAATGTGTTTCTTATAGTAATAGCTATATTAAATTGATTTAAAAAAAAGCTACACAGCAATAATTTAACTATGTATCGCTTTTCTAATAAGCGTTTTATCTTTTTTTTTGTGTAAAATGTTGCGGAACAATTCCTATATATAATCGCTGTAATTATGTTCTAAAAAAATCATTCAAATGTTCACTTTTGCTCCTCTTAAGGAGTCGAATATGGTAGCTCCATTTTATTATATATATCAGGCCTTATGTTACGTATTTTGCTTTCAATGTTCGTTCGACATCAATTGTCGCTTTTTTATTAGCAAATACCGTAACTTTAAATAGCCCCACAAAAAAAGTCCGAAGATTTTAAATCACAACTCTAAGGCCAAGCGTCGAAGGACTAAAACTATAAAAATTTGATCAAAACAATTCAGTAGTTTTTGCGGACATCGATGGACATATATGGCTTAGTTTTTTATTTAGGATCTGCCACGGCAAAGTCATTTTAACTATAAAAATACATTTGGAGATGAATAAGTTAGAACACTCAAGAGTAGATATGAAAATATTGGTTTCAAGTGTAAACTTACTTTAGCTGAAAGGTATTTTTTTCAGCAAATAAGCAACAATAAATATTTATTTTTCAACATAGTGTCCTTTTAGCTCGATACTTAAAAGGGTTGCTTGTATATAGCACGATGCATTCGGAGATAGTTTGCCCATTGTGATGCCCTACATATATATAAAATCAAAAATTTCCCTCCTTCTCCTTAAATTGTCTTATTGAATAGGGGCGAACCGCCCAGAAGACTTGATTGAGGATACTGGTGAGTTCCAACTCAGCTAGTTCCTCAAGACCAACTAAGAATGCAGAACCAAAGTATTTGGTTCGTCTCTTCATTAGCGCCGGACAACTGTCTCATTCTCTTCTTCATCTCCGCAACTCCTTGATACATTTAGTTCAGCTTTTTTTCAACATTTGCACTCCCAAATAATATGTCTCAAGGCGCTCAAAATAGGCGCTTGTTTCAGTTATGAGCTCTTTATTCGACCCAAATCTTTTACTGCCCAGTCTTTTCTTTAGTTTTGTAAAATAAGAAATAGTTGCGACGAACTAAGTCTGAAGAATATACTGGATGGGGTAGGAAGTCATAGCCCAATTTATGGATTTTTGCCATGGTGACTACATACACAAGTGTGCAATCGTCTTGATGAAACAGCACTTTTTTCTTCGCCAAAAGCGGTCGTTTCAGCTTCAAATCAATATATCATCGGTTGAAAATCTCTAAATAATAATCGCCGTTGATCGTTTGACACTTTTCAAATTAATCGGTGTTAATGACATCGCGTGAATCTCAAAAAAAAAAAACTGTGGCCATGACCTTGTTGGCTGACATACCCACATTGGTCTTCCTGGGTGCACGTTCATCCATAAAAACCAACAGTCTTGATTTTTTCTGGTGTATTGTAATGGATCCACATTTTGTCCACAGAATTGCGACTAAAAATTGCCAAGCACTTCTTTAAAGTAGTCACACGGTTGCGCTTATGGTCGTGTGTGAGCAATCGTGACACCCATTGCGCTGATAGCTTTTTTGTGCCTAAATATTCATGTAAAATGTGATGTACCCGCTCACCTTATGCACTTTCAATCTTCTATCGTCAAATATCACTTCATGGATTCTATCGACGATTTCTGGCGTAATAACCTCTTTTAGGCGACCTGGACATTTCGATCGTCAAATATCACATCATAGATTCTATCGATGATTTCTGGCGTAACGACCTCTTTTAGGTGATCTGCACATTCGGCATTACTTGTACTGGTACGACCGCAATGCAACTCAGTAAACTACTTCTTAACTATTGAAAAAAGTCTGACTTAGTGGCTTGTTTCTGAGTAAATACTCTTTTTATATCCTATGAGTTGTCATTTACTTAAATTTAAGTTTTACATCACTGCAAAGAAATCCAATGAATCAACTCAAAACATAATTGAAAACGCAAAAGCCCATAACATGCAAAACACGTTAATAAACGGCATAATTGTTCATAGCTTTTTTAATTTTGAACAGCACCTGCATTCACGTGCGGTTTTAGCTGGGAAATTAAAAATATGTTAATTTGCCAGCTAATATTAGTGATGTCAAAATGACGATGACGCCGCAGACTTCGCCACAAGCAAATGAAGTAATTTGAATGCATGCACGCGTTGCATGATTTGAGTTCCGGCAACTGCGGCGGATGTTAACAACACTTCCAGCAGCACTAATGAAAAGTGCAATTTCATCAGCCTTCGTTGTAGTTGTATAGAATTGTCAAGGTTGCAGAAGGTCAGCCAGCCAGTGCATACATTTTGACAGCAATTTTTATGAGCTTGACCTATGTGTGGCCAAAATGTCAATTTGCGCATTTGTTGTTGGTTTTGATGTTGCTGCATTTGTCTACACTTGTTGTCCTCTAGTTGTTGTCCGATGTTTGTCGAGTTTAATGATGATTTATGTGGTCAGTAAAGTTTGTTACAAAATTTCAATTATCACCATTAACTTAAGGTCATTGAGTTTGCGTAGGGAATAATAAGCGTTTTTGACCGGAATGGAAAACATAATTTCTAAACATGTTTCTCGATTATTCTGATAATGTTAAAAGATTTCTAGGTTACATGCGAACCAAATGTCTTTCTTGAATGAATTTAATTCCTTGAAAACAGTATTTATTTGTCGTCATATAAAGTAAATATATATCGTTTTCTTCTTAGCAACTTGTCTTAAGATTAAACATTTTTTTTTGTTACTTGGAAGCATCATTAATTATTTACGCTATAAAAACCAATTTACTAAGAATTTATTGAAGAACACTTTTTCCCCAAATTAAGGCACACTCCCTTAAAACTATTAAATTTTTTTTTTGATATGTTAGCATTTTACTACACTACTGTGACTTTGTGTTCAAAGCCTTTAAATGAATTAAAAACCAAACTTTCTTTAAAAACGAGAACTTTAATTTCAATGTGCATTCCTGCAACAAGGGGACAATATTTCATACCTCTTGCCGTGTCACAAGTTTTTCCCTCTGTTTAGTTGTCGTTGTGTTTATCTCGCACTAAATTGACAACTTGATTAATTGCAATGTCGCCTGCAGTACAGATCATGCTCGGTGTAACGCTTTGCCATCCAACTCATCCAATCTACCACTTTCAATTGCTGTCGCCTGTCAGCTTAGTTTGCATGGTCAGCAATGGTTGTGACCTTAGTGTTTGGTAGCGTCCATGTGTCGTCTGCTTATGGACTTCATGTATGCATGCGTGTTATGTTTTCGATTTGTGCTGCTGCTGTTGCTGTTGGCATTAAATTGAAATTTACAGCACGTTGGTAAGCCTGGCATTTGTTACATTTGAGCCCCACTCGTGCATACAGTAAGCTTTTTGACTTTTTATGTAGATTTTGTATGCTACTCGTTGATATAGGATTTTTGTTACGAGACAGTAAGCACATACTCAAACATCAATATTTACGGTGCTGTTGTAAAGCTTGAAACTTTTTACGCTTATTTTGACTTGTGACAGTATTTTACATTGATTTATTAAATGTTTGCGGTACGAGTTAAATTTTCAGATATCTAACATACAACGTTTTTTTATGGTTACATACTTTAAATTTGTTTAAGTTGTTTGTATTTTAAATTGCTGTTAACTTTGAAATGCGGCAGTAGCCTAAGAGTATGCAATGTAAGTTAGTTGAATTGCTAACATGCCTATGTAAGTTGAAATCAACAATTCTTATGCTGCATAACTCTAGGCGCATTTATTTTAAAGTAGTATTCGGCAACGCCGGACTGCGATTCTTGATTCATGTAACTAGTTTTAGGGTCCTATACTAAGCTTCACATTTTATTTATCAATACTTGAGCGAGATGTTTAAATTTTAAGATAAGACTTGATCGAATTACATATTTTTTTTACAAAACAGAAAAATATGATTTTGCCATCATATACTTAGTAGGATCAAATTTCCATCTCTCCCACACAAAAAAATTTTATGAAAAAATCTTTAAATTCAAAATCAATACGCCAAAAGAAATTCACAAATCCATAAATTTTTCATTCGCTGTTCGATAAAATTGTACACAAATTTAAATTAACCACGCACTTGATGAGTTTTTTTTTCTATGTACGGCCTGAACATAAATTTTTTATGCCACAAACTTTTATGACTCCAGTAAATGCTTATTTTATTTATATGCAAATAGACAGCTGCTTCCGAGAAAAATGAAAACAAAAAACAAAACTAAGACATAAAATATATTTCGACAAGTCAAAATAAAAGAAAATACTCCCACACAAGCTCATTTGACAATAGCTGCTGGCAAAATTAGTAAGTCGTGACCGACTATTAAATATCTCTACACATGAGTATATTGGGTTGAAATAACACTCAAACACTTATCATCTGAAAAATGCGAGTTCTGTAGTGGAAAGTGAAAACAGTGAGACAGTTTGTTTTGAATCAGCGTTGTCAATTAATTTGACGATTTAATATGGAACAAACTTTATTGGTTGCACTTTAAACAATGTGAAGGCGACAGGTGAAGCGTTTATTTTTTTTTTACAAAAAGTCATTCCAAAGTCTTAGTTTTTTATGAAATAAAGTTAGAAAAAAAACTATTTTTATTAACATTATTTTTAGTAGCATGTCAGTAAAAGTATATTCGATTCAGGTTTGTTACATCAGAGAAATACAAAAAACTTATTTATAGCTTAAGTCAGCTCTTCGGTGAAATAAGTATATCTAAGTTATGAGGAACACTTTTTGACGATTTGTAGAATAGGTGCTAGGGAAACTCTCTGAATTTCGTCATTCCTACTGGAAGCAATATTGCTTGGCCAATAACAAAATAAATTGCCATTAATCTTCATTTGTTGTATTTTGCCTGAACTCGGCGATACATTTGTATTCACGTTCAGCACTATCGCTTACTACCTGTAAGCTTTGAGCCAAGTTGCAAGCGAGTGCCATTGAGATGTATCTGTAGTAGAAATATGCCTGAGTGCATTCGAAACGAGCATCAAGTCACTCGCCATGTTGCAAGTTCATCGAGCATTTGTGCACAAAAACCACAAATCAAATCAAAACAAATCGAAATCAAGCAGAGGAGAGGTGAGTGATACACTTGCAAATAAATCGCGAATATAATGTTCTCATGCAGACCTCTAATCGGTATACATAAAGTCCAGCAAATGCCGGAACGAACGAAAATCTCAATGTTCCGCGGTAACAAAATTGGACAATGATTGCGATTGAAAATTTTGTAAAGCACATTCATTGATCTCTATCCACGTGCTATTGAGACCAATTGTTGCTTGAGCCAAATTATCGAGCATTCACTTGTTTGGAACGGTTGAATCAAAGATCAAAGCTTCTTATCATAAATATCACAGATATTTGCTGCATCTTTTTGCTACGAATCCAGTAATCTTTCCAGTTACGGTGAAGTGAGCAATCGCATCTTTGAAGAACTTAAGATCTTGATACGCTGTAGCTATTCGTTTCGTGTAGTTGCAGAATTTTTTATTGTTTCCATTGTGTTTGTCTGGGCAATGTCGAATAAATGATCTAATGAATCGACAAAGCTTTTACAATTTTTATTCAATCAAAGCTTGTCTGATCGACAGCAATGTTATTACCACTTCGACCGAACCTTTTTTTTACTGGCAAGCGAATATTGCTCAGTGAAGTATTGCGTTAAAAATTAGCGATAGTTTGGCAAATAAAATAAAATGACGACAGTAAATGGTAGAAAGTACACAATAAGTTGCACTAAAAGAACGCTTGTTTTGACAAAAAAAAAAAAATTGGATAATGTCCAAGCGATATTGAGGCAAATATTTCAAATGACAACGGCACAAGATTTTGACATTTTAAATATGACCACACTGTTAGTTTGTAATCATATCACTTCTATTGGAAAACTCCAAACTTTGTTTTTGTTTTTGGTCGCATAAGTTGAAAACTACATGCTATCTGTCTGTCAGTATTTTTATGTATCACGGCATGTGTCATTTCAAAAATCGTCTGAGTGCTATAACAATTACGATTGTTAACATGTAAGCAAGACACACACACATACTTATGCACAGAAAACACACGTTTATGGTCAACATCAATGTGGCCACAGGATATGCTAAGATGTTAACAGGATACGGTCTATCAAATAGGCTGCTTTTGATGCTAAAAAGTGAAAAACGACGGGAAGGAAACTCTAAATTATGTATTATTTATTTAGTGATTAATTCGCATGTGCGCATAAGAATAATGAAGATATAACGTTCAAGGATAATAACATTAAAATGTCAATGTGTTGGCATATGCGTGTGTGCATAAGAAATAAAATAGCAGGAGTAGTTTAAAAACTATGCATACCCGCATTTAGGGTAATAAACTTTGATATTTAAGTAGAGTTCAATGAGTGACTCCATATTGAACTCTTTATTTTTTCTTGTTGCTGAAGTTTAAAGTTCACAGAAATTTGTAGCTCGTTGCTTTCTATTTTTTAAGGCAAATTAGGCAACAAGTTCAAGGACAATGTGCGTAAGTAAATTTTGTTTACATCAAAATACACTCAGTGAAAAATATAAAAAAAAAATGATTTAGCTTTTTAGTTCCATCCAATTGAGATAATTTATGCTTAAAAATTTGCAAATTTTTCAGATTTACTCACAAAATTTTGTGAATTTATTTAAATTTTTATTTTTGTCTTAAAATAAAGTTTAAATATTTTTTTACAAAAATATTTTCTTTGAGCGTACCATACATTATGCGCATATTTGATCCAAAATAATATTTTGCTAAGGCAGTATAATAATGCAGCAACGCATATGTTCAGCTTAGCACGTACATGTAGCAGTATTGCACTATAAGCTGTGCAAAATATGCTAAGCAAAAAAAAAAAAAATCAGAATGAGAAACGAATGGATTTGCATTTCAATAAATAGTAAAAACAAAAATAAATAAAATTTAAAATTCAAAAATGCATTCCATGGAAAAGCATTGCGAAAATCATGTGCACACGAGTATTTGTCTAGAAATATCAGAAATATAGTGGACTCCTAACACTAAAGTGGGATATTGATATAGAAAAAGATATTTGAAAGACTAAGTCTGTGAATTTAATAAATAAAATTAGTTGTCAAATTTGTGTCTCTTTGTTAGTATGACACCACAAAAGCTCGACTGAAGTCATTTTTGATGAAAATGTTTGCGATCCAATAGCATGTAAAATGAGTTTATTCGCATAACAATACCAATCAACCGTGCAACGAGCTAAGCGAACATGTTCGAACGTTTGCCATACGCAACGAGTCAAACTCGAACAACTCGATTCATTCAACTCAACTCATGTTCAGCTTGTTCATTCACCGTATCATACGATTGCAACTCATGAATTTTGAGTACCTCGTTTGTTCATGTTTTGGCTTTTTTCTTACTGTACGGCGCGCCGAAATTTTTATTTCTTATCAAGTAAAATAACGAGATGTGAGCGAACACATCGAACTAAACGAACTGAGTTGAGTCGTGTTAAATAAACCTGGTTATGTTCTGATCCAATTTATCCATCATTTTGTATATCTATCGATATGGGTGTCTTGTGGGCCTATAAATTTTTTTGCGATCCATGAAGCTCGCAAATGAGTTTTGTTTGGCACACACTATGCACTGCTCGTCGGCTTATGCGAAGTATTGAGATATTGTGCGATGCTTTCGACTCTTCGATTGTTTTTTGAAACTCTTAGATGTATATCAATGCAATTTGATATATTTGGACTTTTTCGATACTCTTCGATTTTCGAAGTCTTACGTTATTTCAAATTTCTTAATAGTTTTCGACTACAATTTACATTTTCGACGCATATTGATAAGCTCTGACTTGAATCGGTTTCTATCGATGTTTTTCGATAAGTGTCGATTTTTTTTGCGAAAAGCTTCGGATTTTATGAACTTCTCCATAAGTTGACACTGTTTTTTTGTTTTTTTTTTGATATTTTTCGAAGGTTTTCGACTCTTTCTCTAAGTTTCGACTTTTTTGATGTTTTGCCGCAATTTTATTTTCGACTTTTATTGTGTTTTTTTTTGTTGATATTTTTCGGTAGCTTTCATTAAATTATAATCGATTTCATTAATATTTTCGGTAAGTTTCGACTAAAACCGACTTTTACGATGCTAGGCGAGAACTATAGAAAAGCATCGGAAAGTATTGAAAATTTTCGAAAATATCAATAACTATCAAAAACTATGAAACTTACTGAAAAAATGAATAACAAAGGAAAGGTCGAAATAAGGCAAAGTCGAAAAATATGGAAAAAGTCGGTACATCAGTAGATTATAAAAAAAATTTAAAAAATTATGAAATCATCGGAAAAGATCTAACCATTGAAAACATCAAAGAAAGTCAAAAACTTTCCTATCACTTTGAGTATATCGATAGAAGTCAAAAATCATCAAGAAAATCTCGAAAATGGCTTGTGATAGAAAAAATTAAAATTCAAATTATCGCTATCATAACTTAGGCCGCACTTGAGCCCATTGTATACCCTGTTTATAACTCTCGAATACTTTATAATGCTGATTTGTCAGCGCTGGGCATTCACAAAGATAATGAAAGATAGACCCTTCGACATCAGTATCTTTACAGCTTCTACAAAGATCCCCTATGTCAGAAAGCCCTAGTCTTGCGGCATGCTTGCTTATAAAATTGTGTCTTGAAATAACACCAACAAAGATTCTCAGCGTTTGTTTTTCCAATGAGATAACTTTTCGCGTTCTATTAGCATCATAATAAGGCCAGATTGCCCTCGAAGTACAACATCTTGTCATGTTAAACCATCTCATATTAGCCCAATTTATACATTTTGAATCAATTTTGGCCCTATGAAAGGCTAGTGGCTTAATAATATTGGGTTCAGAAATTATGTCAATTTTAGAGCATGTTCCAGCAAGCTCATCTGCTTTTTCGTTGCCAATGAAATCCCTATGTTCAGGCACCCAACACACGGTTAAGCTGCATTTTCCGCCTATTTCATATAGCGATGTCTTAATATCTAAAACCAAGCGGGATTTGATAATATTAGAGCCAAGAGCCTTAATGGCTGCTTGGCTATCGACGTATATAGCAAAACGGTCACTACGTTTAAATATTTTAGATTTAATACTCGCAATTTGGCATGTCTTCCAGACAGCTCAAATTTCTGCTTGAAATAAACTACAGTCACAGGGTAAAGCAAAAGATTCACAGATGCTTAAGTCACAGGAAAAAATTCCAGCCCTCGTACCAGAAACCATTTTCGAGACTTCAGCGTATATTTCTATGAAATTCGTAATAGGAGTCCAACCCTTCCTTTCAGGTATTTTCACTTGAAAGTTGTTTGAGAACGTAATAATAATAATATTCCTTAAAATTTCATATACTTATTGTATTGCTTGCTACTAAACTAAAACTACGCCTCTAGTTCGTCAAATTAAAAATGATTTACAAACCTTTTGAAACAATTACTAGTAGCAGTTTAAGTAAAAGTAAAGCATTTGCTTTAAGTGTATTATGCAATATGGTACAATTTACAAATTGCCACAATAACAACAACTAAAGAAAATGAAAAACAAATTTGAATCAACTTCATATTTCAACAAATGCAATGCAAATAAAATTGCAAACTAAAAAAAAAAAACCATTTGCATATCGTATGACTGTGTAGTTCATTGAGTGACAAACAAACTGACTGTTTTGCATTTTTAAAATAAACTTTGGAATATACAAATTTACCCTAATTCGTAGTTGGTTGTTGTTGTTGTGTTGTCTTAAGACAATTGTGTATAGGTTAACTTTGTAAATTTTATTTATGATTTCATGTTGCTTGTTTTGTTTGATTTCCAGTGCACTTGCACAAGCGTCTAAGATATAGCAAAACCACAATCTGGGGAATGAAAAAAACATAAAAACAATTTGCTGACAGAACGTAACTCTACACGTTGTAATAATATTATTGTGGTTGTTTTTACTGTTGGTGCAAAGTTTTTGTAGCTAATCTCAAGTTAACTGACAGGTTGTTTTCTGTATGTTGGTATATTTTCGAATATAACTGCGCCACTTAACTCAATTTGCTATATAGAATTATTCTCAGAAACTTGAATTGCGAACCTGATTGCATTTTGTTGCAGCGAACTTTTGCAAATGTAAAGCCAAAAAGTGTATTTCCAAAGTATTATATTCCTTAAGAAAAGTGTAAAATGCGCAAACAAAACTAATACAAAATTGAGTTTGACTTCATGTGAAAAGTGGTTCACAATTGTGTGCAACTACTTTTTAATAGACAACTAGCTGCTTCCCCGCGACTCCACCCGCGTGGACTCCATCCCGCGAAAATTTTTTATAGAGCTTAGCACAAACTATATGCATGAGTTTGCTAATTTTCACAAATCTAATGTTTGAAGTGTTTCTGTTTTTCAGAGATGCCACGCCTATGCAACTACATACAAACGTTCATATATCAAATTTCAAACTTGTAGCTGCCATAGGTGTTAAGCTACAGCATTTAGTGATTTTGCTACATGCGAGATAGCACACCCTGTTCTAAAACTACGCCCACATTTTTCAAGTGGCTGAATGCAAACAATATGCATCCATATATTCAATCTTAAACTTGTAGTTGCCATAGGTTTCAAGAGGCAGAATTATAAGTGAATTTTGTATGTGACGCGCCACACCTTACAAATAAACCACGCCCAAATTTTTTGAGTGGCTGCATGCGAATAGTGTATATCCATGTATCGAAACTTAAGCTTGTAGCTGCAGTAGGTGCCAAGATACAGCAGTAGAGTGGATTTTTATTCTGGAGAGTACCACACCCTGTAGTCAAATGAACCCCATACTTTTTTGCAGTGGCTGAATACGCATAATATATATCCATGTATCAAATTTGAAGCTTGCATCTGTTACAGTTGTCAAGATTCAGTGGTTTTAGGGTGTGGGATGTATCATTTACTGTTGTCAAACTACGTACACATTTTTTGAGTTTCTGAAGGCGGCCAATATAGACCCGTGCGGATATATCAAATTTCAAACTTGTGGCCGCCATAGGTGCCAATATACAGTGTTTTAAGTGGAATAGTTGTATGAGAGGTGCTGGTAGAGATTATATATGTAAGTCAAAAATTAATTTTAGCCATCACCAGGGGCGGTCTTGAGCATCCTGTGTGCCTGACTTCGACACATTTTTGAATATTTGAATAAGTGATAAAGAGAGGTTGATAATGGATTATGGGTATCATGAGGGGCGTGCTCAGGTGCCTAATATGCCCAATTACGAACCATATTTGAATGTATTTTTATTTGTAAACTAATCGGTAGAGAGAGACGTCGATAATGGGTATCACCAGAAGCGGGTTCGTCTTCCCAACAAGCCTGATTTCGACCCATTTTTGGAAATTATTTATTTTGCACCAATCCTGAGAGAGGTCGAATATGAATTTCTGGCATCTTGACCTATATAAGTTAAGTTAATAACGCCAAAAATCTAATATCCTTGTTAGAAAGCTTTTTTCTTTGCGGTTTGAACTTCAAGTTCTTGTACCAGATTTGCATTCATTCAAAATCATAAACGATTTTGCCTTTACATGCTAAATGTGCCTGCTTACAATCATCGTTAGCACAAAAATAAGTGAAATACTACACAATAGGGTAGCTATTATCAATGTCTTAACTTTAAAATAAACTCATCCTAAAAATATGTCATGAAAAATGCCCTAGACTCACACACAATTGGCTTACAATAATATACAAATTTATTTACTAATTTCATGCATACTTTTAGGTACTGCATTTCTTAACCAACTTTCCTAACTCAGGTGTTAATAAAAACTTTTATAGCCAAATCGAGCAACTTAATTTTAAGTTAATTTTAGCTTAATTCCAGACAGGTTACCTTTTCTTATCAAAAAAATAATCTAAACCACACCTTTGTCTTTTAAAATTTTTGTTCAAGAAACAAAAATAACAAAAAAAAAATAGATTTAGGCAAAAAATAAGCTCAAATGTTGTTGTAATAAGATTTATTATAATAATTTTTTTCTACTTCTTTTAAACAAAGCTCCAACCTACCAAGTTTGGGTAGCCAAACACAGGCTGCCAATTTTTAAGACGCATTTAAAAATATCCTTTATTATACAGCTGTATTTACAACGTATTTTTGTCTGCCACTATTCTAAGCTTTATCTGGCCGATTTACGCCCTACTTATTTTTATGTCAATAATTTTATTTCTTTTATCTATTTTAGTCTTTCTTCCTTTTCATCATCCACTTTTTTATTGTCTTCTTACATTTGTTCTGCTTCTTTTTTTATTCACAGATTAAGGACATTACACGTAATATAAAAAAGGCCGTTGTTGCCTGCTCATTGGAGGAAATACGCTCTAAAGTTGCTGAGAAATTTGAAAAACCGGAACAGTTGCCAACGATTCATTTAGATTCTGATGGCACTGAAATTGATGATGAAGAATATTTTCGCACTTTAGATGCGAATACAGAGCTTATTGCGGTATTTCCGGGCGAACATTGGATTGATGTAAGTAGAATTGTTGCAAATTTTGCTTGCTTAATGGCAAATTAATGTTCAGAATGAGTTTTGCAAATTTTAAATATCATTTTAAACATGGGGAAACGTTAGCAATTATTTAATAAATGGAAATGAAATGGTAAATTTTTTATTAAAAAAAAATTAATCTGAAAAGCTATCAGTGATGTTTCCTTAGGAGAAGGGTAATGCTAGTTAATGCTAAAAATGTTTATTGTCGCAACTGAAAGGACTTCTTATATCCATTCTAGAATGGTTCAACGAAAATTCCCTTTATATTCGTTTCTAATTAATTCTCGAACACTTAATTAACTGCTACTTTGAATCACTTTTGCAGTAAGAAACTCAGACGTGTTGGATTTAGTATGATTCTGAGTCTCAAGTGTCTTGGTAAATTCTAAGGACCTCTATAAATTTTCGTCACTACTTGTCGCATTATCGCATATTTTTGTTAACAGCTTAAACAAAAATTCGATAAATAACTTAATAATAACTCCTTGTTAGCTAAACATTTAATTTTATTTGAAATGTAAATGCAATTATTTATAAACTTAATACTCTCAATGTATTCTATCTCTATGAAACTTCTGACAAAAGTTAATTAAAATGAAATTCTATTTAAAGTCATTAGAGACTAATTGAATACGTGTAAATGACAGCAACAATAAATAACATGAAATTGCAAGGCAAACAACTTAACACTTACATGAAATTTCTTCTTATTTGAAATATTAATTTTGCAGGCCATCATATTAAGTTTATTAAAGTTAAGTGATTTCAATTAAGTTGCATTAGAGAAATAATATGAAATTTTTAAAGACGCAGTATTATTACCTCCCACAGCTTCACCAAGATGGCAATGTATTAGTTAGAGCCTTAGTCACAGGATGGCCACAAAAAAATTGAATGACACAAAAAGAAAACTCGAAGTTGTTGAAATCAGACCTCCGGATTATCTTCAACTCAGCATTTTTTAACACAGCACCTCGTTGCTTTTTGCTGAATGTACTTTTCAAAGTTCTAGGGGCTGAGAAATCTTTGAATCAAAAGTTTTTAAGTTGATTTGCATCAACTGGCGATTGAATCACTTCTCCCAGCTAGACGATAAGGAGATACTCTAACGGCGTAAAAGTCTTCATACACTTCAGCTTTGTCAGTGTACATACTGTAGAGCTTTAAATTTTACATCAAAGTCAAATTTGACTTTGTTTTTGACGTTAAGCATCACTTGAGCAACGAAAAAAAGAGGTTTGTGTGTGTGTGTGTGTCATCACGCTCAACTCAACTAAGACGTCATAACTTCAATGTCAAAGCATACATGGAGCGAAAGTAGCTACGTTGCATTGCTTTCTTCAAGCTACATTTTTGAAGCATTTTTTGACAGAAGTTTTACTTAGCAACTTTTTGCGTATAGTCAAGCGTTATAGAAAGGGAAAGGCTTAGCAGTAGCTATACCAGCGGCAACTTTGAAGGACTTGCCTAGACAACTTGTTTGTGTTGTGCTATGTTGGAAAAGTTTGTTTTGTTGCGTTAAAAATACAATAAGCGACTTTGTTTTGTTTACTTGCTATTTAGCAAAAGAATATAAAATATTAAATAAATATGTAGCCTGTCTTTAGGCGCTTGAAATTGTTAAATTTTGCATATTTCTGACACGTTTTGATGTTTACCTCAGCATTCTGTGAAGTTTATTAATTTCATGTCTGTTTAGCATTAAATTTGTTGTGTTTCTACCGCTTATGCCTAAAAAATGTAATTATACTGCTCATCCAAGTAGTATGCAGAAATTTATGAGAAAACTAGGGAGAATACCCTAACTGCGTCAGTGAACGTTTGGTTTTCAGTCTATGAATGTTACAGCTCTAGGAAAAATATACTCACAACGAGATTGTTCCATAATTTAATCATGATGTCAAAGGTTAAACTTCAACGGTTATTTGCTGGTCAATTAGGCATCGATGTGATGCAAAATAGATTGAGCTGATGGCACAATGGAGTCCTGTAAGGGAATAGTTAGGATGATGGATTCGTAATATATAGTAACTTTAATAAAAACTATGAAAAAGTGTAAAATATATGATGTTGCATTTGCGCTTAAGCGTCGATATCCAAATTTTCCATTATTTTTATCATACGCGATGTTCAATTTCATCCAAAGTTGGTTTTGCTGCCTCGACCAACAGGTCTTTAGGTAATTTAAGAAAATTTAGGGATGTAAAACCATCTACTCAACATCAGTGTAGCGGCCAATGCAGAAGTTCAATACCCAAAAAGCAAGCAAACCAACTTTTGACACCATGTCTAAAAATTTTGATACGATAAAGTGCTGCCAAGCTTGGGACTTTAGAATTATCCAGTATAACAAACAAACTTTCACTAAAAAGTTGCACGTATTGATATCACATCCTGATAAGGAATACCTACAGCGTTCATTACGTAAAACATATAGGCGATAACTAAGTATTTCATTGAGCTTTAGATAACTACAGCTTCCACAAAGTTGGAAAGCGCGAAGCATTACGATGGCGACCGTTGACCTCGCCTTTTTTTTTTGGGATTGAATTGAATGTGACCCATTTTTCAACATGAGTGGAATTCACCGAAGAAATAGTAAAAGATTAAACAGTGGCCATCCGCAAAGTTTTCGCTACCTCTCAGGATTTTTTCGCATATAAATAAAGCTATTAACTTTATATCGGATAATGGCATAGGTTGCTTCTTGATTTTTGTCTATGAAATCAAATTTTTTTCACCAGCAAAAACCAACTGTTTTAATTTGAAGAATTTCAAAGCATTTGCTGCCATAATTTATTTTTAAATGCATGAATACAGCTGAAATGGCTGCAAAAACGAATGCTGAAAGATATAAATATGCTGCTAGGCATGCAGCATAAAACTATTTATTTATAGAATAAAAAATAAATGGGAAAATGTTTTTTGCGATAATCCATTGTAAGCCCCAGTTGCATAAGTTTTTTTTTTAAAACAAGAAAAAAAAGGATATTAGAGGCAGCTTTGTTCACTCTGAGAGCAAAAACTTTTTATCTCAACACCAAAAAAGCAAGCAATACAGTAGAGAATTCAGATGTATTGCGGGAACTGCAATGCAGCCACTGCTGGAAACCTACTATTGTTTCCTTATCCCAAGTTGTGTTGCAGTACTTTTGTTGCAACAGGATAATTGCCAGTGAAACAAGTATCAAGTTTTAAGCTTAAGCTTGCTGGCAAATAAAAGTTGAGTTCTTATTATGTACTTTGATTATTTTGTATAGTTTTAAGTAAAAAGTAAAAATATTTTGCAAAACCTTTTGCACAAAAAAATACAATGTCTAAAAGTATGCAATGCAAAACTATTTTGTGATCGTATGCCACTGCAAATAATAGAAAAACTTTGCTATTTTTTGTGTTTTTGCTGTATGAAAGGAATGTTTTGTACAAAAGCATATTGCGCACAATATAATTGTGACAATTAATTTTACATTAGATTTTACTTGTTATAAAATTTGGCACCTTGTGACTTTTGTTGCCAAAAATGGTTTTGTTTTTAAAATTTGAAACTTTAAAAAATATGACGATATATCAAATCATAATGATGCATTTGATTTTATTTAGATTTCGATATCCTATAGACTTTTGCAATTTTAATGATAACGTATTTCTAAATATAAATAAAAAACTGCCCTAAAATATGCAATAAAAATGCATTTGTTTGTTGATAGCAAATGGCATTTAATTTTATTTATTTTCATTCTATCATGCGTATCTTACTGGTATATAAAATAATTTAATAAATAAAAGTGACAGCTTCGAACGTTTTGCTCAGACAATTTCATTGCATATTTTTAGGCTTTCGTAAGTAAAAAAAATTGAAAAACATATTTTAAGTATTTAAAGACTTTCACAAGCAAGAAAAACAACGCATTAGATGTGCCCCGATTTTCATTTATTTCCTTTTTGTAGCGCGTTTTTGAAAATGGTTTTCACACGGGAATTATTGTGTTTTAGCTAACTGCTTTTCATTTTACTTCAACTGCCTCAGCTCTTATCATGCCTTAACAAAGATCTCCTCTAATAGCTGCGTTCAGTTATTTTTTAATTCTATGTTTCAAGTTGTGTCTTATTAAAAATTTTGAGCTTGAAATTGAGAGTGTGACACCTTTTTATAAGCAAAGTTTGAAGCTATGCATTCATTGAGGTTTTTAAAAATAGTAAAAAGTTTAATAAATTAAATCAATAAAAGCAGTTAAGCTCTTTTTATTATTGTGTTGTTTTAAATCTTGAGAACGAGAAGTGCCTCTGTGTATAACTTAGCATGACTGTTTTTTTTTTTTTGGGATTTTATGAAAGCTTGGTAAAAAAAAGTAAAATCAACTCAATATGTTGATATCTCTGGCACTAGGTAGTCAAACTAATTATGTTGCTGAAGAAGCTAATGAAATTTCTCCATTATTTTTGATATTGCTAATTTTTTTAGTTATATTCTTGCATGTTTCTAGAATGGTAACTCAAATTTAATCCTTTTTTTTATTATAATTTTTCTTACAGCCCACACACTATGTTACCATCTCCAGTCACCGCGACTATACCGATACAACAGATGCCGCTGCCGAAACGGAACGCATACAAAAACTTGTTGGTCAGCTGCAAAATAACCTCTGCAATGTTTCAGTGTTGAGTGATCCCGACTTGGATTCCCTATCAAATATGGATCCGAATTCATTGGTCGATATAACAGGCAAAGATTTCATGGAACAATTGAAGGATTCAGGCAGGTTAGGGGGAGAGGCCCAGATGGTGGTTATCATCCCGCTGCTCCCATCTTTGTCTCGATGTTTTTTCTTCTTTAATTATTTATATATATTTTTATAATATTTTAATTTATTTTTTATTATATATTTTTTCTATTCTTTAATTTAACAATGCAAAATTTCGTAAATAGTAAAAAAGTCCTAGAAATTTAGTTTATGATTGTGCATAAAAGAATTCTCTTTAAAAACTATCACAAAGAAAGCAGAAAAAATAAACAAGCGAATATTTTCACAGAAAATGTGATAAAAAAAATTCAAATCACGTCAACATGCACAAAGACAGCGTGCACTGAAGTAGTGTGCACACAAAAGGATATGTAAAAATACATAAAAAAAATCTCACAACAAAGTGACAGCGCAA
Source organism: Meiosimyza decipiens (assembly GCA_963680825.1). Lineage (NCBI taxonomy): Eukaryota > Metazoa > Arthropoda > Insecta > Diptera > Lauxaniidae > Meiosimyza > Meiosimyza decipiens. The sequence continues at coordinate 7,664,267 of OY804261.1, read as the reverse complement.
TATGAAAATTCAATATTTTCACTTTACTCACGTTGAGCGTTCCTTCGGATATGTCGATTTATTGGGTTTAGGAAAAGGAAATTGCTCTAAGGATGACTGGTAAAAACTGACGATAGTAAAATGAAAATAAAAAAAGATATAGCATTTGGAGTTAAATAAATGAATCAATTTGTTGCAGTAAAACTGAATTATGTAAAAGCTTTCAAAAAATTTTTACTTTATGATTTTTTTGATCAAAAAATTAAACGGAATCAGACAAAAAAAAAAATAAAACTTTATACTACCCAAAGTATTTGTTACATGATATACATATTTGATATAATTTTCCATCTCTTTTTAACGTTCATAAAGAAGCTCAAGTCAGGCAAAGCCATGCAACGCTAGGGTGTTCCAAATATCTCTAATCTAAAAACTCGATGTATTTACGATTTTAATGCAACAAAAAAGAAAAATGTCGGCAACAATTAATTTCAATTTTAGCACAGTATGGCGTGTTTTTTTTAGAATTTATTGTTTACACAAAAATTAGCAAACTTACAGCAAAAATGGTTAAACTTTTTTGCCATAAGCTTTTATAAAAAAAATACGCTACAAAAAATTTTCCTTTTACAATTTTTTTACAAAGAATTTTTTCTTGATGTATTTTATTTTTTGCTTAAAGCAATATCAAATAATAAACAAAAAAAGTAGTTTCAACTACTTCTTTGTAAGTCTACTACTCTTGGAGTAAATTAAGTTAAATAAAAGAAAAGGGTTTACTGTTCGGTGACACGCAAGTAAATTGTTTTTTTTTTTTGTATAAAAATATTTCTATCAAGCTTCTGGTCTACATAAATTTGGAAAAAATTACATATTCGTTTTATTTTGCAGCAAAACTTTTACTGTCAATATACAGGTGTTCAAAAGCCGAAGCAACAGTTCACGATGAGTTTTCGTAGTCGATAGTCAGGTATTGTTGTCTGCAGCGTAGACTTCAATAGTCAAAGAAACAGCTTAGAACTGTCTCATTTGACTGTCCGCGATCTGACGTTGGTTTTCAATCAATAATTCGCTTGGTTTTCGAGATATGGATGCACATAAAATGAGACCTTTCTTTGGCATTAAGTCAAAATCCAATCAAAGGATTTTGTCGTGCTCATTGACAAATTTCTTCAAAATGCCAAAAGCTCGCTCTCTGCAAAATATGGGAGCACTTGATTGGAACTACTTTTCCAAATAGTCCTTAACAAATTTCTATTGTTTTGCACGATTTCTAGTTTCTTTTGAAATTGGCACAACGTAGACTGAAAAGAAGCTCTTAACTGCTGCGGGGGTTCTTCTTGTAGCTACAATTAATAATTTTTTCATAATTTGAATATCAAGCATTGAGCATAAAAACTTACTTTTTGCGCCGTCTAAAAAATTTTCAATTTTAGAAATAATGGACACCCTAATGCAGCACATGATATGCATTGGCTTATTTAAACTGTATGAAAATATATATCTATATATTTCAACTTATTTTGTACAGTGGGTCTTATTAGTCAGTCACATGTGCCTACCTAAGTTCACTAATAAAAAAGACATTTCCGAAATTTTGGTGGCGTTTCGGGGTCCAATGTGTTATCCCTTGTCCATGCCACTGGCCTAAGTTCAAAATAGAGGCATGAGGTGAAATTCAGTTAAGTGCAGATGCACTGAATTACAAAATCCCACATAATGGTTCTGTCCTTCGTCCATAGTGGCATCGAAATGTCAGCAGCTATGAATTTAGCTCCAGTCCAGCTGCGTTTCCTACAATTTTGCTTCGTCTATTAAAATAAGCTCGAATTTTGGGAAAAATTCTTAATTTTGGTAGAGTAGATTTATTTGCTCTTTCCAATCGTTGTTGTTAATAACGACCCAACTGACGTGGAATGTCCCATGTATGTAGCTAATATAGCAAAGCTTTTTGAAACATGAGAAAGTGAGAAAAAATCCTGCTTCAAGTTTTCAATTTTGAAAGTAACGCACAATCTAATATTGTTCTTTCCCATCTCAATACTAATTGAATGAAATAGAAAATCTTCCACTGAAATTATCAATCAGCTGTACGTCCAAAATAAATCATACTAAAGAGCTATTTCAAATTAATTTTTAATTGCGTACATTGCCAATTGATCCCACTGTATGCAGCCATTTTGAATGTTAATGCTTTTAGTCTTTTTTACCTACGTATAAATGTAGGAAATACAACACTTGACTTTTATTTTTTTGTGTTTTATTTGTACATGCAGCAGCTTTTAGTGCCTGAATCAGCATATTCCTATGAAAGACAAATGAGTAGCTGTTGCAACTGCTGGCTTTGACTTCAGTCGATTAGCATTAATTTCAATTAAAAGTCAAATTTAATGAAATAAATAAATTTCAATACATTCATATTTTTGCTCACACTCACAGTTGTTGGTTTGATTAAAGAAAATATTTTTTTATTGCATAGTCTTTTGGCAAATTAAATGTAACATATCATATCAAAATGTACTTTCAAAATATTTTTGTGCTCAACGATGCAGCTTCAGTTTTTTATTTGTGATGGAAATATTAGTATAAATATTAAGTGAGTGCTAAGGACTATTATAAGCAAAAATTAAGGATAAACTCAGTTGAATTCTGTCGCATTTTTTTATTCGCAAATATACTAAATTTGAAGTCATCATCGCATTTTTTGCGGTAGGGGTTAATTTGTTTTCTATATTTTCCAAAGCTTACAACCAAATTTTACCATTAAAGTATATTGAAAATGTGTTTAAAACTCTTTGCAATTTTCAAACTTTTTGAGGCACGAATATACTGTAAAAAGCACAATTATACTGAAAAAGTAATATCCCAATGCGCCAAACGGATCTGAAAAAAGTACATACCATTGCATTGAAAAATGTTTAACTGTATTAGAAGAGTACAATTGAAGTTTAGTTGTACTTTAAAATCTTTATTTGTTCCGAAAAACAGTTGTACTGAAAAAAGTACAATTGTACTGAAAAAAGTACAATTGTACTGAAAAAAAGTACAATTGAATTGAAAAAAGTACGATTCCAATGATAAAAAGTGCAATTGTATTGAATAAAGTACAGGTTGACTAAATAAAGTACAATTGTACTGAAAAAATTACAATTCTAATGGAATTGAGTATATTTGTTTTGAAAAAAGTACAATCCTACTGGAAAAAAGTATAAATTGTATTGAAAAAAGTACATTGCCACTGAAAAAAAGTACAATTGCACTGAAAAAAGAAGCATTCAACGGAAAAAAGTGTTATATTGGATAAAGTACAATCGAAGTTTAATTGTACTGATGAAACTTTCTACGGAAAAAAGTACAATTCTACAGAAAAGTAGTACAAGTGTATTGAAAAAAGTACAATTCTACTAAAAAAAAGTACAATTATACTAAAAGGAAGCAAAAATATACTGAAAAAGAACTACAATTGTACTAAAGAAAATAAAGTCTTACAGGAAATAAGTACAAATATACTGAAAAAGTACAATCTTACTGGAAAAATCCATAATACGATTGTGCTAAAAAAGTAAAATCTTACTGGAAAAATGTGCAATTGTACTGAAAAAAGTACAGTCCTTCTGGAAAAAGTTTTACTAAACAAAGTACAATTGTGCTTAAAATGTAATCACTTTCCTGCAGTTCGCCTTCGGTGGTATGAAATAATGAAGAAAACTTTTTTTTGTTAATTTTTATTTATTTAATTGTCCTTTTGTATGTATGTTGTACCATTAATTTTTGTGAAAAAAACATCCTTTACAAACTTAACCATCAACTAATTCACTTTCTTTTTATTTTTCTATTTCACTTCGTACAACTTCAGACCATTGTGTGCAAAGCGAACCGCTGAGGACCGAATTAACTTGTTAAGATTATTAAAAGATGGCGCTATATTTTGTTCTGAACGTTATCCAGAAGATGCAGAAGATATTGATTTGGAAATAAATCGGCAATATAATGAAACAACGACTGCTGGCAACAATAACAGCGGGACGACATCACTAGCGGCAAGAACAACAGCAACAACAGCAGCAACAACAAACACAAAAATAACAAAGACAATCGAAGAGGTACAAATGACAGAAGACACAACAACAAATGATGCAACAGCTGCAGCTGGTATGTTGGGAGCAACCACAGCAAAAGCAACAATCGCTGTTGTACAACAAGCAGCAGCTGGAACAACAAAAACAAACGACATATGACTACCAATTTTTAGCAGTATCACCTGAAATTTAGAAAGTGCGTACAAGGAAAAGGGCTGAGCAAAACATTCGAGTTCGAGAGAGATTGGGGAGACTTTTGGCGAAAACGATGCTTAAGCAGCGCGATGCAGTAATGAAAGCAAGTAAATAGTATATAAATATTTAAAATTTTTAAAATTACAATTAGATACAATGAAATTCATTAAACGTCACCGAAAATACACTGAAAGAAAAAACAAAAATCAGCAAAAATGGTTATTAACAAAAACAAATAATTGATCCCTGCCACAATATCCTAACACACAAATCACCAGTATAAATGTAAGCAGATTAAAGAAAAATAAAAAACACTTGAAGAAATAAGACATCGGTCATTAGAAAGAGTGTACCATGAAATCAAACAGTAATCATATTAATGTTAGAGGAAAATGCAACGTAAATGTTAACGTAATGTAACGTAATTATAACTACTTATATGATATATATATATAAAAAAGGTATTGGCGAACGGTTTAACGTATTATAAGTCCCAGTAATATTAAATTTTTCATACACTTAAAAAAATATTTGAAATTGTAATTCTTAAAGTATTCGGAGCGTCGCTATTAGAGTTGAAGATTTTATTGCTTAAAGTATTTTGTAATGAAATTAGTACTGAATAAATGCTATATCTAACTTTGTTCTAGAAATAATGAACATTTAAGCTCTAGCTAAACTAGCAGAGCTTATGAATAGCTTAAAAACACAATTCATCTCTATATTTCTGAGCTTAAGTAGCCTTAATAACAAAAATGCACAAAAGTTTTAATTCAGTATGCTCGTTATTCAATAAATTTTTTTCAACCTATGTCGATTAGTATTAGACCATTTCGTTTGATGTTTTTCAATTTAATTGAATTCGATTTTATCTCATTACATTTTATGTAGTTTTCTGCCATTTCATGTTATTTCATTTCATTTCTTGATAATATAATATTATGTCATTTCAAATAATTATTATATTTAATGCCATTTCATATCATTTCATGCCATATAACATGATTTAATGACGTAATATTATTTTATAACACTTGATTATATTTTGTATCATGAAATTTTATTACATGTAATGTGCTATCATGACATTTAATATCATAATACGTCATTTCATTTGATTTTGTATCATGTCATTTTATTTTGTTTCGTTTATCTCATTGTATTTTATGTAGTTTCCTATCATTTCATGTGATTTCATATCATTTCTATATAATTTAATGTTATATAATTTAACATATCTTATGTGTCATGGACCATATCATGCCATTTCATATCATAACATGATTTCTCGTCGTAATAATATTTCATGACATATAGTGATATATTGTTTCATGAAATTTCATAACATACAATGCACTAATATAACATTTACTGTAAGATCACGTCATTTCAATTCGTTTCATGCCATTTTTTTATTATTTCGTAACATTATATGCAATTTCGTATTATATCATGAATAGAAATAATGTCAATCAGTAATATCACGTCATATCATTTCGTTTCATGTTATTTTATTTCATATTATTTAATGCAATTTCATTTCACTTCAAGACTTTCAACGACATTTAATGTCACATCCCGATATAACATAACACTTCATATTATTGTTACATCATTTCTGTCATTCCATGTCATTCCATGACATTTTTCTATTAATTTGCGCATTTCATTGATATTGATATATGGGTGAGGTTCCACCCATATAAAACTTTCTTGAATTATTTATTTTCTTCTATATTGTTTGCAGCTTGTTATATATATCGTTATATTCTATTAAATATTTCATCGTTCTTCTGATACGCATCTCATTCCGAGATTGTTTGCCTCGAGTGATAATTCTTTTCAAAAATGCTGCTGTGCTCAATGTTGAATTTTCATTATATTCTACATTTCCATTATATTCTAGTGCTCCCTGGCTTTAGCATGCTGAAACTGAATTTGAGTTGAGATGCGATCATCAGGAATCCATAAAAAATATGAAAAAATCTAAGTTTTGTAAGCCACCCATTTCTACAGTGATGACTGATTGTACGTTACCGTCAATATTATCTAGCAATTCCCTTGCCTTATTTTACCAATTTATATAAGCCGACCTTATTAACGTGGTATTAACACGAATAAACAATTACAATTATGTCAACGATTTTCATGTCACCATAAACAAAGTGGTGGGTCGCAAAATAGCAAAAATTCAACAAATAAAAAAATTTCATTAAAAGGCAAGGTTTCGAAAGAAATTTTTTTTTTTAATTACATAACGCCTCTGTATTGATTTAGGCCAGATTTTTTCCCAATCTAACGATTTCCTGATGATTGCAGCCTATTTTGTATCAACTCGCATTAAATAATCTTTGGAGTAATTTTTAGCGCTGTGTAATAAAATTATTAAAATAAATTAAATATTTTTAGTTTTGAAATCATTCAAATATTAATAAGGATGTTGAAAACGATCGATGTTATATGAAAGGGATAATGCAGCAGTAGTTTTTTTGGCTGAACGCAACCAGAGTTAACGTAAACATAAAATGATGAGTCTATGCTCGAAAAATAAACGTAGCATTAAATATTAAACGATTAAGGAATTATGATACAATTTCAAAATAAGGAAAGTATTAGAAAGAGAAAAAAAAACCAAAAAAAAAAACGTGTTTAAAAAAAACTGCTTTTAATTAGTAGAAACATTGCGTTGTTTCGCAGACCAACAAATATTAATTTTGTTCTAAGCAAAAACCCAAATATATTAAAAACAATGATCTTCGATAAGTCAACGACGACGATGGTAATCGTACTGAATGAATTATTGGAAAAATTTAGAAAAAAAATGGAACAAATCTCCCCAGAGACAGTAATATCTTTTTTTCTTTTACATGTGGGTAATGCATTAAATATTTTATGCATTTGATCTTCATTTCCAATATATTGAATTTAATGGTAATGTAAATTTTTCAATTACCATTAAAATGATGAAATGGTAATGGAATATTTGCAACTATCATTAAAGTTTAATGGTAATTGAAACATTTCCATTACCATTAAAATCATTTAATGGTAATGGAATAGTTTATTTGCATTTCATCATTTCTATGGTAATTGAAACATTTCAATTACCATTAAATGATTTTAATGGTAAATGAAATTTTTCAATTATCATTAAGCTTATAAACTTTAATGATAATTGAAAATAATGGAAACTATTCAATTATCATTAAAGTTTAATGGTAATTGAAGAATGTGTAATGGAAATTTTTCAATTATCATTAAAGTTTAATGGAAAATCGAAAGTACTGCATTGCCCCATGTCTGCTTCTTATAATGCTATATAATAAACATGAAAAAAGTATTTCAAAAACTTATACATTCATATATATTAGATATGTTCAAAATAAGGTCATGTTCTGGAATTATTCCAAAACGAATAACAACTAAAACCGATCTGTGATCACAAGACAAACCAATATAAGTTCTAAAAGTAAGCATGTGACTCATGATGTTTTATTTTTCATGGATCGGCTTTAGCTGTTATATATCTTGTCGCCAAAGATATGCTGATCCATTAATGAAAATATCTATTTGAATATCACATAACATATAAAATTATAATCGGAAAAATTTTTTCGTCAGAATTTTTTTTTTAAACAGAAATTTGTTTATAATAACTTTTGTATTTAAGTGCTTTCTTAGAAAATTTATACTCAGAAAAGTTTTTTTTCTATCAGTGAATTTTTCAACTTAGCGACATAATTAATTTTATTATAGATTTTTTTTGAATAGCTCCTTTTTTTAAATATAAAAACTTAAAAGAAAGAAAAATCTCTCTCTGCTTTTATTACTTTTGTTTTTAAAAATCTATATATGTACATATAATTATATGTATATGTGATTTTAAAAATAACTTTTGAAAATAACTTACACTGATAACCAAAAATCAAATCAAATGCGAAGTTAACGTAATGTAATGAAACGTTTAGCATTAATGTATGTTTAAGGTATCGTTGTATGTTTATAAAATGACGGAAACTGCATGAATTATCATTATTACGTGTTCAATTATATTTGGAAAATATTTGAAAATACTTTCTCATTGATTTAAAGGTATAAATTAAGTGTGTTCCTTAAGTAGTGTGACAAGATTGCTCTTTAACGACTTTAAAGACCTTTTTTCTTTGTCAAAACTATAATTTCATGCCAGTGTTGATTTTCATGCCATAAATGTTCGTAATAAAACGATACATATTTCCACTAGGCAAACTCCTTTTCGTACTTTGTACAGTTTTGATTTTAAAATGTTTACGAATTTGAACGTAATAGATGCGGCTTAAAGACTCAGTAACACACAAGCTGAAATATATCCATTGCAGCATGGGTATCCGTGAAGATATAAGAAAGCCTTGATTATTTGGAGAGGTGTTACAGGCACTCCATTGCATGCATTATAGCCGAAAAGCAATTTTAGAATTGTCTTTACTCTAATTAATTTTTAAATTAAATAAAACAACTTTTCTATTTGACTCACAAAACTTGACTACTTTTTATTTTTCCATATCTTAAGTCTAGCTAAACTTCATGTCTTTTTTTCTTATTAAGGAATATGATATGTTGCAAATAGTCACGTACTCGTTTGATATACATATACATGCAATGCTTGAATTTGTTTATACATCAAATGGTTTTTTCCTTACACAGTGGTTATCGTTTAATGTATTTATGCTTGGATCAGCATCATTTGTCATGACAAAGCTTTGGTATAGTTCTACTCAACCCGTCATTAAGCCACGAAATCCTTACGGACAATCGCCTTACAAAACAGGTTCCTGCTCGGGCGCCAGTTAAGGTCCTCCCTTTGGGGAGCGTTGTATGAAGTAGTTATCTTTAATAGGAATAACACTTTGATGAAAGTTGGAATTTTAGGATACTTATACGCATTCCTATTTCAAAGAGTAGAAATCTATTATTCTTCTAGTAAATAGAAAAACACGAATTCGTTTTATGGTTTTAAAAAAACTCTGATTTAATTTGAAATCTAACCAAACTTAACACCTCTCATATAGATAATTATAACAACAAATTACGTGCTAAAATATTTACATAGAATAACAACAACAAAAACTTCTAGTTAACAAATAAATATTTGGCCTACAAAAACTTATGCTACATTGCAAATGTTGCAAAACTCTTAACCTACCAACATAGTGAGGGTGGCACATTCCCGGGTTGTACACCTGGCGCTCTCATTCTTGTTAATTCTTAACAAGCAGAATTTGCACATAGCAACTTAAATTTACCAACAAACCAACAAATGTCCAAAATCATGCAATACTTTTGCGAATGCTTAGTCATATGGATGATATTAAGCAGATAGTAGAATTCTTTTAAAATATGTCAATAATGAATATAATTTAAGTTTTATTTCACCTAATTCATGGCTCTACTTTTCTCCGTCGCCGCTTGTCCCTCTTGGTCGGAATCAGCCATGTGGCTTAGCTCGATTCGTCACACGACAAATGCTAATTCGGCTTCGACGCTAGTGATTATTCGGCCATGTATGCTTAAAATTTACATATGGCCGGCTGCAAGTTATATATGTGGCTAACATCATTTTACGGCAATCTTTGAATAAAAGTAAATATATCTGGGAGCTAGCCACTAGCCTCTTTTCTCTAATTGCATATAATGTTGTTAGACTCATTAAATCATACCAAATGGAATCCTCGCCATGGAATGAGTTTCTTTCTCGTCTTTCTAAAATTACTAAATCGAAACCACCATACCCTGAGCTTAAATCCACAATACACCTTGATTTTGTAAATAAGCCTGTATCAAAATCTATCATTGCTGCTTTTGCAAAACCTCTTGATGCCATGGTGCGGCTCTCAGTCATGGTAATTCAACACGTCTATAACGCTTCATTTTTTGGCATATTGCGCCTTTTATATTCCCAATAGAGTCCATGTAGGATTTGGTTCGTTTCATAGGAATTATAGTTTCACCTTATTCAACTGTTTTGGTTTTATTTACGATCCAGATACCTTTTTATATGTTTTCTCTGATAGTATAGCTTGAAATTGATTGTGTCTGACCAATGATCTTTTCATTAATGTCTTGTAAGTTCAATAATAAAGATGGCACATGGTTGGGCATAATGTTTAGTCATGGTGTTTTGTCAGTTCTATTACCATAGGTAATATGGGAGCCTTAAAGCCATATTTTTTTTACACAGGCATAGCAACTATAAAAGAAAAAAAAATAAAAAAATAAAAAGAAAAAATAAATTATTTTACCAGACTTTGTGTTCACCAAAAGAAGTGAATATTCAAAATAACAAAATTCCTTGAGGAGATCAAAGTTTATGTCCTTTGTTCTAAGTTGCACACACTTTCAAAATGCATGTTCAATTGAAATAAAAAAATACCTATCCAATTAAAGGTTATGCTGTTGATCCTGCGTGTCTGCACTGTCTTTCAATTTCATAATATTTGCATTTTTGACAATTAGTTCCTCAAAACAAATCCATAATGTATGCAAAATACTTCACTAACTCATTTAATAATTTTGGTTCCTAAGGACTTGATCAAATTTTAAGAAATTCTTTAATTAACAAATTATTTGTTTATTGACTTGAATAAAACTAGCGCATATCACCGTTTTGCAATATAAACATTTTACCAAGGTTAAATATATAAATACAAAATAATCCTTTGCAAAATTATGTCCTTGAAAGCTAAACCTTTATAAGCAAAATTTGCTTTGTTTTTATTATATTCTTTAACTTTTTTAGTGTTTAATTTCTTAACGAATTATTTAGTTTTGTTTATAGACAAAATATATATCAGTTAACATATTCCTGTTGGGAAGCCTTAAAAAAATATTTTTATATGCGCACTACGGTTGAATTAAAACCCACCAAATACTTTCTTTTGTATAGATCATTTTAATTGTTACTAAGCTTTCATTCTCACAAATATGTTGCTATATAAAACTTAATTTAAGACATTGTAGACGATTGTTATATCTACTTTGAGGCGAGTGAGAGTCCTTAAACTTTAGCAATGTATTTAATAAGTAATATGCCGAACAGACTTTATTTTATATATTATTTGAAAAATGTTTTATATTATGAACATAAATCGTTCGATAAATGTCACTGAAAATCGTTATTTGAATAAATCACGTTTGAATGCACCGGTGATTTAGACGAGAAAACTTAAACTGACACTTAAGTTTTCCGTTACTTAAGTCAATGCCTAATTTAGCAACTGAAACGTAGGCTTTGTTCCCTAGCGTAAGCAGAGTTTCTTAGCGTAAAGGAATATTTGCTTGGAGAAGCACATCCCATAAGTAATGCCACCAAAGCCAATTTAATGTCAAATTTTATCGCGCCATAAACAACAACAACGATCGCGTTGGTTATTGCTTCGTAACGCAACATTTTATATGGATTTTGTCGTTAAATATAAACAAAAAACTTCAAATGGTTTTGCGATAGCCTTTATATCCTTACAAATGCTTATTGTTTAATCAAACTATTGGACGGATAAGAAACAACAATATATGTTATTGTTCCAAAAATGCGTATCGTCTTGACTGGTTATTTTATTCTGAACTTTTCAAAGTTTTTTAATTTTTAATTATACTCCTTATTTCTTTATTGTTCTTTCTATTTCTTTCTTTTGTGTTTCACCACTGGCAAGATCACTTTCTCTCTTACTCGTCGGGTTACTGTTAAATGCATATGTTACTAAAAAGTACTAAAATTCCACTTAGTACACTGTTTATTACCTAAAGCAAATGCCTTGGTTTTTTTGCTTTTAAAATTCAAAGCCAAAAAAAGTTAAATTTTGTTTTTGAATTTCAATTATTAATAAATAAGCTTTGCAGAAGACTGATTTATCTGCCTATAATACTACACAGTCTCGGTTTTTGAGTCAGGACTATGTAGATTGTTTGATGCTTAAGATCGGCACATAAAACAACAGTAACAGGAAGTATGTTTGATGTTAACAAGACCTCTTACTTGTTAAATTGATGGAACTTTAAGAAGCAAGAATATGTAAAATTTTTTTGTTTGATAAAAAGGATCTGTCTGTATTCAGAGTGCTTAAAAGAATAAATACTTTGCTAGAAGCCTCAACGTTAGCTTCTAGACTTTTACTGATACAAACGAGCCGGGAATAGTGGATATGCCATTTTAATACAGAAAAAATGTATTTTATTTGTTGTATATTTTAGTGTTACGAAAAATCTACTGTAATAATTTAAATAGCGGACGATCTTTAATTCCGGAAGGTAACAGGTCAAATATCGGTTACTTCACGGAAAACTATAGTGCGTGCAAAAATATTTTTTATATAGAATATTATATCTTATAATGCCGTTGAATTCATTTATTGTTTCATTATTTACAGGTAAATAATGAACTTTATATGTGGTTTATGCGTGATATTAATCACTATTCTACATTATGCCTGTAATATGGTTATATTGAGTTATTAACATATGTATCATACAATGGTTGTTTTTTTACTGCCGTTGGTCCCAAAGCGCCTGTTAAGCATGTGAAAAATAATATTTTCCATCTTAATCTTGATACTTCAGTTATTACATAATTATCATGTGCATGTAAGAAAACATTTGGTGCGGGGCGCTTGGATACTTTTGAATCCATTATTTTAACCTCAGGTATCTCACTGATTCCTTCGTCGTCAATGTAATATAGCTCGTAAGTACCATCAGGGTTCTTAAGCTTTACTGATATCAGGGTTTTCACGGCATCATCCCTTCGTTGAAATATATTTCAAATTAAACCTTTTAATTGACATGAAATTCTGCGCAGCAAGTTGTTTCCGAATACGAGATAAGAAACTTTAGAAATATTTAATATTGCGTTGCTCTGAAATTCTTAGATTTCAGACATTCATAGAAGTCTTTATTACTTAATTTATAGTTCTATTGCCATGTGGTATTTATGTTATATTTGTTACTAATGTTTTCAGTTTCAAGTTTATACTGATCCATTTTTATGATATACTGCCCGTGCCACCACTAAGGTTCTTGATTTAGTCATTTACTTAATCGCGTTGATAATATATGAGTATTTTGGCATTTGTTTTCCGCATTTCCGAGTTTTTGCTATTGGATTGTAATCACCATTCATAGTGTCAATGGAAAAATGTAAAATTGCCATGTGTACTTTCAACGATATAAATTCATTTTCTTAGCATTATGTCTTTCCATGCCGTTAGTCTCCAGCATATTATCATTTTGTGACACTTTGTCGATTTTAACAATTAATTAAATTTTTGTGTTGCGTAAATTGGTTTACCTACTATTTTATTTATTAGTTTAAAAATTATTATTGCAAATAATATAAATACCATTCCTTATCTATACATACTAAAATCCTTAGAGTAATGCCATTCTTATAGCTAGATAGATGTTCATGGCATTTGAACTGGTGCAGTTGGATTTGTTCTTCAGAGGATTTAAATCCGTTTATATAAGAGTTAGTTAATTTTGTAAATTTTTTTAATTTTCTATTTTGCCCACGGAACTGTAGTTATGTGGTTATCATGGAAGTGAATCTACTGCTCTATAAATATTTACAGCAGTCTTGATGTGTGATATCAGATCTGCACAGTCATGTTCTGCATTATGTGTTCGCTTGCTGTTTCCATTGTTTCTCAAACGGTGGCCATTTGTGTTGCCCTAAACACTTTAATAGCTTCTGGAGTTTCTGATCCTTATAAGTGATTAAAGTGCATTGAATGTTTTTAAAATGCATTCGCCACTTGGTTTGATTGGCCTAATTTTGTAAATCAACTTGTAGTTGTATTCTTCTATTCTTGCCGTTTCTGTTTTCCGTTGTTGTTTCGGTTACCAATAGCAAAGTTAAACGGTTGATAGTCCTTATAAATTTTGAATATTTCACCACCATACAAATAGAACCTAAGTCTGTACAGAGCTTGTACAATTGCCAGCATTTCTTTCTCATTAGTGACAGTAGTTTTTTGCTGTCTTCTGACTTAACGATTTCGAAATGTAAACTATTAGTCTGTTTTTTTCAGATACACCCTGGGAAAAGCATTGCAATAATTGCAAAAGTAGAGGCAGTGATTGTTATGTTAAGTAGTTTCTCGAAAACGGGTAATGTTACAACTTTTGAAGTCATAAAAAGTTTTTTTTAACGCTTTCTGGCAACTTTTCTGGAATTATTTGCATTTATTTGTCTATATTTTCCTTCGCCACCACGGTGCTGAGAGTTCAGTTGCTACGGATAGCCGATGTCAAATGTCTTCAATACGATTAAGTATTCGCTCGAACATTTCATCATGGTATGTGGGTGAAAATGTTCGCCAGCTAGGGCGATGGTAGTACTTAGTAGCTAAGTGTCATCACATCGTTTGATGAGTGCTAGAGGCAGCTCAGTGTTCAATTGAGCACGAAGATGCTTGCAGCATTGCCAGCACGTTTTGTGGTTACCTACCAAACAAGAAACTCTCGAGTTTGCCTTTGCTTAGTTGAGCTACCTTAGCTGTTGCATTTCACTGAGCTGGCTGCCTTTTGCGGTGGCATTACTGTTTTGGAAATGATTATATTTTATTATAAATGTTACTAATTCCCTTGAAAATATTGTATATATCTTGCAAAATGTCATATAAATGCTGTGTTAGTTTGTACGCTGAGTGTCGTTGCTTTTCTGCATAGTTTGAACGTTTGTGTCTGACTCTACTGGAGCTATAATAAGCTATTCCAATAGTTAAATGGCGTTTTGTGATATTTATCTTTTAAAAATATTCAGTTTAGAAGGCATAATTGTTATACTACTTAATGCAACGTTTATTATTGTTAACTTCATTAGGCTTTTTGCTTTAATTACTTTAAGTATCGTTATCATCATATGCGAAGTTATAGGCTTAATATTTTGTTTTCTAGAACTTCATGAATATACAATATTTGTTGTATATTTGTACCTTTGCATTTCAATAAGAACTAAGTAAAACAACTTAAATATTCAGCAATTCAATTAGATATGAATAAAAGCAAAACATTAAGAAGAAATCCATAATGTAACGAATTAATATTGTTTTAGAAATTAATCAAAGGAAAAGCGAAGCATGTAATTAATTAAGACTGAAAATGAAAAAAAAAAATTATAAAAAATATTAAATCAAATTAACGTTATAAAGGTACATATATAGAGAGTTAAGCAAAGATGCAAACGTTTGAAAAAAAAAATCAATGAAAAAAGTAAATGTCCACAAAAAAAAAATAAAATAATTTCAAAGCAGCCATTTGCTTTTGCGCTTCAAGCGCGCTCATAAGTATGCACTAAATAATTCATATAAATTTTAGGAAGAATTCCTCAACAGCTTGCTAATATTACATTGTTATTGTCACATCTAGGTCTGTTCTGATGCCGATTTAGTTTGGAAGTGGAATTGAAGCCAGAAATTGAAAGCCAATACATTTGTTAAGTCTAATGGTCGGAATTTGCTAAAGAATTTTTGTTTTAACTTCGAACGTGAGCGGTTATAGTTCCACGGAATTCCCATTTTTGAATCAAACTAAAATGAATTTCAGCACAGGCCTGAAAATGTCTTCTTTATTAATTTTTTTTTGAATATTTTTTTTAAATTAATAATGTACGTATTTTTAGGCATATCAAATTAAAAAAAATTATTTTATTTTAAAAAAAAATTAGGTACATTAATTAATTATTTTTAAAAAGAAAAATTATTTGCAATTAGTTTTTTTATACACCAATAAAAAACTGCCAGAAATAATGAATTAAAAGGAACATAACATAAATAACCTAAAAAATTAGTTATTATGCAGCATTTAAGTTAAAAAAAATCCAATGACAAATGAAAAATTTAGCACCCAACTATAGTAGTTATTTCATTGTAAGTTAGATACAAAACGATACATTAAAAAATAAAACATAAAAAAATCAAAATTCACATTTCATGTTATAAATAAAATAAAATAAAAATTCTTGAAATATTTAGAAATCATTTTTTTACTTTCAAAGATAATAAATTTTCTTCTTTATTTTTGCTTAAATCAAAATATTTGATGTTTTTTTCATATAAATAATAGTAATATTGATTTCTTTTAAATAAATATTAACAAATTTTTTCTTCAGATCATATTTTTTATACAAATAATGATTTTAGCTAGTCATATGAATGAAAATTAAAATTTAGCTTTCAAAACAAAGCATTTAAATTCTGAAAAGATTTATTGTATAAAAGTTTTTGCACTTATGAAACTAAATTTTTAAAAGTTTTTTGTGAAATTTTCAAAGTATTTTTGCAAAACTTACACACGCCAATTCACACGTTCATGCGAAAAAAAATAAACAAATTTTGTGTCATAGAAAAAAAAATAATTGTCTTATTGTTTTGAAAAATTAATAAATCAAATAACAAGAAATTTCACTAAAACTTAAAATAATATCTCATGATATGTAATTGTCAAATGTAAGTTATATACAAAACTGTCATGAAACTTAAGCAAACAACACAATAAAGAAATTGCATATATATGAAAATATATAAATAAATACAAATACAAATTACACTTATACATTTAAAAAAAAAGAAAAAACGGAGAATAATATACAACAGTAAATAAAACAACAATTTCTTTACATTAAATATAGTTATATATAGTTAATAGAACTTATTATAATTATTAATAATAATTATTGTTAAAATGTATAAATTTTAAATGTCACTGACACACTCCCCCAAAATTTTTTTTGAAAGTATGTCATATGCAAATGTAATAAACAAAGTAACGAATACTAGTAATAATAAAAAAGAAATTATTAACACATTTAGAGAAAATAAAAAAAAAAAGGTTTCATTAAATTAATTTGTTTTCAGCAGTGGTAAGTAAATATTTGAAATTAATAAAATGAGCCATTGTACTACCCTGCGTCATATTTTATAATATACCTTATTGACCGGCAATTTAACATCACGTCATTGGATAGTCAGATGAAGCATTCGCGTGTAGTTCATTGCAAATTTCTTTACCATAACGTTCCATCATCAAAAATTATTACTAAAAATTTTATCACAATTTTAGTCCAAATAGCGAGCAATTTAAATAGATCACTCGTGACTGGTCAATAATGTGTTAAGTGACATATTTTGTATAAAACAAAAACCTAATTACAAACATATGGTGTGTGTACAATTGCTGCGAGTATTATTGGCCCTTATAGCGATATTTATCATTTTGACAAATCAAGAAGTGGATATATATAATATCGAAAAGCTAATAAATCTTGAAACATTACAAATAGTAAGAAGTTTATTGATAACGTTGAGAAATCAAGTAGAATCAAAAAATATCGAAAAGCAACAGAAAAGTCGTTAATAGTTGGAAAATTTTTAATGTGGTATCGAAAAATACAGAAAAAACGAAGAGCATTGCAAAAATGGGCATAAGTTTACTTTAGCGACAATTGTGACTTATTCCTTAGAGTTATTCCACCAACTTTTTCTTCTTAGTTTTAGTTCTAAGAAAGATATGTAATCAAAGAGGGTGAAATTGATCTAGCTTGGACGATATAGCCATCAGAAGTTGCGGTTACAACTTTTATAAAAATCAATGTAAGTTCAGAACTTTTAAATTGGTAATCAAAATAAGGGTGTCAAAAGGGGAAAATCTCAGAAGCTACCACATTAATATATACTAATTTGAAATCTAACTTAATGCTTTTGAGATATAACGATTAATTAAAAATTTTCAGAAACTCTTAGATTATTTTTCCAAAAATCTGTAATTTTTCCTATAAAATGTATTATTTTAGCATAATAACAAAACTTCATGCCATTTCTTTGAAATGATATATCATCTGTACCGATTTTGTTCATACTAACCTTTTTTTTTTACCAGATAACAAAAAAAGTTAATCCTATTAGTATCAAAAAAATTTATGAAAGTCGGAGATGGTGATTTGGGTTTTCTGGAAATATACTAAAAGGAGACTTGGAATGTACTTTTTTGCCATTTACACCAATATTTACTAAAAATTAAAAGATCATCGATTTTTACTACGCAAAGTTTATTAAAAAAATGAATAACAAAAGGTAACAACAGCTAGCAGCAGCAGCTTGACGCATTTTTGGACGAATTCAATGACTTGAATAGCGGCATGAAGCTGAAGAAACCATCCGTCAATGGGATCTACTTTATGTGCAGCGTTTTAGTACATTAAGTTTTCCTGCGCTTAATTTTGTTACAGCGGAAGTTTTTGGGAAAACTGCATTTTAGTTTTCTCAGTCTTGCAAAGCATATTAGCTTAGTATTGATTTCAATGGGTGAATGATGCATTAACAAATAGTTGTCGTATATAGTTCTGTTCTATAAACTTCAATCGCTATATCATCGTAACACAAATGTCCAATTTAAATCACAAATATTGATGGTTGTTTAAAATTCAACGGAAATTAACATAAGCTAGTCATTGACTAACAGAAGTAAGTACTGCCATGCCCAAAACATTTTTTGTAGACAAGTGTAACGGGGGAGAGATTCTCCTATGAATTTTAGGTTCAACTTTATTTTAATTTGTGTATGTAGCTTGTATCGACGCAAACTGTCAACTATTCAAGCTTTGTAAGAAAGATTTAATATGCGGCTGATCATTTGCTTAAAAATGAATTGTAAAAAGTGGTCGTTTCTTATGAAAGTCCCTGCACATAATTACAAAACCAATTTCCGCACAGAACTTCACACAAATAGAAATTTTTGTCATTGATTTTCTCTTTTGCAGTTGTTAACGTTTCTCGTCAAACTAGTGACAATATTTAATAGTTTTCTCAATTTAAATGATTTATAATAAGACTACAATATTTGACAAATAAAATGACACCAAATTTGTCAAAATCGGTGCAGTAGAATCGACACAATTACATTTTCAAAAAACCCCTAGTTTCTGTGCAACACCAAAAATGTTGCCCCCAAAAGATGCAACATTTTCAATTTTTTTTTTCATTTTGTGTCGTCACACCATGTGGGAAAAAATATGCAGCATACTTTTGGGGGTATGCAACTAAATGACATGCTGCTGCTAATTATGATCGCCTGGTGTTTCGTTGATTTTTCAAGATTGGGTTTCAACAAAATTTGTATGCTATATGGTTGTTGTAATTGAATGTTGTTGTATTGTTTTACTATTTAATATAGTTATTACTCGGTAACTACTGCACCGATTTTGATAAATGAGGTGTCATTCGATTTGTATGAAGTTCTAGATTTTTTCTAAAGTATAATGGTTGCGATAATTTTCCAGCAGATGGCGCTTTAGACCAATTTAGTTTTCTCATGCCATTTGTTTGATACTGAGTTGTACGATTTGTATAAAACTTGTTATAATGATGGCTTTTATGAATTTCAGTCGAATCAGAATGCAGAATGACACAATTTCATGGGTCAACATATAATCGTCAAGGAAAAAAAACACTCAAAACAAATAAAATTGAGTCACTTGCAACGTTAAAAAAAGAAACACTGTCACATATCTATTTTTCAAGCTTTTTGATGTGCAGTTGGGTTGAAATTCTTAACATTTTGATATGACAATAAATGAGGATCCTAGCAAATAGGTTGAGAGCCATTGAGTCGGTTTTAACAAATCAGCTGTCATTCTTGTTGTACCACTAAGCAGATTGGTACGAGCATGATAATACTATAAAATTCTGTTCATATCCTGCGCTGTTAATAAAAATATCATTTATTATTTAGTCGAAACTACTAAGCAGCTGAATAAAGATTTTGACGGAAGTTGTTCATTTCTTTTGTATTAAATTGGCAAAAAATTCAGATTATATAAATATTTCTGGTATTAACTCTTGGATTTTAATTGAATTTTGTACGTTGCCAAAATCTCTGGCATTAACTTTAAGATTTTAATGAAAAGAGCTTGAACCAAAGCAGGCTACATATGAGGAATAAGCCAATGTGTCCTACATATGTGTTGCAAAGAAGTTGTAAATTTTTCAAAATCGGTTCACAAAATTTTTCAAAATACTGATATTGTTTTTTGTGTGTTTCAAAAAGTGGCCAAGATATACGAAATTTATATGATTTTCTATTAACTTGATCAGAAAGATTTAACAATATTTTTGTAGACGGTTTTTATTGGAAATCTTCTGGCATGAAAACTACAACGATATTTTGTAGTTTTTGCACAATTTTATGGCGTCTTTTTTACTCTGTGTATGCCCACAAAATTTGTGGAAAATTTTTTGTACTGCGAAGATATTTAAAGGAGGTAGATTAAGAGTCTGTGAAGAAACTTTTTTTAACAATCCCGTGCTGAAACCAGAGTGAAAAATAAAACATTGGAATTCATTTTTATTTATTTTGCAAAAAGAATGAGATCTTATGTCAAAGTCTACACAGTAGCTTTTTAACATACGTACTATTGCTTGCAACTGAACTCATGTATTTTCTTCACTGCAAGCGTGTAAAGTGAATGACGGTTAAAAAATGATTACTTACTTTAAAAATGCATACATATGCATTAGAGGATCAAGTTTACACATTTTCTATGATTTTTATAAAGTCCTTGCCTTAATCGGACTATTTCTTGTATACATTATGAAACATGTTTTCCAAACTCAATAGACTTTTCCAAAATCAGTTTCTTTTTTTGTGTATCCTAAGCTCATAGATTTAATTTAAGCAGATGTCGCGCATAAGAAGTTCGTGCTTAAAAACTTTTTCTAGAAAACTAATTACTTGAACTGTAATCGAATAGTATATTCCGCATAAATAAGATTTCGGTATCTTTTGCCACTAAAGCTCATTTCTGGAGCGTTTTAGAACAATGCGTGCTAAGTTAATCTTTGACTGCTGAAGTGGCTGCTGCTTAACGTCACTGGTGACATGTGCCGCTGCTGTATTGAGACTATTTTACAGTAGTGAATGATGGTAGCTCGGTCTAACGTTTATTCACTGACAGAGCATATAACTGAGCGTAAGTAAAACCATTTTTTTTGCAAAAACTTTATCAATTTTTGTATTAGGTATCATCAAATATCATTTCCAACATATAAATACGTTTCGCTTCATCCGCCCAGCCTGTGAGACCTCACGTCACCAGTTGAAGGTTAAAAAAAGGTTATAAAAAAACTGAGGCTTACTTTACCATAACTTACCATTGAAAATTGTTAGTTTCGTCTGGTATTGACAAAATTTAAAAGTTTCGACCAAACTTTTTCGGTGTTTTATAAAAATTTAATATTATCTCTGAAGTGAAAGTTGCAAAAAAGAAAACAAAACGTTTTTTTGTAAAGCAGTTTTTATTTTGTGAGTTATATGATATATTTTTGGATCTGCCAGAATAGTTTCCTATAAAAATAAAACTTTTCAATTGAATAACGAGATATATTTCATAGCTTCTAAAATGATATTTTGACTGGACTGCCAAAACTTCGACACTTGTACTGTTTGAGTTGACATCGCCATCTTCACGCATTGGTTGTTATGTCAAAGCTTTCAATTAACTCACGGTATATAATTCTTAAATGCTTTGAAATAATGAAACTTTTCTGAAATCACAAAAATAGCAAGTTATCCAAATTTCAACAAATAGTTCATAAAACACTTTTGGCATCTAAGAAGCTCTGTGAAATATAAGAAAAGAAATATAAAGATGAAAAGAACTTTAGAAAATTAATAATAAGTACCTACACTTAAATTATATAACTACATTATAAATGAGTCAAAAGGCTTTAAAAACAATAAAATGGATATTTTTCAGAAGATGAAAACCCTCAAAGCAATTTGGTAAGAAATTTATTATTCAAAAAGAAATGTGGTATGATAGAATTTAAAGTTGCATGCGCAAGTGTAATGCATTCTATGGATGCAGCAAAAATTCTTTATAATTTATGCGTAAAATTCTTTAAAATATATTCAAAAAAGTTGTAATAAGATATATCATATAAACATTAAGTTAGTACAATAAGAAATTAAATAGAACAAGTGTCATCAAAACAATACCAAGTTACCAGGGATTTATTTCTGTTAAATACTATGTTAACGACCAAACTAGTTTTTAGGATAAAAAAGTCTGCTGGGCCAAAATAGTTCATCCGAAGTGAGTTAGGATGAAACAGTTTATCCTAGGAAAATGTTAGCATGTTAGGGTAAGTGGGCGGTCTGCGGCCGCAACTCAGGGCTTACATCCTCCAATGTGTCCAACGCCGGCTTCGCGGTGGCATTTGGCAGCGATTTCCTATAGTATATCCAACGCCGGTGTGTTAGCAAAGCCCGTGTTGGATATAGTATGGTGAACCTTAGCCGAAGCCTCCCACTGACCCTTAAGTGCTAAAATTTCAAGAAAATCGGGAGTGTGGCCGTTAAAACAAATAATGAACTTAGTTCATGAATCCTAGGCTAAACTGTTTCATCATAACACACTTCGGATGAACTAGTTTGGCCTAGGAAAAACTAGTTCATCCTAAAAAATAGATTGGACGATAACATATACAACTGCTGCGTTCTCTCAATTTGCAAGTGTCGCATGTCGCGCCGTGTTGTTGCAACAGAAAGTCTAACATCAATAAATATCTATCGCTAATGACTTCTCTGCAAAAGAAAGCTCAATGATGGTTTTGAACGTCGACACCGCTCCAGTCACTTTCTTATCGTGCAATGTTCTTCATGTATTGAAGTGAGGATTATTGATGTACTTTAAGTGACAATTTTGCTTGTTGACATCATGAGAGATTGTTAGAGTTGTGTGCTCCCAAAAATACGGATCAGTTTGACTCATTCGAAGGATGATATCCGCGTAAAATCCTATCGACGCTGCTTGTTTGTTCCCAATAAACTATGGGTCAACTGCATCTTATATGGGAACCTTGCTTCAAATGTCAAAGTTATTGAATATTTCCGTTGAACAGATCGATATGGCACACTCGTTATTATACTGTCAAGAATCATAAACTTACTTATGAGTTAGAGTCCTTGTGCTACACAAGCATGTCATAATAGTCCTGCAGAGGCAGGATTGATGTATAGGCTAGCTCTCACCTTCTTTATAAATCTGTTTATCAATATGAGATTTGTGTTAGTGCAGCTTAAAAGCGGCATTCTGAAAACAAAACAAAGCAAAAAAAATAAATTCGATTTAGAAGAACATTTAATGATAGCAATCATAGAAATTACAAAAACTAAATGCATTTTCAAACAAAAATGCAACTTCAACTAAATGCTGTAAAGTCCTTATAGCAATCCAAACTTTTTGTTGTTATTACAAATTAAACAAAAAATAATAAATTTTAGCCAACAATTTGCATGTATCCCTCCTTATGAATCAATAAAATTTCAAGAGCAATTTCAACTTACATAGCATTTATAATTTAAATGCTTCCTTTCTGGGTAAGACAAATTCCCCATTTGCCGTCCGCTGTTAGTTATCATTGCATTAAATATTTGTCATTATTGTGACTGTTAAAATGACCTTGAGCATAAGTGTCAACTTCCATCAAGTGCTTAAAGTGCCGTAAAAACGCCATCAGCACTATTATCAACATTTAAAGGTTAATTCAATGCCCAAGAGCAATAAAGTTGACAGTAATTTACTGTCAAGTTATTATTGCTGTGATGTATTGTATTTCGCAACACGGCAACAGCAATAACAACAAAAAAAGAAACAACAATAACAATTACGATAGAACTTAATATAAACTGTCTCATTTAAATTAAAAATTAATAAGATATAACAAGCAACAAAACATCGACAAAAACATATTTCAATAAGGGTATGTAAACGATTATTTGCTGTAAAATAATTAAGGTGGATTGCAAAACTGTTAATGTGTGAACATTTTTTTATTTCATTCATGATATATTCTATGCTGTATGAGGCTATCAGAGATATGGAAAAAAAAACAAATAAAATTAATGCCACGCCCACTACTGAAAAAGCTGCTAAGCTAAAAATTTTTTTAGTTCAAAATAATCTTAGGTACCTTAACGAAAATCTGTTAGATTATAACTAGTAAGATAGAAAGTTTTCATATCTATGGGAATAATAGTGCAATAGCTTCTAACCACACCCACTCGCTAAGTAGCAACAAATGAAGAGTTGTACAAAAAACAATATAAATGAATCAAGTAGTATACTCATAGAAAAATGGCATTGTAAATTTGAAAATTTTATTTTTGATTCAATCCCGCAAATTTTAAAGTTTAAAATAGTTAAAATATCATTTTGTGCATTTATTTCATTAATACAAAGACTTTCAAATCATTTGGAATTTGAAAAGTATTGTAAATAACATTTTCGAACTTTACTTCAATCGTAAAAAACTTATTATAAAATATTTCTTTTTAATTTATACATTTTCGGCTTTAACGCTGAATCATAAGAATTTTGGTTAAATCAATGAATCAAACATGAAATCATTTTTGAAAATTTCCCTGAGCATAGTTGAATGGAGTATGTAGTGGAGAATATCATTGTTTCCTAAATTATAGGAGTTTGTGACATTACACGGCTTCTTTATCCTGTGAAAAAGTTGTAATTTACCCAAAAGCATTTTCTAAGAATATAAAAAATGGTATTGTTAGACAATATGTTTCGATGACCCGTATGACACTTATCGCTATTTCTAAATCAGCAGTAATTAGGGAACGCATCCAGTCTTAAGATTTTTACCTTGGAGCCAAAATACTGGTAATTACTATAAAATACCAGTCAAACTCTCTTGCAATCAAAAACTTTAAAATTCTAAAATTAGGGAGTTATTTATGACAGTAAAATGTACTCTTTGTTTTTTTGTTTTAAACAGAAAAAAGTAATATTGGATATTTTTTCTCCTCGTTTGTTGATTAAGAAACTAAATTATGTACTATTCCACAAAAAAAAGGTCCTCTCGTGCTCTGATATCGTTTGTTTATACATTTGATTATTGTTATTGTATGTTGATGAATTTTTGAAAAAGGTTTTGTAATTTGGTTTCCATTTATTTATTTATTTATTTGTATTTTTGTTTCCATTTATTTATTTTGTCTTAATATACGGTGGTCTTTGAGAGTTAAAATAGATTGACAACAAAAGCTAAGTATGTAGAATTATGGGCGAGCCAGACAAACAATGTCGAATATGTAATAAGTGGTCAATCGCAAGATTTTACCTCCAGAAGTTGGTGACTATTGTACATTCGAATTGAAATGAAATATAAAAAATTCGTGAAATGACTCGATCTTATGGCTCCATTGGGTAGATAACTTTATGCCAATTAGCATTTGATAGTAATTTTGGACAAATAAGCGCAGCAGCTGACAAATATTTAGCGCAGTTGATTTTCAGAAAATTGGTTTCAAAGTCAAAGCCAAGGTCACTGTTTTTATGTTTCCAACCGCTTTTCTTTTTACAATCGCATAATTATTTTCGTCAATATTACTATATACATTGACTTTGTCAGCATTATTATTCAACCTGCACCCCACAGCAGACCACTGTGAACAGCATTCAATGTCACTCAATTAAGATGAGGCTAAAATTACAAATTCAATTCAATTAAATTGTGTCAGTTTTAAAGCCACACGAAATTTAGAGATAATTGAATGAAAATGTTATTCTACATATTAAAAAACTGAATTTAATATTTACCGAATATGCATTTCATTCATTTCATGGAAATTGGAAAATTAAAAATAACAAAATTTCAGCTAAATTGCTATGGCGTAAAAAGGTCGTCTCAATTAAAGTGAAAAGATATTAAACAAAACGTTTGTATAGTAGGGAAATTGATTCATTATGAATTGTAACAATTTGTTAACACTTGTGGTAAGTAAGAATTAAGATTTGATTTAAAATAAAAAATGTTGCAGAAATTGTAAATATTGATAAAAGTTATGTTTAAGACAAAACCATGTTAGGGGGAATACCCAAGCATGGAGATAACATAAGCACAAATTCCATTTTTTTTTGTATGTAAGAATGTTCAATATTTTTCATGGCACTAGTACATTGCATTCATTACTGTGTGGTTACCCTCCCAGCAAACATTCTTAGACATTCCACATTTATGATGATGCATTTACAGCTCTACTAGAAGAGCTTTACGCGATCTAAGTTAAACGTGACTTAAAAGCGAACTTCTTGGCACTCTTCAGGAAGATAAATAACAACAATTAGAAAAATATTATATTTATGTGCGGACACTTTCACACAGCGAAATGAAACACACATAAGTACTTCAATTGCTGATTAAAACTCTTAAATATTCTCATGCAATCTTGAAATTTGTCGATTTTTTTCATCAGATATCGTTGAACATTTATTTTTCGGTTTCCCATTAGTCTTTAACTGCTGCTTTGGATAAAACCCTCAAACATTCTCATGAAATCTTGAAATTAACAGATTTTTTCGTTGAATCTTTCCATCTCGCTCTTTCATTACAATATTGAACAGCTGATTTGTATCAGACTCTCCAACGTTCTCATGCAATCTTGAAAATTAAAAATTTTTTCTTCAGATATAGTTGAATATTTCTTTTTCGCTCTTCCATTAACATTAAACTGCTCACTTGTATAAAACCCTCACACATTCTTATGCAATCTTGAAATTTACCGATCTTTTCATCAGAAATTGTTGAATGTTCTTTTTCGCTCTGCCATTAATATTCAACAGCTGATTTGTATGACAACCTCAAATCTTCTCATGCAGTTTTGAAATTTACAGATTTTTTCATCAGATATCGTTGAATGTTTCTTTTCTGCTCTTCTTTTAATATTCGACTGCTGATTTGTACAGACTTTCTCAACAGATGTGTTGAATGTTCTTTTTCGCTATGCCATTAATATTCAAAGATTGTCAATTTTTAGCTTTGTTTTGTTTGCTGTGTTTGCCACCTGTTTTTTATTGCAGCGCAGTTGTGTTGCTGCATATTTCTTAAATCTGCAGCTACAATTTTCTAAACTAAACTCTAAAACCTCGTAGTGATTTCTTAGTGGTACAGTTAATATGGAACCCTTTTTAACTTTTCAAGCGATTTCACAAGCAATTGATAAATTCAATACCATAGTTACTTAAATGGTTTTAAAACACATTTGGCCAACCATTTCGAAAATCTTTCTCCTTCACCTGTATTGACATTTATGTGCCGCGCTCAAAAGTTACCTCAACACTTTCATCATTTGACAGCAATAAAGTAGAAAGCCAAGTGAAATTTGAACCCAATGTTATTTTAGCTATAGTCCTTAAAAGCCAGCACCAAAGCAGATAAACAGAAGGAGAATGCAAAAAAAAATGAAGTAAAAGAGAAAATAAAAGATACAGCAAAATAAAATGTTGATAAATTTTTAATGTGGCTTGTGCCGATACCATAGTATATTTGGCTTTAAAGATGCAGCACTCACACAAATACATATAAGAAACTAGCGAAGCGCACAAATACATATACCGCATATATACATACAGTGTATAATAAAATGGCTTATAGTAAAAAGCCATGCAAATTGTTTTTACGTGCCGCATGCTTGCTTTCAATACGATGCGGTTCTTTTAACATCGATGCTTTAATGCGGTTTTCATGGTATCTTTCTTTTTTTAGCATAAACAGATACAATTTTATAAAAATAAATAAAGTCTTAAAAAATTTTAAGTTT
The DNA here is from genome assembly GCA_963680825.1 of Meiosimyza decipiens. Lineage (NCBI taxonomy): Eukaryota > Metazoa > Arthropoda > Insecta > Diptera > Lauxaniidae > Meiosimyza > Meiosimyza decipiens. Next base: position 7,636,368 of record OY804261.1, on the reverse strand, counting down.
TAAACATACGGCACATTCGTGTATGCAGTTATTGCAACTTCTTGCATTTTGTAATAAAATCTCATGGAAACAAACAAAAAATTTGCTGTTAAAATGCTTCATCTTTTTAGCAAACGAAAAACTTTTTAAGTAATTTTGTTGTTGTGCTTTTGCGTTAAATATTTTATTTGTTTTGATTACTTTGGTGACATTTTGCTACGTAGATTGCATTCCTCTAACACTTTTACTTTTAGTGTTCGTTTTTTTTTCGTTTTCTCCATTTACGACACTTTTTTGTTTTTGTTTTTTGACACCTATACACCATGTGGCGTTTTAGTTGTACTCAAGTGACAGCACGGATGCAACTCTCCACAAATATCCATTAAATAAACATTGAATTTCTAATGCAATAGTTACGCTGGGAGTTTTTCTGGCATTTCTTACTTTGGCATTGTAGAATAACTTTGTTTTCATGAATTTGAAAACGGCAATGAAGAGGTGTGGTTGGAGCATTATACGAAGTAGTCTGACAATGTGCAAATATTTGCATATATTCACATTTGGCTTAGTGACTTTCATTTAAATTAAAAGTTGTTTTAATAAATAAAATTGGCTTATAAGAATCCCAACGATAAACTGATTAAAAAGCTTCAAACTTGCACCAAGTTTTGAAATTATGTAGAAATATTTGGTGCAGTCTATGCCAAAACGAAAAGTCTCTGGTTTTGGTTTTTTTTTGTGAATAAAATTTGATTGGCATATAACTAAAATTACTAAGCTTTCAGCATAAATCAAATCATTGCTGTGCTATAATTTTTTAAAATTCATGAAAATAATAACAACAAAAAATTTTAAACACTTTTTTATACAGGGTGAGAAGCCATGTCGAAAGATTCTGTATCGAATGATTGTTTCGATTATTGAGAATAGAACGCTACACAAAAGAATCATTATTTTGATACTGGAAATTCGTTTATTGAGCCATAGAAAAACAAGAAGAATATGAGAAGTTTTTCAAAGAAATTATTGAAATTGGCCAGCAAGATCTTGCGATTTTTTTTCTTTTGGATTTTGTGAAAACTCGGGTTCATGTGAAAAAACCACAATTAGCTCAAGGCCGAAATCCAACGCGCCATTGGTGAGATACAGCTACAACTTTGTGAAAAAATCATTGAAAATTTCATAAAGTGAGCAATAGCCTGTCATCGGACCCGCGTTGGCTATTTGCCGTATATTTTATTTCATATTAAATTGGAACATGTCTACTTTATAGTGCAATAAAAATATTACAACTTGCTCAAAAACTACATATTTTTATTTTTAAATTAAAAAGTGCACTCTTATTGGGACACTTTTAATAATGTGCTTTAGTTCATGAGATACCGAGTCTCAAAAACTGAAATTCGCCAAATGAACAATTTTCCGAAAATTCATTAAAATTCACACAAATATCGTAGGACAACTATTTTTTCGTGATTAAAAGAACAAAACTTCAAATTTATATAGTTTTGAGGCAAATCATGAGAAAAGATTTGCAAGTACAGCAAGGATCCGATTAACTTTATTATTCTTTTTATCTCAATGTTCATCCCTTTTGATATACTTTAGTTTTTGATATGTCAACATTTAAATCTATTTGTTTTTTGTTCCGCTCATCGATGTGAGAAAGTTCGAAAATCATTTTTGAATTCACCAGCGGCAGTCACGGAAATGTACCTGGAGCTGTGAAAAAACTATATTCAACCTCTCTCAACCGATAGGTGAAAAACATTTAAAAAGCTTAGAAGAAGCCATGTACTTTGGTTACCTGAGACCGACCGCTCATAATATTCCAAAATTTATTTTTAATAAGCTTTTCATTTGATTTAAAGCTTTAACCTAAATAGCTAAGAAAGCTAATAGCTGTGGTAGCTTAACCCTATTTTTATTATTATAAAAAAATTTAATTACAAATTTTTCTGGTCGAATGGTGCTTTGATTACAAACTAAAAATAGTAACGACTTTGAACCATAAACTATTTATATATTCTTTTTCAAAAAGTAAGTTCTTGATTTTGATATCGTTGCATTTTATCTGCGGAATGAGCGTTAAGTAAATTCATCGATATTATCGGCTTTATTTTTAATTTTATTGGTTCAATCTCATTTACATATTTCGCTTTTAAAATTAATTACAAAAAACTTTACTTATACTCCAGATTTAACAGCTTAAAACTAAAAATAGCTAAGTCAAAAAGTCCTACAAAAAAGTTCACAGACATTTAAAAGAGAAAAATTGTTAAGAAATTACTACAAGTTACGAAAATGCACTGAGAAAAATTGCTACAAAATATAAAAGAAGCACATTACATTTAAATGCATTGATAAAAATTACAAAAATTTATAACGGGCATATAATTTATATCATTTATCAAACTTAAATGCTTAAATTATTATATTATATATTTAGTATGTATGTATGTCAGAGTAAAATATAAGTTTTGAATTCAATTGATGATCCTGCAAATTTGAAATATGATCAGCCTAGAAACACCCTATTCGGAAGACGATTTCGGTAGCAGCAGATGTATAAAAATTTTTTTAATTTTCCATTTTATTTCATAGATGCGGCATATAAAACCTCATATAGAGATGGTGCCAAGTGTTCAGCCAATAAAATTTGAATTTTTTCTTTAAGAGTTACTGGTGTGTAGCGTGCCATTGGGAAGGTGCGTGTGACAGCATCGATGAGAACACGGAGTGAGGGCTGGATATCGGCGGCCTGAAAAAAAATTGTTGGTTTGCATGAAAAATAATTTGTATTATCCTTATGATTGATACTCACTTCCTTGGAATACTTTTCAACAGAGGTCATGGCAGCTTCATAATAATCTTCACCATAAGTACGCTTTTGTTCAGGAGATAATTCAGCCCACATTTGCTTAGCCTGGAAGTGAATAATATGAAATGATTGTGGCTGAACTTTTTTGAATATTTTTTGTGTTGTGAATAGCCAAATTGGAAATTCTTAAACGTTGGCTAACAAAGCTTACTGATGATACCGTGTAGCAGCGGTTGAAACTATTACTACATTTTCTTATGTGTTTTTTGCTGAACAGGAAGCTCAGCAAAAATATTTATGAAATCCATTTCAGTTGTTTTGAAACTGTAGCACAGTGAGCTCAAATGAGACTTGCTTTCATTTTCGGTAAGTCTTATGGTCATTTGAGAGTTTTGATCAGAAAATGGTCACTTCATATTATACCTCAAATCAATAAAAGTCTTATGTGCATAATTTTCAGTTACAGCTTCAAAACAGAGATTTCTGCTCTTGTCTCTACTCTCTATGTTCTTAAATTTTTGCCACTGTCTATTGGCCAACAACCTTAGCTACATAATGTCATTTGAAAGTGGTATCGCAAACTTTTTTGTTTCAAAGTGCGCTTTAAAAGCAACAAAGAAACTCATGCCACATTAATAACAACACTTAATGCATTTTTTTTGTCGTAGACCATCTGTGTGACTCTCGCGGTTCATTTGACTTAAAAGAAAGCTATACTTAATATATTTTTTCTCTTCACTGTCAACATTATCTGCAGCAATATTAAAAAGCGCAAATCATTTCCTGTCTACGGTAGAGTGCTCTTTCTGACCAGTGCACTGACGATGCGATTTCCATTTATTAGCCTCTTAAAACTTGCTAGCAAAACGCATATTATTTAAATACCAACCTGCTCCCTCAAGTCAGTCTCATTTAACCAGCTGTTCCCTGGTGCAAATTCACCAGCAGCAACAACAGAAACATCAACACCACGTGGACGCATCTCTTGACGTAAACAGGCGGCAAAGCTTTCAACGGCAGCTTGGGTGGCGCATTGAATGCCACGCACAGGTGAGGGTACTTTGCTGAGACCTGAAATACGTAAAAAAAGTGTAAAGCATTTTTATGGAAAAGTTGTGAAACATATTTTAGATTACAGCTAGTGGAGTGCCTTGAGGAAGAAAAGTCGCCAATAAAACAGGATGACCGTGAAATGGAGTATGTTATAAGTTACGAACATTTTAAAAAATGATAGTTGCTATCACTAGCGTTTTGTAACGCAAATGAAGTTATGGTGAATAAGTCGGTGGACTTTCGGAAAGTGCTTGTGACGGCATTCAAACGACTTAATATAAACACGTTAACTGTGCCAGATATTTTTAAAAAACTTGGTATACGAAATCTACACGTATAGAAAACTATACTAGATAGATGGTGAGAGGGCTCATTTAACTAGACGTGGGCAATTTCTCGAACATTTTCAAATTGTCAAAAAAATCAGAAAAAATACGTTTATGTCAGTATGAAAGGTATTTTTGCAAACGCTACACAAAGTCAAGATATATAAGAAATGTAGTGTTTTTCATGACAGTGTGAAAGCGTTGTTAGCTTAATTGATATTTGATTATCCAGAAATGTGTTATTCGCAAAAAGACCGGTTGTCATGAAACTTGAGCTTAAAGAAAACTTCTTTTGCTAAGACGGTTTAATTTGATTTGAAAATATTAAGAATCTCCCTAGCACCTCTAAACAAAGTTTACATGAAAGACTGTGATACAGCTTTTTGTAGAAATTCTTTTACTTTCGTTTTCTACTGATAGTATTAATCTTCGCATTAGAGGTCTGCGTGAATGCACTCGCTCTGTCAAAAGATCTGTGTATGTACTCGCTGTCGAGTAGAATAGTTCTATTGACATTGTGCAAGTCATCAGTAGACTCGCACAAAACAGAACTATTAAACGACATGGCTTGCGATTCGTTTGGACTCTGACTCGTATTTCAGTGTCAATGTTGCTTAAGCCGAACAAAAACATATATGTACTACATCGGACATGAGTAAAAGCAATGAATTCATTCTATGCATACATACAAAACATTTACAACAAACTTATAAGTGACTTTTGGGTCGAATATAAATGGGAAACTAAAGTTGATCCTATTTGGACGAAAGCAGTGTCAAGCGATGGGTTCTAGAAATGATAATAGAAATGGCCAATAATATGAGTGATTTGGGCTTGATTTCCGAGCTGTCCAAGAAAAAGTGATTATGCCATGTGAAAAAATGCTTATATCGGATGGATATTAAAGTTGGTTCGATCTGGAAAAGAGAGTAGTGTATCGTTGGGTGCTAGGAATGGTCATAGAAACGGGCAATAAGAAGAGTGGGTTTGGCTCGGGCTTCGACTCCGAGCTGTATAAAATCAAGAGCTTTTCAGGCGCATTTTTCTTTCAGACAAAATACCTTACTTCTTGTGATCTTTGCATGTCTTTCATCCGAACAGTTTTGCGTCGGACAAACCATGCTAATTTATTGAAGCTGTATACATATTATGATAATATCTCACTTGAAAGTTTCATACTTTAGTTTGTCATTTGCTACTTTTAGTCATATTTGCAGTGATAGAGTTTTATGAATGGCTTTTATTTATAATTGTCTGACCACTCACAGAGTTGTGAATCCTTTTGTGATTTGTCATACGAAAAATGTAACAATTTATGGCCAATTACATGGCCAATAAACATAGCAGAACCCTTAAGTTGTAAAAATGGTGTAAAAATATTTTTTCAAAGTTTTTACAGCACAAAATAATGCTTTAACATAAGCCTATAGGCACTCCTTACTTAAAAAATTAAAACTAAAATGCAAATCTTTAAAAATTGCTAAAACTTACCAGAGGTTAAGAAAACGACACGTCCATTAGCACGACGTACCAACGGCAACATAATTTGAGTTAAGCGTGCGGAACCTGTAGAGTAAAAGGTTTATTAGTATTCAGTAAAGCTTTCTGACGCCCTCTCTTACCCAATAGATTCAAATCCAATGATTTGCGTAGCACAGCGAATGGTATCCACTCAAGCTCACCAAGGGCAATCCAATGTGCACAATGAATTACGGCCCACAAACCTTGAGCACCATGTGGCAGATGTTCGGAAATAAAAACAGAAGCTTCCAAGAGCTTTTTGAAATAAAAAAGTTTGTGTGATAAATTAAACTGTACTAAAAGCACATCTTTGCTGAAGCTGCTAAGAGAAATCATAGCCAGAAAGCACACTTATGACTGCAAAAACACATCTTTCACTTTCACACTTTTTCAAAAACTTTCAAAACTTCATAAAAGTTCACCACATTAAAAAAGCTACATGGCAGCATGCTTAAAGCTTTCTAACATGCTGTCAACTACATAAATTAAAGGAAATGTTAACTTACAGTTTTCTCCGAGGTGACATCCAAATGCAAAAGCTTCATACGTCCTGAAGTTTCTTCTTTAAGAATTGTCGCTTCATCTGAATCTTCGATTGGTACATTGAAACCAGCATATACGGTGAAACCAAGGTCATCAAGTTTTTTAGCCAAATACCAAGCGATGGGCGCCTCGCAACCGGTGATGAGAACGCCTTTGCCAGAAGCCGAAACCTGGAGGGTACAATAAAAAGAAGGAGTTAAATTTTTAATGTTAAGTGCGCACTGAAACGCCTACTTATTGCCTGAAGTAATTGCTACTTATTATATGCGAAAATATTCGCGCGAAGGCTGAGTGAAAGGTCGGTTTGGCATTTTATTGTATACTACACAACTTAGCTAATTAATACATGATAAATAAAATTATGCTAAATCATGAAATATTGTAGAGAATACGCACAAAAGAATTGCGTCGGATTTTAAGAACATAATTGAGTTTAAGTTTAATATTCAACCAAGGGGAATAAACATTTTAGCTCCTCGAGGTACATAAACGTTGTCTCCGCAATAAGTTTTCAATACATGGAATCAATTTGAATTATAAATTTCTACTTAAGAATATTTTTAAAAGTATGCAACAGCAATCTTTCGCTCTTACCTGGATAAAAGAAATGAAAAAATGGAGCGGTTTGTGTTGCATAACCTTAGACATTCACTTCAATCATGACCACCATGTTAAAGCCAAAAAGCGAGTCGTTGTGCTCGCATAAGGTGGATAAATTTAAAAAAAAAAATGCTTCGTATCATTCTTTTCTTCGAGGAAAAACTTGTACGTTGGAACAGCGTTAGTAACAAAGCTATGATTAGCTGCACTACTGACAGTATCCCATATCCGAGGATAAAGTTTTTGTAACAGAACTTAGTAGCTTAACCGCCTACGCATAATGACTGAACGAGTGATTGGCCAATATAAGAGACGATCTGATGCCACGGGATTTCAGTAGCCACTGAGCCTTGCATACAACTTGACATTGTAAGACAGGCCACCTTGTGTACTATATGTCCAAAATCGTGAGTATAGCGCAAGCTTGATATGGAGTTCCATTGGAGGTGCTAACATTAATATAGGGTTGCCTTGGCGAATCCTGTCCCAAACAGGGGTTACCACCCAAATAAACTTTTACTTAAGAAAAATTATCCCTGAAAAAAGGTTTGCGAGAAGACGCGAAAAGTAACCTTGAATATTTTATTTGGACGAAACTTCGGGAATGGGTTCGGGCTTTGTCAAGATAACACTGGTTGTTCCTGGGTGGTTAGTTGTGCCCTTAAGTCAAAATGCAGTCGCTCGGAATAAGTATCAGAAGTTGTGGTGAATTGGCCATGGCGACGTGGCTGTTTTGCACTAAAATTTTAATTCTCTATACCACTGAAGGATTAGTATTATCTATTTGATTGAGTAACAGTCAGTTCGTTTTGGGAAGAGTTTGATCCAAAACATCAACGTAGATCTGCCATTTGTCGGAATGTAAGACTTGAGGAAGACATACAACACTTTATTTAAGGAAAAAGTGTTGCTAAAAAGGAATGGAGAAGATCTTTTTAGTTAGCAGTGATAGCACTCAAGGCTGGCTCCGGGAAAATTTTAGTGAAACGGTCGACAGAGACGTCAGAAACATGGAAGGAGCTAGAAACGAATAGTATCGTAAAAAATTTGTGATGCCACATGTCCCGCTTGGAAATAAAGGAAGGAGAAGAATAATGTGCTGAGAGCTGTGCAATGACCAGGCTCAAGACTTACTCGTAGATTGTAAATGGGACTTTAACTAGATATTAAGCCAGAAGTACAAAATGTCTTTTGAGATTGCTAACCACACTGAATTACACAAAGACCATGAAATAAATTTGAAACTGATATAGACTGTTACTTGATCAAAAAGTGACTGCGACCAACATCTATTCAAATAATAACTTTGAATTCGATAAATTTTTGATACAATCGATTTTGCAAAGTTTTTACATATATGTAGAGTAAAACATGTCAGAAAAGCGTGCAAAGTTCTAACCACAACAGCGTCTTAATTGATTTGCAGCAGGAAAATTACTCAAAATTTTTGCAATACACAACAAACCAAAGTTGCTACATTTTCATGTGAAATTCAAACTTTTTTGCAACATTTCTTACACGCGAGTTTAAATTTCAAAAATTTATCTAAATTGCTATAATGCCACATAAGTAAACACCTGCAAAATGTGGTTAGTAAGCCAAAAATTTGAAACTTTCCTATGTTACAAAGTTGTGCAAAATCCTTAAAAGATGTAATTACAATGTGGCATCGCTGTCAAGGACATGCTCAGTTTTAGACACACACACACACACTTTCACGTACATACAAGCATTGTTACAAAAAAAGAAACTGCCGCACCATAACCTCCCCACACTTAGCGAACGAGCAATCACGGTATTAGACAAGTAAAAAAAAACTTCCATTACGGCAGCAGTAACAGCAAAAACAACGGCAACACCTTCCTCTTGCCAAACCAATTTGCACCAACAGCAGCTGGATTTTGTGGTTCAGCTGTTGCGGGCAAAAAGTTTTATTGCTGCGCCGCAATTCAAACACACGCACACACACATGCACAGCTTTAGTTTCACCAGCTTGCGTGAAAGCTCAATCATTTGTTAAATTGTTGCTTTTTGATTGATTGATAATTGACATTGTGTAGCGCGCCATCTGTCGGACAATGTGGCATTAAAGTTGCAAAGACGATGGCAGTGGTTGCCGCTGCTGTAATTATTTTTATTGTTTATTTATTCTAGGAAAAATTTTTCCGATTAAGACTTTGAATTTTACTATTATTTGAAATAATGGGTGATTCCATTGGAGTGGGAAACAAAATGACTTGAATTTAAAAAAACTTTTTTTAAAAATTTTATTAAAATATAATGCTGACATATTGGCTTTTAATATACAAATTAGATCGGCCATGAGATTTCAGCTTTATCTGAAATTCGCCCTTAGTTTTCAGCGTTATTGTACAGTACATAAACGTCGAATCAGGGAATCACGCAGTAGATGGGACATCTATGCAGAATACTACAAAAAAAAAAAACAACAAAGACATTCGAATTGTATTAATTGAGAGAGCCAGAAGAACAAAGAGGCAGTAGCACGAAAAGAGTCAACACAAGAGCTGAAAAGCGTTGATTGAGGATATAGTTGAGCGCACAGTAAATTCTTCTCATACCACCAAGAAACCAGAAAATGGTTATCTTACAGAATTCAGAATAAACCAACATAATATATAACTAGAGCAATAGTTTAAAAACTGCGACTTTAAACAAGATATGAAGCCACGCTTGAATAAAGACTCAAAACATTGATGGAATCCTGAGATTATCCAAGGCTTAAACTTTGACTTTAACCATGACTTCAACCATGATTTGAGCTATAAACTATTTCTTACTTGGACCCCGACAGGAAACATTTCATAACCCATGGCTTGAATCACTTGAGCAATGATTTAACCTTGATTTTAGCCAAGACTCTTAGTATTATTTAAACTATGATATCAATTATGACTTGATCCTTGATTTGAAGCATAACTTAAACAGTGACTTCAATTGCCATGACTTTAACCTTGATTTAAATCATTGCTTTAAGCATAATTTGAACTATGAATGAAATGTTGGATTGATCCTTGATTTGAAGCATGACCGTTTAAGTCATGACTTCAATTATTACGGACTTGAGCTCATCTAGGACTTATATCATAAGCTGTAATTTGAGTAGTGAGTTGAACCATAATTAAAGTTATGACATCAATCATAGTCATGACTTTAAACTTGATTTGAGCGTTGACTTCAAGTATGAATTGAACCAAGTTTGAAATCATAGCTTGAATATTGAGTTGAAGCGTGACTTAAACAAGAATCTTATCTGAAACTAAGACTTGACACTGGTCAACCCACTGGGGTTAAGTCATTAGGAAAGTCACGAATTTAGCCATGACTTCAATTATATCCCACGTCTAGAGTCATAATTTAAATCATTCGATTCATGACTCTAACTAAGTCTCAAGCCATAGCTTGAAACACGATTTCAATCTGAATTCAATACTGAGATCAGCCATTATTTTAGCATTTATTTAAATCATGAACGAATCGAACCGAAGATAACCTAAACGACGAATTGACTAGTGATTTCAGTGATGACTTCAGCCAATAATTTATGACTTCAACTATTCAATAACCCATGACTTGAACCATGACTTAAACCAATACTAGTGACTTCAACTATGAATTCACTCGAAGCATGGCTTGAACTATGTGCATGATATGTGACTTGGAACATGATTTAAAGCATGATTCATGTCATGACGTAAGCCATGACATAAACTACGAATTAAATGATTAGACTATGGCTATGAGTCAGACTATAACTTAGCACATTACTACGGTTGTGACATTAACAATAACTTCATTTATAACGCGAATCAGTTTTTTCTTGTGATATATTCTTTCAATACGTACCAGCTTTTGTAAGCTTTCACCGCTCAAATACTGTTTGTAGCTACTTAAAACTTAACAACAATTTAATTTTTTTTATGATTTTCGCCTAAAACTTCTGTGCCGTCTATAGTATAAACAAATCTTTTAATTGACATTTTTGTTTACGCATTTCCGTCTCATACCGTGCTACATTCCATTTATGTTTGTTTCTATAAGGCAGCAGACATTCTTAATTATTATTATTATAATTTCTATGTTGATTAATTGTTATTTTCCTTAACATTTCCTTTTGTTTTTGCTTTCTGAGGTATTTAATTCAAAATTCATTTTAACATCTTTCATTTCAATTTTGTTCTTTTGTTGTATTGTTTATTGTTTAAGAGTTTCGTTTGAATGTTGCAATAAAAAAAAATTTGAAAATATTTTAATTAACTTGTGAGACATACATTTATGAAAATATGTACGTAAGTACTCTGCGAAAAAATTTAATTGAAATTTGTATGCTGTCTTCGGGGAATGTTATTGCTCTTTTGTTATTTGTAGACTTTTGTTTAAATATTAAAGATTTTATTTATTTGAATTTTCTTTGCGTCTGTTTCAATTTAAGCTGTTTATGAGAATACTGCTAGGTATTATTTTGATTTTCAGCATCAATGTTGTTACATTAATAGCATATCGTTCTGGATTTTTTTTTGCTTTGAAGGCCATACAGTCCCTGATAGGAGGCATGCACGTAAAGGATAATATATATAGAAAAAGTTAGACTGTAATGATGACCACGTAAATTGAGGTCAATGTCAGATTTACGCGCATTTTATGCGATTCTTAGCATCTACGTGGTATACATACGAATGTTTTTTTTCTTTGGATTTATATTTATTAACAGCATTTAGGATTATAAATTGAAAAAAATACTCGATAAATTTATTTTTTGTTAAATGGATTTGCTTAATAATAATCGTTTTTACAGAAGTTACAGCCAATTAGAAATTTGTTCCTATTTATTGCCTAGTTACTGTAATGAATGAATGACTTTTCTTTCCAAGGCAAGCGAAGGATACTCGTACGAACTGTTGTAAATAGCGTTTCTAGGGAGGGGGAGGTTGTGGTCACCCCGGCCGTAAGACTTTGGGGTGAGGGGGCCAAATGGTCTTGAAATATATCGTTTTTGAAAGTCAAAAATGTGGTCCTTTTTGTTTTTTGTTTTGTGAATGAAAATAAATCGAATTAGCAAATTAGTGAAGTTAAACTGAAATTTATTTCATTTTGCCAGAGTTTTTGAATTGCAAAAGTTAGCAGCTTTTTTTTTTTTGGTGAGGTAAATGATATTTTTGTTAAAAAACACGAAAAGTTCTTTTGGTCCATATGCATGGTACGCCTCTGCCTGTTGTCTAAAAACTTAATGAAATAATATATTTAAATGGCAACAAGTTCTGTAAAAATAATATAAAATCTTTAAATTAACCAACATTTTAAAGATAAAACTTCAATATTTGCAAAACAGAACTAGATTTCAAAAATTTATTCCTGTGGCTAAGGAATCGAACTGAGAATCGCAATCACTGCGCCTGTGTGATTGTTGTTGATAGTTGACCAAAATAACATTTCGAGATGTGCTTCAACTTTCTATCTCAAATGCTACAAAGAAATCGTAACTTACAACTTATCCAAGACCGATGCAAATGCGAGTAATTAGTAAAGTTTTTAGATCAGAAAGTAGGAACATCATATAGTATTAAAATATTTTTGAAAATTTGCTGATCCAGCAACATCTTCAATAACGAATTGCTCATCAGATGATGTCAAGTTCGGATATTTGGTTAAGTAAATTGAATATATGTTCAAGGTCATTTTACCAAAAATTGTTAAAAACTTTATCTGGCGCTTGGGGCAGAAATAATATGTTTGCCTTAGGGGCGGTAAAAACCGTAATGCGTTTTGTACATGTTACAAAAATCGCTTAGATAATATTGTTTTTGATGTCATTTTTCGAGAATTAACCTTTGCCAGTTTAAAAGGGCAGAAATAATTCGAGCATTGCTATGCCCATTAGTTCGGATATTTAAACAATTAGATTCTGTCAGCCTTTAGTAGTAAATTGAGAAGCACATGACGAGACTCGACTGAAATTGTTTTGAGAGTTTCATTAATGGCAATACAAAGAGGTCATGAAATTTGTTCATGCTTTTAAGATTTTACTAATTATCAAGTGCCTCCCACCTAAGCATCACTTCAAAGGTAAGCTCGGTCTTACATTGGAGTTTTAAGCTCAGTGTTTCATTTAAAGATTCAACGCTCAGTGTTTCATTTACGAATTCAATCCCAAAGTTCAATTTATTTATTTTTTCATGAATAGTAGGCATAAATTGGCGTACTTTAAAATTTATACAATTTACTTTTAGTTCAGTTTTTCACCGAGTAATATCCACAGAAGCTTAGCTTATTTTACAGCGGATATGGTAAGTAGTGCTGTTCATGCTTAAGTCTCTAAGCTTAATGCGGATAATGCACTTAAAGAATTTTTCTTGTAGACGATAAAGTTTTGCATGAAAATTATGATGTGGAACAAAATACGCATAAGAATGAATGAAAAAAGGTATGAATATCTCAATAACTATACCAGAAATGTACATGATTTCAGTTATGCCATATGCAGTGAGCAACAATGTTTGATGTAAAAACTAACACTTGTCAAAAATTAAGCTGTCGCTTTTTTCTTTTTCAGTAAAACAAAGGTCAAAAAATGTGTACATAATTAGGCATTAGCTAAGCTGAAGAAAGTATTTCCCTTAAAAAAAGGGGAAAAAAATCTCATTTTAAAATAACTTAATTTCACCTTCTTTGCATTTAAAAGAGGATAACAAAATATTTTCAGCCACCAGAACGTTGTGTGCATAACAACAAAAGCAAAAAGCACTTTATTTATATTAAGGGTTAATCCCACGTTGCCTTTAAGGCAGCAGGGAAGCGAAAAGCACTTTTACCTATTTCTTATGATGCTTTCTTCTCCTTTCAGCGTTTTTTTTTTTAAAGTTTAAAGGTCAAGAATGTACGAGTAGTACAAACATTTAGAGGACAAACTTGAAACAGCAACTGTTGGTTGTTGTTGTTGCTGAGAGTTAAAACTAAAACAATGAACTTTTTTTTGGCAATAAACATAATTAAGTTGGCTTAAAAAACATAGCACATAGCAACAACAACAATAGCAAATATTAACTTAATACAAAGCTTTTAAAAACCTTTTACCTTGCGTTTAGCATTTGTTTTGTTTCTGGTTGGCTAGTTGCTAAATTAAACTAAAAACAAAAGGATGTTTATATCCTTTTTAAGTTATATTTAGTGAATTCTTTATAGTACTTCAACAAGCATAATAGAAAGAAAATCCATGCAAACTTTGCTTTGAAATGCAAACAAAAAAACTGTGTAGCAGAAAAAAGTGAAAGCTAAAAGTTTAATGCTAAAAAAAGGATATTCAGCATTTCTTAAAGATCTTTTAGAAAATATAAAAATTTCCATTGAAAATAAGAAAAAATAATTGTTGTGTTCCAGTAAACATGTTGTCCACACACACACACACACACACACACACATGTTCTCTTTTAAAGGCCATAACAAATCTCTTTCAAATTCATGTCAATTTTTCGCTACAAAGACGCTTGAAGCAATAGCAAAAGCAAAAACCAGTAAATACATAGAAAAAACGGTAAGGGAAGAAAATTTACAACAACAACAGCAGCAGCAGCAGCATCATCATAGCTAGTGTAAGACAAAATCGTATGTTGTTTTTGCCGTTGCCTGTAAAGTTGAGTTCATTGTTATGCTTGAGCATGTGCCTCATGTTTTATATCCGGCATAAAGCAAAAACTTAACAACACCAACAACACAAACCATATAGAAAACAACAACAAAGACGACGACAACAACACCTAAAACAATATCGCTGTAACAAGCAACAATAGCCTGGTAAAGGAAACATGCAGATAAAAAGATAGAAAATAAACTTCAAAATACGATTAGATATTTAAGACATGCAAAGGCAGCACACATAGAAGTTGCACTCTATATGCGCACAAGTATGCATACATACATACATAAAGGAATATATGTACATAAGCTATTCCGTTTGTGTAGGTCAGCACAATAAGAGAAATAATAGAGTGCTTCCCTATGAAATGTTTGCAACAATCTTACTACGAATGCACTTCCGACAATGTGCCGCAGCTTTTGCTGAAGAACATATTGTCGAAATCATGTTAAGATCATTTTAGAGACATAAGCAATTTAAAGGCACAAGCGATATAGAGACTTAAAAATTTAAATACCAGAGTACTGTCATTAATTGAAATGCAATCACTATAGCTACACTGCAAAATAGTACAGTACCTGATTAAATGTCATTGCATCCAAAAATAAAAATCAAGATATTAGGTTGACCTATCGCTATCTCTTCCTTAGAGTTTAATCTATGTCCTTCATAGATTTCATCAAAATCGGTTATTTAGCTTAGCCGTGGAAATGTATTTTCCTGTTAGAGGCGTGGCTCCACCAGCTATTGAAACAAAGTTACAATCTGCACCATAACACAACATTATCCCTGATTTCTTTTTGAAGAGTTTTTAAAAACGGGCAGTGTAGATTGTAGATTTTTTTCAATTGTAGGCGGTGCCACGCCTCTAACATGAAAATACGTTTCCACGGTCAAGCTAATGTACCGATTTTGATTAAATTTGGTTTGGAGACATATTGATATCTGAGTAGAGATAAGTGCACGGTGACACGCCTCTAACAGAAAAATATGAATATATGGAGATGAATTCAAACTTTGAGCTGAGTCTTAAAGTCAGTGATGCCACGCCTCCAACAAAAAAATTTGTTCACACAGCTAAACTAATAGATCAATTTTGATATTATTTGGTACAGAGATAGATTGAACCTTATCATGATATTATGATATTTTTGGGAGCCTTTACATTTAATCAAGTTCAATGGTACTTTAATGTTTTGTATTGTCACTATGATGGTTGAATTTCAACCAGTGGACGAAATGTAGTTTTATTAAAGCCCAAACTATGCGTATTATAGTTATTTTAAGTGGTATTGGTTCTCAATTTCCTTAAAATCAGGTTTTGTTTTGAGCATTCTGTACAATTAGCGCAAAAGTATTGCGCGAGTTTTGGTCAGGTACACAACACTGACAGTATAAAGGTCTTAGAAATATAACTTATACTAATAAAATATTAGACGTTCAGATTTCACTGTATGTTTATTCAAAAACAAGTACCAAAGTAATAATATATCATGCCAGCACATTTCGCATTGAGAACTCAGTCATAGAGAAGGGCTGAAGTTTGAAAAAGTTCAAAGACTGGTTGAATAGAATATTGATTTCAATTTTATTTTTTCTTTTTAAGATTACAGTGTAAAATTACAGGTTACATAGGGAACTATAGCGAATAAAGCCTCACTTGGAACGACAAATTACCTTGCTGGAGCGTCGAATGTCGTATAGTTCATACCTTTAAATTGCAAAAGTATTTCAGTGATATGAAAGTCTAAGTAGACTTATTGTAGTAAATTCATGTTTATTTTTTCATTTAAAAAGCTTTCTAAGCATATCAACTGGGGAATTTTCAGGTGAAGTATTTTATATACGACTACATTATTCTAATGGCTGCTCGATTTCATTGAAGAAAAAATGAAAACCTGTGCTGGTTGCACAAATACCATTGAGACATTATACAGATTTATAACTTTATAAAAAAATTACTTATTGTAAGAAATACAAAAATGAATGTTTTGTGCAATTTTTATTTTAGTTAGTTCAGTTAAGCACCTTAAACTAGGCAATAGAAAATTGTTTTAAAAAACGTATACAAAAGAAAGAATAATTTGATTGATCGCATCAAAGGTTACTAATACTACTAAGTAGTACAACTAGTGGTGTACATCTAAATATACGAAGGCATAGTTTCGAAGCGTGAGAAGTCGCATTAGTATGAGTTAGTGTTGTAAATATTAATAATGTGATCTAGGTAAGAAAAAGCAGAAGAAAAAGTAAGTAGCCATCAAAGCATTGAATGCTTGAGCGATATTTTGAATTGAAAGTCTTAAAAATTTAATTGCAAGGAACAAATTTTATGTTGGATATTGAAAATTTGGACACTATCTGAGTAAAAACTATTGCAACTTTATGTTTTTATACAACAATTGGTTGAAATTTAAACATCATTATAACATCAAACATTCATTCCTAAAAGCTATGTCAAACTCTTAAGTTAAGCGCTGCTTATGAGCGCAAATCACAAATTCATGTTTCATAAATGTATGTGTTGGCAACACTATAACAAACCATTTCATACGATTGCAAAGGCCAAATAACCTGCACATTATACGACAAAGTGCAATTGTGACAAATGATGTAGAAAACCAGCTCTAATAATAACGACAGCAATGCTGAACTTAATCAACGTTTTATACGAAAAGCAAACGGAATAAAAAGCAGCGCATAAAAAATTCCGCTCAATTGCAATTAGAACAGTGTCTATTACAAGGTAAGCTCCCAATGGGAGTAGTAAGTATATAAAAGAAACATTAGAGAATGTTTAATGTATAAAAGGAAAAATAAGGTGAAGAAAAATGTATCTCAATTAAAAGGGAAGGTTATGTGGCGAAAAAACAACAGAACAAAACAAAATAGAATGAAAAATACTGTGTAAATTGTGGAGAATTCCAGGTAATAAATTAATTAAAGAATTAACTTTAAAAAATAGCTTCAAAACATAAATGATTGTGTTTTTTTTTCCAGAAATTACGCGGAAATAAATATTTGCTAAAGTGCTATTACTGAGGTCATGGAAAATGTTGCTATGCGTAGTGGATAACTTAATAATAATGTGCTGTTACTGTAATGCGACCTTGCGAATAAAAAATTAATTGTTACTCATACGTTATAAATAAAGTTAAATGCATGAAAGGCTGCATTTAAAAATTTGAATATTTTAGTATCGATGCGCTAAAAGACATTAATGTCTAGAGAACATTTGTTAAATTTAAGTTGTTACATAATATATTTTAGATATGGTTGTTGGCTGCAAAGCAAATAGGAGAACATTTTTGTATCTAAGTACTTTACACGATTTATAGTTTTTGATATTTTTTAAATTTTTTTTACCGTCAAAAATGGCTTGAGTGCTTAATAACGTGTTATAATAAAAGGTTATTCATAAGTCAAATCTGACGTTCAATTTATTAACAATGTTATCTTTCAACTTCGATATGTTCGAGCATATTTACGTTTCAAGAAAACTTTATGCTTCCAATATGCACTACATTAAATAAAGATGTGGCTGCTGGCTGTAAAAAACTATGGCGTTTAGAGCACGTATTTCAATCTAATTTTAAAAGTTTTTTTTATTAACTTACATTTAAAGTATTATAGCAGCGTATGTTTCTAGCGTTTCAATTAGCTGAAATTCTCAATGTCGTAATAACATTATTGGTTGATCACATGAAGCTACATACATAGATGATGGCAATACTTAAGTCTTAGAAGCATATATTTTGAAGTTCTCACATCGTGTTTTTATTATTGGTTGCCCACATGACACAAATGAAGGTGTCTACCATAAGCCATGTGCCATGTATGCAGATTGCTTTAAATTTTATAGAGTTTGCGGCTGTTTGCATACATAGCTCTTTAATAGTTGCTCTATAATATTTTAAAAATATTCGTGGCTGACAGTAGTGCAATTATTAAATGCCTTGATATGGACAAGATGAGGCTAGTTTTTCTAACACATTAAAAATTTTTTAAATTAATTTCATAACTCTAGCATTCAGAGATAAAGTTTCTATTAAAAGTTACTCATACGTAAAATGCAGCAGATCAAAATCTCATTTTCGATAAAATCCCGAGAGCTCATGCATACAACAACTGTTTACATATTAAGTTGCTCTTTAATATTTTGTAGATATAGGAGATGGCCGCAAGAGCCAAAGGTTTTAAAGATTTTTCATAAGCTTCATTTATTTTATTTTTATAAATTTTAAGTTGCTCTTTAATATTTTCTAAGTACTTAGTACTTATAGCAAAACCTTTTCTTTTTGTTATTTTGTGTACATTTTTTTTAAAACTGTTTTTTTTAAAGCACTTTATCATGAACTTGACACCCTGACAAATATTTAAAGATTTCTCATTGAAATAATGTGTCTATCATTTCTGCACACTCATCACATTAAAAAGATATTACACTTTTTAAGAAGTTTGAGCAAAAAATGAAATTTTATTTTTTCTTCTACACTTTTCTTACAATAAAATAAAATAAAAACAAATAAAAAAATGCGTAAGCTCATAGCAGCGCTTTGATTGATACGTTTTTTTTCTGAATTTCATTTGTTTTTAATGGAAACTACTAATTTTTACTACTTTTTTAGTATTGTTTTTTACAACTTTTTTTTTATTCATTCAGAAAGTTGTTATAAAATATGAAAAATAAAATTTTTACTATAATTAACATTTATGTGTTAGCTATTTATACTTCATTATATTGCTTTGGAATGGTAATGCTCAATAATTTCACTGTCTTTTGCAGATATAGCTCCCTCCCATTTGTTACGGTCATAATAAATGTGAAAATCGCGAAAATGGCAGCACGCTATGTTTTTAATATAAGTGAGGCATATCCTTTTTGTTTTTTTTTCTCTTTTTGATTTTATTGGTCGTAATTTTTAATGCCTTGGGTATATCTTTTTAATATTTATGTACATATATCTATGATCTGTTTGGCATCAAAACTATTAAACTTGCGGCGAGAATTGTCAGTCAGTTAGAAAAAACTAACATCTGGAGAGAATAAGTACTGTTTGTACTTTCTAATGTTTAGCTTCAAATTCGAGATAGTAGTATCGGTTTTGTTCTATTTTCTACTTTATAATATTTTGTGTCATAATAAGTTTAAGAGTTTGAGTGCGTAAAGTTTTTGGGGCCGCTTAAATAATATAAATGACTGTAAACTTAGAATAATTCATTTTCAGATAACAAACTTTGAATGGTATTAGTTTTATATACATAGATATATCCTGAAGTGCTCAAAAACCTCTGCCTATGAATAAACAGCAATGAAATCGTCTGCCATCTCTGTTTATGTGATTTGTTTTTATAAATATAATAACAAGTTGCCCAAGAGGCAGACGCGATAAAATGATTTAGTACTCAATTTTTTTAACATGCTTGTAGAATTGCAAATTTTAAATGTAACAATAACTAAGTGGCAGATGTTGTTTCACTAATTTCTTATGACATAATATTTATAATAAACCAAATCTGCTTGATGGTAAAATCATTTGAGTGTGTATATATCATGTAATATTGAAAAAAAAAATAAAATCTTATATGCGCAGCAACAAAATCGTCGGTCTTGAGCTTATATTTCTTTTAATATAAAAGGCAGACGCGTTAAAATTGTTTCTAATACATTTTTTTTTTACAATTTAACATGTTTTCGGTAATCTAGTTTTTAAATCAAGCAATTACTAAGTTTTAGAGGTTGTTTCTCTTGTTTTTTATGACATAATCTTTAAAATAATCGCAATCTGCCTGATAATAAAATCACTTTAGTTTGTATGTACCATCAAATTTAAACAAAAACTTGAATTGCACTTAAAAGCAGCAAAAAGGAGATCTGCCTCTTGCATTTATTTGGTATCTCTAGGCATATTTATTAATATGAAAGGCAGACGCGTTAAAATTTCTGGCGTCTTTATTTACTGTTTCAAAGGGATCTCAATTAATAAATTAGAGACAACTCAATGGCAGATATTGTTTCAATTATTTATATTTCTTAGAGTTTCAATCGCGGCCGCAAGTTAAAATCATATAGAAATTTAAGGGCACTGGTTCCCTTACTAAGAGGAATATGTTTAGGGAACTTGACCAACCGTACTTCTTTAGGGAGTACATTACACTTTTTTAACTCCTTTTACTGCGTATTTCGAAGTACAGCCAAAACATGACTTGGAATAAACACTTTAAAAACACTTATATTCTACATGAATGACCTTTTTTTGTTGTAATCACATTTATTTGTTGGTAAAGTTGGATGCATTTTTCTATCAGTTTGGAACTCCAATATAAAAATTATTTCATAATAAGTTTCCGATATTTTGTGTACATCTTTTGTACTACATTTACTACAAAATACTTAGTTGGTCACGATAACTATAGGCATGGATATCACCATAGATCTAGGTTACGTGGCCAACTATTTTAGAGCAAAAAGAAGAACAAAAGAAGTACGAAAAACATATCTCTCCCAAGGCGGCTTTTAAGGCTTAACTTTTTCAGTAGTAAAATAAAGTACAAAGTAGTACATTTTGCTGTACTTCGAAGTACGCAGTAAAATGGGCGAAAAAATTAAGTATTGTATTACCAAAAGGAGTATGGTTGGTCACATATATGTAGCTATATAGGTATAATAAGTATGATATAAATCAATTTGATGCGTCGCTAGTTGTTTGAATATTCGCACATTTCTGTTAAAAACGGTAGTGATGTTTGAAATAGTACATCAGTTCTACGTATGAAATAAGGTATGCAAATTTCCTGTTTGAGTGATATTAACATCCTTACTTTCATAAGAATTTCCGTCTTTTTTACAGTATCCCAGTGCGCAGCTCTTTAGTGAATATGGCTAAATGAGCGGTTTTTTATTACGATTAAAGTTGGCTGGCTGTTTGACTTACTACACTCGTAAAGTGCTATGGTGTATAAAATTGTGGAACAGAGGACAAGGTTTATTAAATGGAATAAATGCGAGAACAAAAAGAAAACAAAACACTTTAGGGGAGTGGGATGTTGCTTTAATGTATGAAAAGTGTGATGTAAAAAAAACTAGATTAGTAGGCTGAGTAGGTTAAGTGAACTTTATTACATCTACCCACTAGCTAGTAAATGCTATTGCTGCTGTTGAAATTCTTGTTTACATTAATTCATTAGAATTTCCGGAGAAAACTTTTGCGTCATTTCTGTTGACTTCTTTTATGACTATGTATACGTATAATATATAGTTATAAATAAGACTGTTGTTTTGTTGCTTTCATTTAATTTTTTTTCTAATTAATTTTTCTGTAAAACCTTTAATTTTGTTTAAGCGAGTACTGGCTTTTGAATGTGTTAAAAAAGTTAAAATGCTTCTACACCTAAAAAATTCTGCTGAGTTATATGACAATATTTTTGAAAAGTGATATGGACAATACGTTGAGGTCTGTTTTTGATTCTGGAGTAACTTCCCTGTGCATTCAGAAACCAAACAGCTTGGCAATAACCATTGTGCTTCAGCATATAGGTGGTCCACTGCAGGACAAAATCTCGAAATGGGGGTTGCTGAAATATGAGTATTGAATTGTTTTCATGTAGCTAATACTAGTCACATGTCTGAATGGAGTAAGGATTATCTTCGGTTGGCAAAGGGAGTCCACTTAGGCGAGAAATGCTTTATAAAAAGGTCACTGATAACAGCGTCACTTAAAGACAGAAGTCTGAAGATGTAGAGTTTGTGCCCAAGCAGCGAAAACCTGTACTGACAGCTGTATTTTAAAGAGATGTTTCAGGTGGCAGTGTGTTTAAAGAATAAAACTAAAAACTAAATTTTCTTCAAGTGTGTTAGTTTCTGGGTAAAGAAGCCAAGTACTCTTTCATTTGTTTTCAAAAAAGACGTAGACAAATCAAACTCCTCGAACGAATACTCAGTCAAATTACTTTCCCAGCGTTCTAACGTCTGAACATTCTTCAATAAATTACAACGAAAATAAGTTGCTATAACTAAGCTTAAGTGGTGCAGTACTTTAATTTTTTTTTTTAAACCCTATGAAAGTCAACTGTCATCGCATTTATTTACCAGCGTGATAAAAAACGAAAGCAGTTTGTGATGGTACTTCAAACACAACTTGTAGCTACAAATAGTTTTGAGTTTTTTTTTTGTTGATATTTTTACATTTTATTTTTAAAACCATGCAACAACATTTAACATTTTTGGTCTTCTTTACTCCGTTGAATACACAACGATATTTTTAACTAAAATTGACGTAGTAAAAGCAGCAGCTGAATTGTAGAGAAGAACGAAAACTGCTGGGAAAGAAAAAGTGTTGCCATTGCCGCAATTAAGCCAGCACGATGACGGTCACAACTTGTGCCGCAAAAAATGATGTTGGCGATTATACAAAACACCAACAACAAATACGAGTACAAGCAGTAGTTGTAACATTTTGCGGTTCGGTTGTTAGTTTGTAGTTGTTGCTCATAATAATAATGATTATTTTTAACAAACCAAGCGCATTCAAAGTTTTGAATCAAATGAGACAAACGGTGGACAAAAAAAAATATATTTTCAAATGTTTCAATAATAAATTTTTTTACTGTAGTAGCTAAGTAAGCTAATGGCTGTACTAGCTAAACGCTTTTATTATTTTATTGTATCATGTCAAGAAAATCTTTACTTAAAAAATATTTTTATGATGTAAAACACAATGATAATAACAATAATAGAGTTTAGCTACTACAGCTGTTACCCTTCTTAGCTATTTAGCTGAAAGCTGTAAGTCAAGTAAAAAGCTTACTAAAAATGAATTTTGAAAATGAAAAAATTATGCGTGATAATTTATTTTTTTTACAATTTTTTTAGCTTTTCGCACTTTTTCAACATAACTTCATATGAAAAATTGCAAAACATTTTTGGCAACTTAGCAATCTTTTGCATTTGGCCAATATTATCTAATGAAAAATAGCTCAAAATTAAAAAAAAAAATCTTAATAAAAAATCTACAGCAAAGAGATACAGAATGCAAAATTGAAAATGACACCGAAAAAATAATATTCTTAAAAAAAATTTTGTCGTAGTTTTCGTAATTCTATATTTTTTGTAGTTTTAAAATGAAATGTTGTTGGCATTTTGAAATAATTTTACTTAAGAAAAGAAGCTCAAAAATTAAAAAAAATATCCTTTTTTAAAGGGACGTCGGAAGTCCGATATCATTTTTATATTTTTAGCAAATTTTCTTTTCATTTTAGGCAATATATCACTACGTTTTTTTTTGGGATTTTTTGATACTTTTCTGGCTTAACTTTGGGTACTTTTGGCTTTACTCATGCATATTTCACCATACACATTTAGAAAAGTCATGCAGAAAATGTTCCTACATTTCAATTTGTTTTTGGCAGTAGTTTTTCTCGCATATATATCACATTTTGCGCCACAGTGCTTGGTGTTGCAAACACAAAAACACAGCGTTGTATTATAGCAATGGCAACATCAACATAAAAAGTAACAGCAACAGCTGCAATATTAAAATTCATTTGACGTTTGAATACGTTTAGCATAACGCAGTGAAATTTTGAAAGTTATTTCCCTGGCGGAGTTTTACAAAATTCAGCTGAAATGCTTGTGCGTTGCTGTTGTTGTTGTTGTTGATGATTTTTAAGTGCGCAGCAGTATGAAGGACATTGGTACGGTTATGCTGACAGTAAGCAAGTCAAGTTATAGTCGGATTTTGTTGGTATTAGTGAAGTTTCCTTAAGTTGTGGTCTCTGGCACAATTATGTGCGGTGTTGCATTTTAATTTAAGTTCTTAAGTAAAGCTAAGCTTTTTTACGGGGGCGTTATGGTGTACAATGTTTGATATTAAGGCAGCAATTAAAATTATTATCGATTGAGAATTATTTTTTTTAACGTCATACTTTAGTTTAGCCAGGGATTTATAGTAAGAGATTTGCTTAGTTTTTATGTAGCGTAGGGCGGGGCTAGTTGAGCAATTTTTCACTTGAGCGGATATGGCTCCTCAATAATAAGTCTCAATGAGTTGTTATGTGGCTTGATGGATTAGTAATTTATCTCTTAGCAAAAGTGTCCATAGTAATTTTTCTGTATCAAGCCGGATTTAAGAGCTACACCTGTTTAAATGCAGAAAGTCAAGTACGCTCAATGTACCCCAAAGGTGAGGTAAGTTGAGCAAGGGTATGGGACAAGTTGAGCACTAAGAATGTCTCACCAAACCATGGGTTCAATGTTGACTAGAGATGAAGTAAAATATGTGTTTGACAATCAGCTCTTTATTTATAGTCTTTTAGTGACAGAACAACAAAACTTGAAGTAATTTTCTTTGAATAATTAACCAAAACTAGAATCAAAAAAACATTGACGTATCTTAAGATTAACTTCAGCATTAGATTCAGTCTTTGTGTATAAAATCAGACTTAAATGTTTATATTAATACCCATATAGCGTAAGGTAAGAATATCTTGTAGTCTTCCTCTTGCAAGTCCGCATCCAAAGAAAAAATAAAACATTCATTACTTTAGTTGTTTGAGTCGTGGGGTAAGTTGAAGAATTATAGCTCAACTAACCTTAACCCGGAATTTTAAAACAAAAGCGAGGTTTTAAAAAAGTCGTACGAATTATACCCAGAACCTCTCTACATATCAAAAGTACAATGATTCTCTGGAAGATTAGCACTTACCTGATTGAAAACAGATAACAATTAACTAATACAGACAAAAACTTGCGATAAACGACGTTTTTACTTTTTTGTTCACAAAATAAACAAAACGCACTGGCGCTTCATTCGATCGATCAGCCGCCACTAGCGATAGCGTGGTGATTACCCCTCCCGCGACTCTTTCTTTCCGCAATACCATGCCTATGCGTGCGGTGAAAAGTTTGCGAGATATCTCGATTGCCCAACTTGCCCCTATGCTCAACTAGCCCCACCCTAACCTATCATGAGGTGTTTTTTTAGACAGTTTCGATTTTTGCTCAGTTTCGGTGCTCTAATAGTCAAAATCTTATTTAATAGCAAAATGCATCGGTCAGTTTGCAATTTTTTTGTATTTGTTTTTAATTCAAAACTATAAAACATCCAATATAATTTGTTTTTACTTATTAAAGAAATACTTTATGTGGAGTTTTAGTTTGTGACACAGTGTGATAAGAAAGATGGTATCTAAAAAGTTCGCAATCGTATGATATATAACGACATCTAATTCAGCTCTTGATTCTAAGACCAAAGACCTTTGTATGAAATTTTATTCTTAAAAACAACATCCTTATAGTTCGTTATTTAAAATTATATGCTTAAAAAAAAAGGAACCGCTTCAAAACTGTAATTTTCAAGAAATTAAAATAAAATAAAAATTTTTTTACGCATCAAAATAAATGAGAAATATTTTCTCAAGTTTTATTTCTGCTTTGGCTTCACTTTACGTTTAATTAATTTATTATTATAACCGATAAAATAATCAAAGGTGCAATGACTTTTACGTTTGTTTTTAACTTTTCGCTTTTTTTTACGCTGAATGTTAAGAGCACAATAAATGGTTAAAAATGAAGTCAAAAGGTTTATTATTATTGTAGTATACTTTTAGGAGTGTTATTCAGGGTTGAGTTCATAAAATTGTATATTTCTTAAGTAACATTTATGTGCGTGGGCTGTGTTCATTCTGTATGTGTATGTGTACAGCGCTGCTGCGTGTTTGGTAAATGTGCCGGTGGGCTCTCTCTGACTCTCTCTTTCTCTTTTTCACTCATTCCTTCAGAGTAGTTTTTTAAACGATGTGACTACAGCTAATTAACATTAAATAACGAGTTTGTTTACCGTTAAATATCGTGCGTTAAATTTTATTTTCCGCTTCATTCAAATTTGTATGTGCTTGTGTGTGTCTGTGTTGGCATTGAATATTTTCTGATATGCAGAATTGCTCAAAAATTACTGCAACATAATATTTTATGACACGAAAAAGCTTTTTAATAGCAACAACACAACAGCAAAAGCAACAGTTGAAGATCACAAGGTCGTAGCAGCTGCTTTTTATTTTGAAAAGCTTAATATCAACAGGCTGTCGATAGCCAAAAGAAAAATCAATAGCTGTTTTATATTTTAAATTAAAAATGAAGTTTTAATGTGGTTTTAATTTGGAATTTATGAATTATATAACTTAAAAATAATTAATTTGCTGGAATAGTGACTTTTTTACAAATGTTAAGAGTCATATTTTCTTTAGAAGTTTCGTATTTTTGGATAAAACGTATAAATTGCTTTCTGAAACATTTTATTGCGGTTTGTCGAATTAGCTCCCAAAGATATATATTCTGAATGCCCCATGTGCGGTAAAGTCAAACATTCTTTGTATTGTATGGCTAAAGGTATCGTCTCATTCAAATCACATTACAACCAGTTCCAAATCTTCTATTGTGGTACAAAAAAAAAATGGTTAACATACCAGCCGCTACTGCGTCATTAAAGTGAAATATAGACTAACGACAGCATGCTTATAACAAGGTTCAGCTACCACAGCTATTAGCCTTCTTAGCTCTCAAGCTTGAAGTCCAAGTATCCAACGAGCGACAAATGAGTATTATCGCTGAAAAAAACTTTCTTCAAGAAATCATCACTTAATGCCTGTTGTTGCAATGGCTAATTGGCACTACTGCTGCGCATTCTATGGTAGGCAGGCAAACATTTTTGAGCGAATTGAAGTTGACATTGCTGGAAGGTGAAAATCTTAATAAAGAGTACGACAAGCCCAGATGCTGAGCGCAACTGTTCATCGATAAATTAAAATTTTTGACCAAATCTTCATTAAAAGCACCGACATCAACTTACAATGTCAAACAGATCTTAGCACAGCCATAGAAGTAGAAATGGTGCGCTCAGTCGATAGACTAGACTTTTCTCTTAAGCGCAAAACGTGGCAGCGCTAGTTCAACATTTTTTGGAGTAAATTTCAATAATTTTAAAGCTTTGTTTTATAGCTAAATGATTCATAGTGTTAAATAGCTAACCTCTAACTAAACAAATGCCATCTTGCATGACATACACAGTTCAACAGCTACCAAAAGGTAGAGCTACGAAATGAACAACATTTTATTTGCAAAAAAATTTTACATTTACAAGTATCATATTTGCAATTTAATATTATATCATTACAAAAAATAATGAAACAAAAAAAGATAGACTTTGCAACTCATTAGGTAAATATTTACGTATACGGCGGCAAGTCCAAATTATCGATCAGTTTCTCATAAAATTCTTATTGCCGTTAATATATATATTAATAAACAAATAAGACAGCTAGCCAGCTACCGTGCAATTTTCTGAACATATCAAAATGTACAACTTTATTGATTTTGAGGCATTTAATTAAAATCAACAATCAAGAATATTATTAACGAAATTGGCAACCACAAGAGATACATGAAAAACACGCACCTAAATCACATGTGATATTAACAAGAGCCACATCTAGTGATGGAGTATCGAGGTACTAGTGACCGATATATTGTTCATCGAAATTGCTGCAGTACATGAAAAATATTTAGACAACAAAAGAGAAAAAGAATACTGAAACTTAATATAAGGCTATATCTTTTTTATAAAAAGAGTCATTTGATGAAACATATCATAATAAAAATATTTTCGAATTCATTAAAAGAAAAATAACCCTGCCGTTGTGCAGTCATGAACGAAATAAAGTGTCAGTTGTCGAAAGCACTACGAGCTATGGCGCGTTCATAGGTGTGTCACAAGGAGTTTGAAGTTATTTTTCTTATTTCATCTTGGCACACTGCAACCAAAACTGACTACAATTATACTCAGTCAAGTCTATCTTACAAGATATTGCAGAAATCCCGAATTTATTATATCCGTCGTAAAGCTATGTTGAAAATAATTTTTGAAAAGTGGATATACTCAATAGAAACAGAAGCTAAAAGAGCCACAGTCAGTTTCATTACTAAAAAATTTATTAAAACTATGCACAAAATAATAAAAGACTGATTTATCAAGCAAAATTTAATGTTTTTTAAAAGTCAATATTTTTTCCTAACGAATATAAATTTGCAATAAAAAATACATGACATCTTTTATCAAAAAGAAAATTGGGAGAATTATAATATTTGACTTTACTGAATTTTAATTTGGTTTCTCGGAAAGCCAATAACATAACATTCATCGGATGTAATCACAAAAAATTTCGTTCGTAAAAGTCAATGTATTGAGAAATTCATCCAAACATCAATACATACTAACGTACACCAACATCGTTCTCCCCTTCTCATCGTTATCTTGACGTTTCCGAAGCCATCATAGAAACATTTTATTTTGCATGTCGGTGTGCAAAGCCGATCTATCATTGTTTAGTCACACACATGCATCAACTATGTAATTGTAATGCACACTACAATTTATTGCATCAGTATTTAAGGCTCATCATAACTTTACTCATGGTTTAAATTAACTGCCATAACTGCAACAGAAAAAACCACTCGCTAATTGCCAGCACTTAGCAAACCTAAGTAGAGAATTTGAGCTAGAAGTCGACACTCGCTTCAGAGGTTTTTCTTTTCGTCAGTCAGTTCCACTTGGTTTTGGCAGTTTAACTGACACAGTCAACTTGCATTAAAATTTAGTTGTTTTTACTCTTAATGAGCGACAATTTTTCAGATTTTCAGACAGTGAAGAAAGCTTTGTTATCCAACAGTTCAATTATTTCAAACTATTTACATAAAAATTCAAGCAGAAATATGAATCTTTTGTTGAAATTGTTGGGATGAGGTTCTCCAACAAAACTCATTTGTACTTTCTATCTAAAAAAAATAAAATAAGGCTGTGGTACCTACCACACAACCATTGCACTAAAAATTATATATATTGGCACTAATAAGAGTTATAGTTATAAATATTAATTCATGAACCGAGAAATTTGTAAAATGTTGAGGATAGTTGAAAAATGGGGCGCCTAAGTCCCAACTACAGTAACGAAACTTGAAACAAATGCAGGTGTTTATTATCTGTAATAAGCAACGAAAAAATGTGGGATATAATGAAGAAAAAGGCGTGTACTTCCATACAATAAAAGCACTTCACCGTGTAAACCCAATCTCTTGTCAGAGCAAGGGCAGTAAGAGACAAGAAGCCACTCGGTGCCAAATACAGTAAAATACGAGTGCTTGATACGTACAAAAAGAGCTCTATAGACTCTCAATAGTGGCAAGTGGCTTGCTGGTCGTTTCAAGTGCATTATCGAAGATATCTAATGGATATACGTATATTATATGTAGCAAACCTTTTGCAAACTGCGCGTGGGTGTCAAAATGAGCTTTGGCACCTTCGCACAATAAAAATAATTTAAACGTTACAGTCGCAACTGAAAAAAAAAACAGTATTATCATTACAATTTTCGATTATGATTTGCCGCAGCAATATCATAGCACTGCTGATCAATAATGAGTTTGAAAAAGCCCATAGCTGATTGTTCTGATATTCAGTGCCGAAATATAATACTAAAAATTTCGTTGTTTTCTTTTAAATTAAATGAGACAAATCAATTGTTTATTTATTTTTTTTCGACATCAGGTCGCTTTTCTGGGTAATGTTTGGAAGTAACAAAAAAAAAATCAATAAAATTGGGCAAGCAAATAGATCACGATGAAAATTTCAAACTTTGCTAGAATCCCAAAATTAAAAACGTCGCTATTGCTCAGTTCAAAAAAAGCCAATCTTTTTGCACTAGACTCTGTGCACTTATTTATAGCACAAACAATATTCCAACACGCAGAAAATAAATGTATCGATTGCTTTAGGTATCAACTATTGCGACAATGTTTTTCAAAACACCAGCCTACATATGTGTATTGGGCTAAATTTCATCAACAACATGTTGCTGTGTCGCTAACGTTTTGCTTGTATTTTATGAAATTAATATCATTAAATGGAACAAGAAGAAAATACAATAACAACAACAACAACAATAAAAAGCGACAGCAATAAATTAACGTACAACAAGTTGGCCCATATTAGAAAAGGCGGTGTCGGCAGTTGACCTTTTGGGTGAAACTCATGTTGAATGTGTCCGAACGTGATTGAGTTTTATTAGTTTTTGATGATGGCGTTGTACGATGGACGATGATGAAAGCTAATGAACAATGACGACAACATTATATTCATACACATGTTATACAGCTTTTCCTTAACTTTTGCATATGTTAGTTGAGTGCTTTAGCTAAGCGCGAGCATGAGAGCAACTTATTGATACTTGAAAACTAAAAAAGTTGTTATATAATTGCAAGGTCTAATGTGGCATGCCAAAATCACTTGAGGTTAAGATAATTGAATTAATTGAAGAAAACTCCTCAAAAGATTTCAACAAAGACGAGAGAATAACATTTTAATAACAATGCCTAAAAGTATGCTATAAAAGCGACTTCATTTTAATTAAACTAACTTACAGTTGATTTCATTGGGATATCACTACATACTTCTAGGCGCTTAACAAAAGTAAATTTCTCGTCAATTCAGGCATAAAAAACTACTTTTGAAACTTCAAAACTCTTTTCATTCTTTTTACCAACACATTCAACAATTGTTTTCATTTCATTTACTGTTTGCACAATAAATGAAATGAACACAACGCCATATGCACAATCGGTTAATGTCAGCAGCATCTGTTGGTATACTAGCGGCGCAACAATACAAAAAAAAGGGAAGTGCATGGAAGGAAGGAAGGAAGCGCGCGCTTTAGAACATCCGTTATTGCACTTTGATTGCGCGCAAAAGGTAGGTAAAAATCGATGTTGTTCGCACGGAAGCAATGAATAGCCATGAACAGCAATTGCCTGCACGAAAACGTGAAATATCGTACAATTAAGACGAAATAAAAGTAAAAACAAAACAAAAAAATCTAGAAATGAAATTTCAACTATTCCCTTGAGAAATGAGAGTACACAGGAGTGTACTCTATATACTACATACTCTCTACTTTATTTTGTTATCTTTTCTACCAAAGCATTTTATAAGCTGTTAGCCAAATGATGTATGTTGGCTTTGCACGCAACATAACGTATGTATGTATGTATGTATGTATGTATGTATGTATGTATGCATGTTGTGTGTGTATGCGTGTGTGTGTACGAATCTAACCATGTGAAGTCAAGTCAAGCCTGGCGTATAAGCATAATTTATATTTTTAAAGTGGTTTTTAATTTAACTTTTGTTGCTATTATAAACGTGTTAAAATTAGCTTTTTCAATATCAATTCCATGCAGGTTTTTATGGAGTATAAGAAAAATAACTTAAGGATTTGAAAAAGAACTGAGCCCAAAAACAATTTTAAACTTAAGGCTTCACTGACGCCAATTTTTAGGCGATTATTCGTGTAATTTGCTTACATTTTAGGTGTTTGCCGACATTTTTTTAAGAATATAAATTTTTTATTTTCATTACTTTTTTTCGGTTTCATCCATATGAAAAATAGATCAATGTGAATATCTTATGATTTATGATATCAATGATTTTTGAATCCTAAAGAGTTTTCGAAATTTTTGAAATTTTTTCCAACATAAAAAAGATAGATAGATAGTTTTTCAAAAGAGAATATTCTCAAGTTATGATTAATTATAATTTTTTTTGAAAATGATGCATTCTACTCAAATAAAAAATGATCTCTCAATGGCATTGGATATCATTAGATGGTATCATTTTAGTCATCGAAGGTGATAGAATAATATCTTAAGTAACAAAAAAGCATGGAAAGATACCAAAAGGTGAAAAGCTTTGGAAAAATACACTCATGTTCGAAGACATCCGGTTTTCCATGAGATTCATATAAATCTTACGAGAAATAATGTAAACACGATGAATTATCATCTTCATAGCCCTCTAACGGCTACATAAATTATCTCGCGAAATAAATGGTTCACTCCGATTCGTTCTGATTCGTATTTCGGTGTCAATGATGTTCAAGCTAAAACATTTACAACATCGAACATTTACTCAGTTGTTGTAAGGGAGTTGGAAAAATTTTGGGCCAAATATGTGTGAGAAACTTAAGTTGGTCCGATTTGGATAAAAATGCTAACATTCGATGGGTCATAAGAATGGTCAAAAAATGATTGACCTTGGTTCCATCGATTCTGAGCTCTCCACGAAAAAGCAAACGCATTAAAAGCAAACAAGTTACTCAGTGTCGAATGCAACAAACTACGAGGGCTTCAACTTGCTTTAACTCGCAGAACATTTTAGTTTTGAGTGCAGCTTTTACCTGGCTTGCTTGGATTTTTGTTTTGTTTTGATTTAATTCATGATTTGCGTTCGTAAGGGCTCAATAGGTTTGAAATCAAGCCGAGTAGCTTGATGGTCGTTTCAACCGCACTCAAGCAGACCTCTAATATGCACCTACATAAATGGTCACTATTTATTTTTTCGGAATGCTCATAACTCCGCGCATATTCGGCCGAATTTTCGATTTAAACTTTCAATTTTGAACTTTGTACTTTGCATAAATATCACAAATATTTTAAAAAGATTATTACTATGAGATTTCAAAAAGTTTCAAAAATAAATCCTCAATGTATGAAGGAAGTATGTACTGCTCGAATTTTTTTGAAACTTTTCCATGCAAAGTTAAAAATTCAAAGGGAAAAATTATGAGATGCAAATGCAAAAAATTGTTCGATTTGGCATGGATTGATCTGTATGTACCAACAAAATTAAATCAGAAACAAAGTTTTGATCTAGAATCAATTAAGTAAATGATACAAATACAAAAGCCAAAATCAAAAAAAAAAATTATATTTTTGATATATTTCGTTTTTGGTTAACTTTTCCGAGCTTACAGGAGTTTTTTTTGGGTTGATATGACAAAATTATCTGAAATAATTGCAATTTACATACCATTGAGTTCTGTACTATTTTTCTCTAAAAGTATATCTGATGGGAGGTCAAAGTTTAACTTACCTGAAAAGCAAAATAGAAACAATTTTTTAGATAAAATTTATTTAGATAAATTTTATTTATTAAAAAATTAAAGAGCATTGAAAATCCATTAAGATATTATGAAATATCTCTCTACGAGAGAGTCGAAAAATAATCAATTCCTCTTATAACGTTTTATCTTCAAATATTCATTAAATTAAAATAAATGAATTCACTTTTAATTTGAGTCCTTGAATCCTGTGCATTACAAATTTCAGAAATCATTGTAATATGTTGAGCATTTAATGAGACAATTAAAGCTACAACCAAAATTAAACTTTAATTTCATTCCCCAATCAATTCTAACATAGTCCGATAACTTGTAATTGGGCAACAAAAAAATGAAATTTTAGCCAAAATGTTGTTACTACGCTGAACTGCTGCCTTAGTAACAATAATAACATTCAATCGCAACATATCCGCTTTCTTTCATACCTACACATCCGTATAATCCAGACATGCTAACAGCACCACCACCACTACTACTACCAAGTGCTGCATATCAACGTGTAACTTTATCTAGAAACAGCAGCAAAAATAGCGACATCGACTACAGTTCGTTTTGAATGGTGTTTTTCCGTTGTAGCCACATTGCGGATATTAAACCGACAACAAGCAGCAACAGCAAAAAAATAAAAAAAGACAGCAACAACAAAAAACAATAACAGCAACGGTAACTGTGACAGCGACAGCAAAAAGCCAAGGTAACACTTAATAAAGGAAACCCATAAAACCAGTTGGCGCAATTGGTCAGGATGGTGGGTTAGTTAGTAACTTGAATGTGTAGTGTTGTCATCGATTGGCTATTGAGACGAAATTTGAAAAGAACACAATCAAAATGTTTAGTTTTACTTAATATTTCATTGAAATGATATAAAAGTTAGTTATGTTTTTGTCATTATCTGCAGAGATCTATAAAAGTTAGATTTAAATTAAGTTTAATAGAAAAATGCGCCTACAGATATGCAATATTAAATACATATAACATTAGACTGCTTTACAAAAAGAGATAAAACATTGAGTTGCAGTTTTGAGTTGGATGAGCTTAGTTCACTGATTCCAATATTTTTCACAATCAGTTTTTGAGGATTATTAAAACAACGAGATTCTAAGGGATTCAGAGACTCGAAAAATTTATTTTTTTCATAAAGTTCTTCTTAAAATTTTAGATGTACTTTCTCATCAACTCATCAAAATTGAGTACTTTTTACTCTTAAATATTAATACTCTAGGTAATGCCAACCGCCCACCAATGACAGTCTTATAAGGCCAATATAAGTTGTTAAGGGTTTTATTCGAAAAATTAGTTCAGGGATAAAACTAAGAGAACATTTTTAAAACGGAGAAGTAAGCGCCTTGAGTAAACTTCTATTGATGACTCGAATTTCTTGCATCTGAGAGCTCTATACGAAACTACTTGATAAACTTATTTATCCAAAATCGGGAGTTTTTGGTATCAAAACTTTTTCAAATTTGATTGCCTCACTCAGATTTAAATCAAAGAATTGGTCATCATAGTCAGGTTTTTTTTTTGAGGTTGAAAAAGTCGAAATAATATGCAAAATGTTAAACAGTTTCATCCATTGCCACACGGAATCATCAGTGACCTTTAGTTTTTATCAATGGTGTTAAGGCTTTAAGATCACTGATGATTCCATTTAGCAATGGATGAAACAAGCTACCCCATTTTTTGTTGTATTAATATTTGTTAGTGTAATTTTGTTGGTGTGTTGACACGCAGTAGACTCAGTAACAAAGTTAAAAATTTGTTGATTTTGAAAAATGAAAAACCGAGTGCATTTTTGTTGCATATATAAATGCGCTCTCATTTTTCATTGCTATTTGCTTATATATTTTTTTTCGAAATTCAAAAAAAATTGAGTATATCCTCAGTGTATTGAAGCGCAAATGCAAAAGATAAACTTACAACCTCTGCAATAGTAAAGTAAGACTGCCATACTTGTAAACTAACCACAAGCTCAGCGCATAAGCTTAGCATGACCACAAGCATAACGACGAAGAGCATAACAAGACTATGGTTACTGGCTTAGATATTGCTTTTTTTTTTGTTTTGTTTCATGTCACTACTTGGATTATTTTTCTTTGTTATTTTTATACTTTAAACTTTGTATTGCCACATTTTTCAAATAGTTAACTTTTTTTCCACTTAAAGTTTTCTACTTCACGATGCAAAAAAATTTGCAGTAATAGCAGCAGCAGATATGTTTATAGAAAAAATGTTCTTATGTATATAAAAATATGTATTTAAAATATTATCCTGTCAAGATATGCTACAGCATGAGCAAAGTTGCAGCATTATCTTGAATTTAACAAAAAAAAATATATATATAATTTTGACATGTTTTTTATGTTTTAGCGTTACTTTAGCTTTAAAGTTAAATGAAAAACAATTCATAAATCTCACTGCAAGTGTTTGCAATAACAATGAGAAAAATGGTTCGAAGTATTACTTTGACTTTAACTGAATGATTTTATTTTGAAATTTAATTTTCTCGTATAAGAAAATTGTTTTTCTCTTAAAGATAAGGCAGACAATTAAATTGTCCAGCTTTTTTACGATACCTTGTGCTTATTAAATATTCGTTGCGCTGAAGGTGAAACTTGATGAGTTATCTACGATAACACTGCTATGCAGACAGCAAACTCAACATAAATTTTTCGTTGTTGTTTTTGATTTAAAAATGACAAGCTACCAACAGTGTGGGAAATGAAAAAAAAGCCTTACACTGATTATAAGTATGCTGCAGCTACAGCTGCTGATGTAAGAAAAGGATGTTTTTTTTTTAAGTTTATTACGACATGATGGATAGCCGGGGTCTCAGTATCTTCTTCAAAAACTGTCGAAAACGCCTTTTTGGATTCTTGGAGGGAGGGGGAGGGGTTTCATTCTCCGATTGGCTTCCCTTCAAAAGTTTTAAGATCTTAGCAAGAAAAATTCTTAGAAGTACATTGTGCACTGTCAGTTGTATGTCTATGAACTTGGCACAGCATTTTTTGAGGTTCAAAAATAATAAAACTTGTGCTGCAATGTGCCCGACTTGTGCTAAGATGTGCCGTATAAGAAAAAAAAGGTTTTTTCGGTTGGATTCGATTTTAATAAGCAAAATAATTTTACAGTGTGAAGTTGGCCCAGCATTTTTCACATTTATAAAAAAGAAAAACATTGTGTTGAAGTGTGCTCAGGATGTACTGCCATGTGCCGGAAAAGAGAAATTATGTAATTTCGACCTTTATGCGCAAGAACATTTTTTGCGTGTGATGTTAGGCACAAGTCGAGCACAATCGTTTTTTTTTTTTTTTTGAAAATTGAAAAATGCTGGACCTACTTCACAAGATTTTTTAGTGATTTTTTCATTAAATACTTGGAATTATTTTATTTGTTATTAGTCGACTGTTATTATTAATTAATTGAACAATATTTTGATCGAATTGTACAGTCTTAGCAGAAACCGATATTTTTGTGTGAAATTTCACAAATCGGTCAATGCTTTTTAACAAACATGACAGAGACTACAAATGGAACAATTTAACCTGGTAATTGGTGACATATGTTTCGGCTATTACCACGTATATACATATTCACATACATATATACATAGCCTCATCAGACCAGTTTTGGTTAATTTGTACACGAATTTGAACCCCGACCATTCCATGAATTATGTTTGGACAGCCGCTCTTAACACTTGAGCCATGAAGGGAGTTCTCCAAGACGTGTAAAAAGTGCAAATTTGTTTTTAAGCACACAATGCGCCACATGCCATCTCTTGTCATTTCTTGTTTGCCATAGCTTTGTTGAACCGTCGGTTCAAAGACTTGCTATGATGAGATTTTTTCGTATAGTTGTGATTTGCACCACTTATGTATATGAAAATGGATGATCCTTCCGGTATAGAAATTTTATTTGTTATTAGTCGACTGTTATTATTAATTAATTGAACAATATTTTGATCAAATTGTACAGTCTTAGCAGAAACCGATATTTTTGTGTGAAATTTCACAAATCGGTCAATGCTTTTTAACAAACATGATAGAGACTACAAATGGAACAATTTAACCTGGTAATTGGTGACATATGTTTCGGCTATTACCACGTATGTCACCAATTACCAGGTTAAATTGTTCCATTTGTAGTCTCTGTCATGTTTGTTAAAAAAC
Organism: Meiosimyza decipiens; assembly: GCA_963680825.1. Lineage (NCBI taxonomy): Eukaryota > Metazoa > Arthropoda > Insecta > Diptera > Lauxaniidae > Meiosimyza > Meiosimyza decipiens. The sequence goes on along the minus strand of OY804261.1, from coordinate 7,598,703 downwards.
ATTGACCGATTTGTGAAATTTCACACAAAAATATCGGTTTCTGCTAAGACTGTACAATTCGATCAAAATATTGTTCACTTGGAATTATTTTTTTTGTGATACTGCACATCATGGCACAAGTCGAACACAATACAACACAACATCACTTGTTTGAAGAATAAAAAAATTCTGAGCAAACTTCACGCGTAAAAAAGTTTTTGCTCATAAAGGTCGAAGTTCCAGGGATATTATTACATCCTTGCAGTACGAGGTTGCTCTTTTATTTATAATGAAGAATACTGCGCCAACTTCACACTAAAAAATTATTTTGCTTATAAAAATCGAGTCCTACGAAAAAGCCGGGCACATTGAAGCACAAGTTTTATATTTATATATATATATATATTATATTTACTTTTATTATAATCACGGTACGTCCTGTTTTAGGGCTTAGTTTAGGTTGGAAATTCATTGGTGATTTTTACATTTTCACAAAGCGGTAGCCGACTCCATTGCAGTGAATTAGCGCTTAAGAAAATCATTTTTAAAGCATAAGTCTCATAAAGCTTTTAAAGACTATACATATTTATAAATAAATATTATTTGAAATTTTTTGTTTTTGCATATAAAAAATGCTTCTTTAAATGAATATTCCAAATGTAAACTCACTGTCACAGTGCTGAAAAGTAATTAATTTATTATTCATGTTGAAAATGCTATGCGAGTAATGTATTATCACTAGGGTGATACAAAAAACACCTTTTTTAAAACTTATTAAAGTATAGAAAAATAATAATAAAATTTTTTTTAAAAATTTCAAAATCGTTTAATATTAATAGAGCGCTCAAAAGAGTTTAGAAAGCCAAGGTTACCTCACACTAACAAGCAATTGGTTAGCTTATTTTGGCTTATGACTTCGAATAGTTTGACTTATTCAACGAGGAAATTCGGTGAAACAACTTCTTGTCTATTCTCTTTTGTGAATTTGTTTTGCGTTTACACACGAAAAACAGAGTTTCTTTGTGCAAGAAAATGTCTAAGCAATTACTATGTCAACCCGCCACAACAAACGTAAATTCAAAGCATAATATCAGCTAATGAATAGAACGAAAGGCAATTTGCATGTATGACAAATTCTGTACACCACCCTTTCCCTTTTCCCTTCTTGCCCACAAACAGGAAAACTTTTTCTCTAGAGTTTCCTCGTGTAAACGTTGACTTATAAAATTTTACTCAGGAGAATTCATTGCATCCAAGTTGTTTTTCATTGAAACCAAAATTCTTAAGGTTGAACAAAATCGAATTTGAGTAACATATTTCCGTAACGAAGCAAAGTTTAAACAATTTGATATATAGCGTGAAATTAATGCAATCAATTTGCAATCAAAAGCAACGATAAGTAATTTTATAACTTGTTAAAGCGAATTAACCGCAAATTTGCCATAAAATAGCAGTCTTAACTGCTCAAAAGTAAATTTTTGTATATTTTGATGATCCTAAGAACTTGAAGTTCACTGAATTCTGAAAGTTATTTGCTTTGCATCACCTTAATATGCAGCGTATACCTTAAGGCTTTACTTGTACGGCGTGAGCACAAGCAGCTTTCAAAATGCCATTGCTTTTAATACCAACACTTAATTTAAATTAATACTTAATACAGCAGCAACAGCCAAACTGAGTCTTTGTTGTCAACCATGAAATCTTTTGTTTAAAATACAAAAAAAAAAAAAACAGACAAAAAAAAGGACAGCAAAAGCAACAGCAAAATAGTTAAGTAGAGCCAAAAAAATAAAAAGAAACTAAAATTATTCTTCGGAACAAAGTTTTCAATGCAACGATACCAAATTTTACATTCGCCTCTTTGCAGCGCTTTCACTATTTTTATTGTGTTACTATTTGTTGGCCTTTGTTTTAAGTTGACATTTAAGTTGAATGAAATTGAAAGAAAATCTAGAAAGAGTGTAATAGTGCTATGGTATTCCTCAGCAAGAGTTTTCACTATTTTTGCTGAATTTCTATCAATTGTTTGAAAAAACAAAAAGGTTTCAGAACAAAAAGGGGAAAATTTCTAGTAAAGGTGTTATCTATAGCTTCCCGAATAAAAATCAAATACTTCAATTTTATAGGCTTATCTTTGCTACCATAGAACCATTTAATAACGCGAAATTCTTGAATCTTAGCCGGCTTATCAATGTAGACTTTGAACTTTACATAGCCCCAAAGAAAGAAGTCTATTAGTGTGATTTCACATGATCCAGACGACCAATTGATTTCATAATTACAAGAAATCATGTGAATTTAAATTACATTTGAAAATGACGCATTTCTTTTTGTGACCCATTTCTCTTCCTCTTACATTCAATTATAATAATAATGCAACCTTCAGCAATTTAATTTTTCGCAGTGTATATTTATGCTTAACTCAATTACTTACAATTCGTAATTAATTGTTTGCACAGGCAGCATGAACAATTGTGCACTAGAAAGTTGTTGCAAAAAAAAAAGTTCTTTATCCTCAAACTTTCTTCCCACAGTTATTGTTGCTGTTACAAACTTTGCGATTGCTATCAGCAACAATTGTTAAAATTCTAATTAATTCTTTGTCAAACTTTCGAAAGGTTACCGTTAATTTTTGTAAACAAAAATAATAGCTCTAAGATATCCACTTTTTAAGCAATTTACAAAAACATTCATACAGGAAAAAAGAAAACGCAGCAGCCACACGCATACATATTTAGTTACATGTACACACGTATACATTTGCATGTACAAGTAATTTATTTAAATGTGTGCTACGCGGTAAATTAGCAATGCATACACCTTAGGCATGTTCCTGTTGTTAATCTGCGTGTGTATGCTTGCCAAGCAGCATGCAAATGCGCCTAAGAGCATGCTTTATAAATTTATTGGTATTTGTGCTGATTTTACACATTGTAAAGCAACAGTGGCGGACAACAACACCGAAGGTAGCAGCCAAAAAGACAACAAACAGGAGCAACAATGATAAAGAAAATAAAAAGAAATTTATACAAAAATAACAATAAAGAGAATAAAAACAACAATAAGTATTCATAACAGCGCGATTTTATCGATTATAGTCGCACGCACGCACTTACTGTGAAGCAAAAGCATAGCTACACTGTCGGAAATAATATTTTAAGTTACTTAGTTTATAGAAAAATTTTTAGCATAATCTTTGTATTATACAAAATAGTGTCAAGCAATTTGCGTATAATGAAAGAAAAAAGAATTAAAGAACAAAACAAAATTAGGAAAACAAAAATTCCATTGCATATCTTCAAAGCATTTTTAGACTTGAACCCATACATAAATATAATAAAATGTTAAATATTTAAAAATAAGTGAACATTTACTTCACTCACAACATTTTCATAGTATTTCTACATGGGCATGTACACGAGCACATGTACCCAAACCAGACGTTGTCACAACGGAAATCCTGACACCGGATGAATACTCGCATGCTTTTGCTGCCGTTTTCACTGTTACCTTTGTTGTTGGTATTGTGCCTACAGAGGGCTCAACATTTTAAGGCCACATACAATTTTTGTTACTCTCTCAGTTGGTTCATACACCAAATCCCTGGCACGTAAAGCGGTCGCATTCAATTTTATTTAAGAGAGAGAGCGAACATAGTGACAGACAAAAACGCAGCAGTTTTTGATCATTAGAAAGCGAATAGCGGCGTGAGAAGAAAGTGAGATAAAGTTGTGTAAAATCTGGAAGACACGTAGTCATCGTCATCAGTTCCATGAATGAGCCGCTTCTAACGTGTTTGGAATAATCAAAAATACTTTATGCTGTTGTTGTTGCTGTTGCTGTGAGAGGGAATGAGTATTCAAAAGATATTGTAGCCCAGATTAAACAATATGCAGTAGGTGTATAGTGCAGCATCTTAAAGCCTATGGGATGTAATAGCGTGCAAAATTTAATGCTAAAATTGCTATTTGCATTGGGAAAAGTGTTGTGCAGCGCTGATTGCGAGTTAACATTTTAACGACATTTATTCTGGGCAGAAATGTGAAAATCTTATTTTATGAAAGTTAAAATCACTATTTTTTCTACTCAGAAATTGATTTTTTTAAGATGCTGTTTCATATATGTACCACAAGCTCTTCTCAGCCGTCGTTACAATGAACTGAATGAAACATAGAACTGACGATGTCGTTAATATATAAACGTGTGCTTTTGATTCTTAGTAACCCTTTCGGTTGCAGCTATCGCATTTTAAATAAAAAATTTTTGAGAAATATTTTCATTTCAAGATCATAATTTGATTATGAAGTATTGGTTGCTATCATTGAGTTAAAGAGCAATAACACTGGCTCATCAGCATCTCCAGAAAGATCATAATAATGTTAATAAATAAGAACATATTTTCTTCAATCGCATACTTTTTGTTGAGAATTTTTTTTCCGCTTTATAGTTCGCAACAAATTTTTCGAGTATTTTCAAAAATAAGAAACATGCTTAAAATTAAGATTCTATTCAATCACCTTAAAATATTTCCAAATTTTTTTTTGTTACACAACAATTAATACAAAATGGTGCAGTATTTAACAAAATAAATGAAAACTTAAAACAAAACACTAACCCAAAGGTTATTTGTTTAATGTTTTAGCTTTAACGCTTTTCATTCTATTGTTACCAATTTCCATGTTATCTACTCCAAATTGAGGACGTTGTATGACAGTTGGAAAACTTTACCAGCATTGGCAACAAATGCAATAGCTAAAAGTGTCACGTTTGTGTGTGAAAGCAATTTTACGCGAAAAATGCGCAACAGAGCAAAAGGTCGACAAAACGAACTCTAGGGCCTAAAGAACGCATTAGGAAATTAAATCGTAGGTGACACTGAATATGATATGAATTCCAAAAAATATTTAAAATAAATAAAAGAATTTATTGATAGCTTATTTTTGAAGTGAAAACTTCTTATGGCACGTTGTGCACCTCCATAAGAAAGCATTCGCGGCTGAGGAAAAAAGTATAAACTCGCGCTACCGCTACCGTCACCGTCACCGTCACCGGCACCGCATAATAATCTATATATTTATTCCTCAAAGGTAAGGCTTAGTTGACGCGATCTGGAACAGCTACAGCAACAAATGCTATATCAAATTGAAGTGCTCATCCAGCAGAGTTGCGGAAAATTATTGGATCCAAAACGCGTTGACCAGAAGTGGAGGTATAAGCGTGGAATGATTCCCATTTTTTTCAATTCTTTCAAGCATTACACTGAGTAACTGCAAAAGCCTCGCCATAGCGAGGAGAAAAAAATGTACATGCCTACTACTCTCTCTCTCTCCCTCCCTCTCTCTCCCTCCCTCTCTCTCTCTATATTTGTTATTGTTTTCCAATTAAGCGTTGTTGTTACTAAAATATCAAAAGCAATAGCAATGAAAAATTGGGAAAAGATTCGATGATTTACGAATGATTTTGAGTGGGGATTTCAATATAAACTTTGCATATGATAAAAATATTCCATTAATTGACTTTTTCAGAAATGAATTTGGTTTAAACATGTCAAATGATCGCAATCTTAGCACAACAAAATACAAAACTACTATTGATGCGGTCTTTACAAGATATTTAAATAAATTCGAATCAAAACTGTATCAGTTTTAGAAATTGGCAATAACGCTGGCAGTGATGATGATGCAAGAGTTGTTGAAATTATGGATGAAAATTGATTTTTTCCGAGTGTATTTAACTTTTTTTTGTAAAGTAATTGTAATAATAATGAAATGTAATTTTTTTATTTTATGTAAAATTATTAAAAAAATAATTGTGTAAGATAACGCAATAAATAAGTATTATAATATATAAAACAATTCGTGGAAAATTATTCCATAAACATTACAAAACATCATGAAAAAAAAAATTCCAAAATATTATTTCAAGTTTTCACTTCTGTCGGCACTCCCAGAGTGCAACCCGCCGGTTTTTTTTTTATTCAATTATAAGACTAAGTTCTTTTACTCAGTTTATTTGCTCATTTTTATAATATTTCCTCATGGGAATATAAATGTCTATATATTTTATATAAATAGCTGTCTACGTGGTTTTTTAAACCCATGCAGCGCACCAATTAACACGTGTCTTAACTATAAAATTTTGCACTGCTGAAGCTGGCTCAACACAGAGCACAGTTTGAAAATGACCACTGTGTCGTTCGTACATTTATTTGTGACAATACATTCACACATACGTACAACACACACATACACAAGCATAGTTATGGCGTGAAATGCATACGGCGCGCATTGTGCAAATTGCATAAAATAAAATGACTGTGTTGACCTTAAAGAGCAAATTGTGTTGTCTGTGAGTAGCTACAAATATATATGCATTTGTTTGTCGCATTAGGGTGTGCGTAAAATTTTTAAAATATTTTTATGCTTCTTTTAACAGAATGCTGAAAAGTAATATGACAGAAGTTACGTAGAGCTTGTTTACTACACATATTGCATACATTGTATAGTACATTGTGTACTTAACTTTTTTCATATACATTACACCTCTTATACACTTGAGAAATTCTAAATATTTCGACTTGAATCGATTTCAAAAATTTTTCAAAATTTTGACAATTATCGAATTTTTGGACATTTTCGATATTATCAACTTTGGCAACATAATTTTTATACAACTTTTACGAAATTTATCGATTTTTTTACAGTTTTCGACATTTACAAATCGATTTTTTCGACATCTATCAATATTTTCGACGTTACATGACTTCTCGATATAAATTGCCACTCATCGACTTTTAATTATAGAAAAATATAGAATTTTTCAACATCTCAAGTTCGACATTCGATCTGATTTTCGAATTCGTCAACATTTTGGACTTTTTCAATATTTTTCGACTCTTTCATTAATTCAACATTTTTCGACATTTTCCACAGTTTTCTTTTTAGAAATTTTTCGAATTTTTGGTATAGTCAAAATGTTTTCTACTTTTTCAAAAATTTATCAGTTTTCAAAAGTTTTTGACATCTTTAATCGATTTTCATGTAATTTATCGGATTTTTCAACATTAAATGACTTTTCAACATTTTTGGAATCTCTCAACACTTTTCAAAAATTTATATTTTGACTATTATTAATAGTTTTAGACTTTTGCAACGTTTTTTAAACTTTTTGAATATTTTTCGACCCACAACGTCTCCGGCATTTTACAACTTATATCGACTTTTTCGACAGCTATAGATTTTTTTCAATTTGCATATATCTTCATTTTCCGACATTATACAACATTATTTGAAAATCCCATAGATTTATTGACTTTCTCGACAGTAACATACTTTTCCGAATATTTCAACATTTTCTGACTTTTTTTAACAAAAATATATGACATATAGCGGTAGCTACGCATCCTGGAAAACATTTTTTTTTTCCTTTTTATGAACCACCCAAAAAATGACATTTATTTCTGAGTTCACGTGTTTGCTTTTCAAAGCCGTAATATGTGTAGCCTAGCAGTAATTTCACTATATATATATATCTGATATGATTTTAATATGTCAGTAGATATTATACAAGTATGTTATATTTTTCTTCCTGTAGCTTTTATTTTTATTGTGAAAATGATTTCTATCTTGATTGGTTTTAAATGGCGTAAAAATAATCATAAAAAGCAAAGCGCAGCATACAGCATTTTAAGTATATCACGTATTGTAAATTTGTTTTGCAATTATTTTTTTTATTTTCCCTACATAAATACATATGTTAGTACTTATGTATGCGAATATGTGTCCTTGAACTGTGACACACCTTATAATATTATTTTAAGAAACTTTTTTTTTTAATGTTGCATGGTATAATACACTACTCTAGTAAGAGATAAACCAAAGCATATGATGTCGAAAAATATACTGAAATCTGTTGAAATTGAAGTCTTTGCTGTAGTGTTTTCATGAAATTTAAGAAAAACATTTTATGATTAAAATTCAGAGTACAAATAAGCTATTTGTATTACTATGATGATCAGATGAAATAGAACATATGCTTTCTAACACAGGAGAAAAAAAGGATATGTTTTCACAATAACAAAACCAAACATATCTAAGGTAAAAACAAAGTCATCATAACGCAGCCTACCCAGCAAACACTTTTTATTGCAGAAGACTCATATTTTAATTGCCACAGCGATTAAATAAATAAATAAACACTCTCGTTTATATTAACCACGTGGTTAATATGAACCCTTCATTTCAAAAAAAATAAACAAATTCTCTTAGATTGAGTAAAGCTGAACCCTCAGATTTATGAACAAGCTCAACATTAATTAGGTATTATAATTGAGTGTGTACTGTATTATAACAACAAGGTGAACAGCTTGGCAATCGTTATCGTTATATCCAATACTGATGCAATAAAATAAATAACATTTGAAAAATTTTCCTAAAAATATGCAATGGAAAATTAATTTCAATTTATCTCTTGTAGAAGCGTTATAAGTTCATCGCTTACAAGATAAAAGATTCAACACTATTCGAAATGTTATCTGGTTATATTATGTCTAAATGTTCTTAAGCAAGTTAACAACAAGATGAGTAGGCTAGGTCAGGTTAAGAAGAAATAAACTTGTCGCAATTAAGTAGAAAAATTCGATACATACAAGAGAGATAGAGTGTCAAAAACGAAAGAGTTGCTGACAATGATTCTTTTTTATTGAAAAGCCTTAAGTCAAATTTTAAAGCAACAAATTTTGCTGTTCACCTACACAAAGTTTTTATGCAACTTTTTTTCTCTAAACTTAAATAAAGTCTGGTTTTTCGTAATTTTATGATTTCTAAAAGATTTTTTTGTGGATAGTTTCTCTATTTGACTGCAATATATATAAGAGATATGTTTATTAAATTATGTTAAGTCATTTAATATGTATAGGTGAGACTGGACACAAAGTTCCATGGATAATTGTCATACCTGTTTCCCATATTAGCTATAAAAAATACGATTTCAAATCCGAGAAAAACCAAAGAGAAATAATTGTTATATGGTTAGTAGAAGAAACCATCAATCTTATAATAAGCTCACATTGAAATGCCTACTCGTGGATGAATTCTTAATATATATCCTTTTCATACTAGAAAGAATACTCATGTTTTTATTTTAAAATATATAAATTCAGTAACTGATATCATCGGTGTAGATTAGTTTTTCCAAATGATCCAATAACTCCTATTGAGTTTGCGGATTTCAGTAAAAGTGTAGTTTTGAGCGTCGATCAACCCAATTCAAAAAAACGGAGTGCCATCAGACAAAAAAGCTTAAACGCAGTGTTCGATTTGATTGGCAAAGTGTCTGTTGTACACGATGTGACTCTAATGATGTTCATAAGCTTCAAGGTAAAATTTTTAGTTTTAATGTAATTACTCTCTATATACGCTACCGAAAGCAGTTGCAAAGTAAAAGAAGCATACAGGAGCAGTCGCTTGCTATTTGCATATTTAATCAAGAGATACATGGAGGATGACTAAATTAACCGCTTGTGAGCGATTGCTGCACAAGTCAGTTTACTGTCTGCGTAGTGATCTCATGAAAAAGCAGAAGCACTCTAAGCCTCGGCAACTCTGGTGAGCGCTATGTAATTTTGTACCTATGCCCGAGGCCCGAAGGCATTCTGAAATCTTCTAGACTTTAAGCTTTTGCTTAAAGTTTTTAATTTTTTATAAGCAACCGAGAGTTTAAGTTCAATTTGTGTTCAATGAGTGCCATTAGAAACTATTTTCGTTTAGAATAAATGTCACAAGTAAAATTTATTAAAAATAAAAAAACCAATAACTAAGCATGACTGTTAGTTTATTAAAATCTCTATAAAATTAGATAAAATTAATAAAGGAATTCGACATAATCGCCGACACAAATATCAACTAAAAAATAAATGGAATTTTTTTGAAAATAAATAAACAGTAAATAACTAACCCACTTAAAAGTTGCAGCTACATATGAAAGGCATACATCTCAAACTGTGTAGATATGCTATACGTTGGTCTTTGCGTGCATGTATTTAGTAGAATAGCAAAGAAGTTATTGTTAAAATGTTTTTTATTGTATTCTATTTTATTTTGTTTTATTTTATTTTATTTTATTTTATTTCATCCTGCATAGCATAGAAAACACAATAATACAATAAAAGCGCCTAAAAATAGAACCTCCCGGGCGCTCGAGCAAAGAATATCACATATCTATGTATGTATGTATGTATGTACTATTCAACACCCATACAAATGCATTTCATATACACATATCTATAAGCTCACATACATACGTACAAGTTCTACGTACGTATGTTAGCTGGGAATCTGGAGGCCAAACGTTACGCGAATAAACAATGCTGTATGTTGTTGTTGTCTTTGTTTACTGCTGGTGTTGGTTGATGTTGTTGCAGCGTTACTTCTTTGTCTTCTGTTTATTATTGTATTCTATACAATGCTATTTTCTCTTTATTTTTGTTTTTCGTTTCATTTTTAGTGTTGCTGTTTTTGTGCTGCTGCACACAGAATTGCAAATTTTCATTGGCACCTCATACACCATAGAAAAGCGCACATTTATAATGGGCCAATAGGAAATATAAAAATGGTGTTTTAAAATAATATATGTAAGATTTATTCAAAGAAAAGATATATGAATATATAATGCGTAAAACGTATGACACGTAAACTTATTTAACGAATTTTTTTACTCAAAATTTGCATCGAATTGAAAAGAGTTATAAAAAAACTCAATTCTGAATATCCCATCAAAACTTTCTTTGAGCTATTGTTATGGTCACATGTCTTTAAATTTACTATTGGGTAGCTCTTTTTATTTCAATTTGTATTCACTCTGGCTGAAGTTTACTTTGTTGCTTTGGTACGATTGCAGTCAGCATATTAGCTGAATATTAGCGTAAACTGTGGACCGGGATTGTGCGGTAGCGAATTATTTTTTTTTGACGGGCTTAAGGAAAGATTAGTGAAAAAGCAATGAAAATACCTCCTACGTGTGTACAAATGCACATAAAACATTAAGTCTTTAACTCTCATGCATTTTGGCAAGAATTTTATTTTTAGTTTTTTTTACAGAATTTCTTATAAAACAGAAATCTGAACTTTTCTTTGAAAAATTATATTTTAAATGAGGCTACAATAAGAACATTAAGAAAACAGGTTTTTCGATGATGATTCTGTACACGTGCACGCTTTTTAGCGCTTTTTTACGCTCATTAAGCGCCGTCCCGTTCATTTCAAATGACCTTAAATCAACTCAATACACAATATTACTCCACTCAGCTCTTCTCAACTTTACTTAACTTCTCTCAACTTTACTGAACTTAATCCAATCCTAGCGAATTCTTCGTTTCTATTGAGTTCACTTTTTTTCTTATTCTGTATTGTTCAATAATCTTCTCTTCTCCCCTTCATACCTCTTGTCTTTTCTCTTGTTTGCACTTGCCTTCTCTTCACTGCTATCATCTTTTTATCCCAGTTTATAACCAGAGCTGGGCACTACCACATACGCAGTTCTCTTCAATGATCTTCAATGCATTTGTAGTTGTGTTGCTGTGTGCTTTTCAAATAGAATTTAATTGATTATATAATATTTTTTAATTGCGTATATAATAAATTATTCTCCGCAGTCGTGCACGTGGTACGTTTTGCCCAGCTGCGCTTATAACCCATTTTCGCTGCTCCATTCCACTGTTTGTTCATCACTCTTTCTTCACTGATCCCATTTAACTGCTCTTTTTCCATCACTCTTCTGTTCACCGATTATTTTCCTATGATCCCGCTACGCTAACATGTCCTCTCCCTGGCTCTCTATTTCTCTCTAATGCTATCCTTTCCCCTGCTCTCTTTTTATTTTATTTATGTCCTTGTTGAGCCCTTTTTTTCCTTGCGCTTTCCTGCCCACCGCTTCCCACTCTACTGCTCTTATTTTCTATTGTCTCCTCTCCGATTCTTTCGTCCTCTATCTTCTTATCACCGCTCCGCTCCTCACCGCTCCGCTCCTCACCACGCTTCTCCACTCAACTTATTTCAACTCTATAACACTTTATGAAGCAGATATATTTTTTTTTAATAAGTGCTCTTAGCTCACCAGCGGAAAGAATATAAGACTTTGGTACTTTGACGCTATTACGTGATAGATAGAAGACGTAATTTTCTAAAGATCAGGCCACAGCATCTCTTACATTGATACATTTTAACCATAGGCACCAAATTTTGTATTTTTTTCCACTGGAGACTTAGAGGCACGAAAAAAACTCTACGTCTAGGTATGCATTCAGTATTTTTTACTCAGCATCCTGTTGAGTACTGTTGGTAAATGCAAAAAAAAAAAAACACAACAAAATTTTATAAATTCATACAATTTGTTTATTAACAGAAATGGCATGTAAAGGTCAAATATCTCAGAATGGCTTCAGTTTAACATCAGAAATGCGCAAAAAAAATATTGTTTTTAAAGTTTGTTTTCCACCAAAAAATAATAAACAATGTTTCACCAAATATTACTTCGTTTAAGATTAAAAATTAATAAAATTGGAAGGAAAAATAATAAAATTGTTTTGAAAGTAAGTAGCTCACATGCATTATGCTCAACAGTTCTCAGAAATTTAAAAACATTTTGGTATTATGTTTTTCTTTAAAGAGAAATTAAATAAAAATGCAAAAATATCCTCAATTTTTCAGGATTCTTTTTCAAACAGAGAGAGAGACAGAGGAAAATATGAAAACCAAAAATATTTGACAACTTAGCATATATCCCACTTAGCGGTGATTCATTTTTAAAGAAATGATTTATAAAGGAGATATAAAAGAAATACAAAAATCATAATAAGACACAAACATTCCAATACGTGCAAGCTAATCAAATGAATATAAGCGAGAGTGTATACGTGTATCAATCTGTATATGTTACATGAATCTGCTGATGTGTATGTATGTTAGTGTGTGTCTGTTTGCAGTCATGTAAATGTGCGTTCATTTAACGCACAAAAAAATGTCCTTTATTTTGTAGATTCAGTTTTTGTTTGTATTCTGTTTACTCTTTCTAAAAAAAAGTACGTTCTGCTAACCTTCATATTTTATCAGCATTCTAATTTACTGTCTACTTTTCTTCATTTCCTTTTTTTTTTTGCTTAAAGGATATAGTGCTAGTAGGAATACTTATAGTTGAGATTCAGTGATTTGTCGTTTTATCTACAAGACTGCAATTTTAATTCAGCAAAGTGGCACTAAAGTAAGAAGGGTATATTATTTATCGGAATGCCTTTTTCATGAAATTCAAATGTTGTTTTATATTTCTAGTTAATTTTGATTAAAAAAATAATTTTTATATATGTTTTTTTTATAATAATTTTTCTAGCTCTAACGATTTTGATATATAAATGCTGATACTTAGTTGAAGTGTTTAGTTATTGAACTTAGTAGTTTTTGAAAAAACTGTTTAAAATTTTTCACCGTTTATCTTATATGTAACCATAAATTGACTGAAAGCACATCCTTGAAGAAAACTTTATTATGAATAGATACGAAAAATTTCGCTAAGTAGATGTTGGCGCTTTTGATATGCACCTATGACAACCGAGAGGTAATCCAGTTTTCACCAGAACCATTTTTGCTGCTCGACCACACCTACTTATCATTTTAAAATGTTCCTCTTCTTTAATTTTTGTTTATTTAATTTTTTCTTTTTATAAAAAAAGATTTTTTCTCAATTTCTTTCGGTAGCCTTTTTACAATTTTTATTATAGCACTGTTATGCTCTGAATATTATTTTCATATTTTAAGTTTCATTACACTTCGTTACACAGAATTTCTGTTAATTTAGGACTATGAGTTGGACATTCTAGCAGTGAAAGGGCAAGGAAAAAAATTTAAATAAAAATAAAAAAATCATTCAAAATTTCTATATTCAACTACAACCGGAAGTGAACAGAAAAAGAAAAGTATGTACACGGAAAAGATGTTTTTGCTGTTTGTCGTCGTTGTCGCTATTTTTAACTTTTGCATGGCCCCTTTTTTTAGGCGCCTGCTGCTCGTTTTTTCCTACACTTTATTACCACATTGTTGTTGTTGTTTATGTGGCATGGCGCAAATATGCAAATTTTGAGTTTTAAATTTATTAGCCTTCAAGGCGGCTCCTTTCAATTTAAGTAGGCTAGTTACAAGTCCTCGATGAAAGTGAAGCCACAAGAAGATGCATAAGAAAAGAGAGCGAGAGAGTAGCAGTTAAGCAAAAAAAAAAATGTGAATGCGTAGGGAATAATTTTGTAAAACTTGAAGTGTCAAAGCGTGTAGACTTATGTCGCATGTTGCCTACTTCTATTTATTTGATTTGTTGCTTTTGCTGTTGCTGTTAGTTGTTGCTCTTGAACTAACAGGATTAGCTTAAGTGTTTTTTTTTTTGGTTTTGATAAGAGAAGAAAAAACATGTTTTTAACCTATTTGTTAACTGTGCATGAAAAGCGGTATGAATTATTACATTAATTACAAGCGATGCCCAAGACTATACAATACGAAACAATCAGTGCTTTAATAAGCAATGTCAAGCATAAATATATGTAGCATACTATTAGCCGACGAATTCAGTAAAAAAGAAAAACGCTCAAGCACAAATAAAATTTCAAAGTAAATCTTAGCAACATCCCACAGACTTAACTTGCTGTCAACAGCAAGTTCGTATTAATTATTCAAAACTTTTGCATAAACTTTAAGTATTTACTTAATGTACATAATAGAATGGAAAGTAAGAGAAACATGCAACATTGTGAACAAGACCACTATAATGAACAGCATCAAAACGATATCAAAAGTTTTTCGGCCAAAAACTTCGGAGATATAAATAGATAAAAGTAAAAATAAAATAGGACAGCAGAAGATTTGCACAAAAGAATTCTCCTTGGATTTGATTTGCAATAAATTTAATGAATAAGGAAAGTTTTTAAGGCATGAATAGGCAAAACACTTAAAAGTATGCAACTTAGCAGAAATAGTTGTCTCGGTGCTAGGAACTTGAGAAAGGTCCTTTTAAGCAGTGCATATCAAACCTTTTTAGTTGATTTCTAGTGTATGTTCAAATGATAAAAATTGACAAAAATTAACACTATTTCTAATTATAAATGTACTAAATGTATTATTTCTATTGAGAAGCACTTACTTCATAGAGTGTACAATATATTCCAGGCTTGCAATATCTAGCTCTTTGCGAGAACTTGTAGAGAACCATAGCAAAGAATAATATAAAACAATTTATAAATTCCTCTCTTAAACATTTTTTGTTTCTGTAACCCCTTGATATTTACAACTTTATACTATACGGAACAGTAAGCTTAAATCAATATAATTCATAAAAAAATTATGTATATAAAAACACAGAAAAAAATCCTCATCTCTATATATATAAATTCTCAGCATAAGACACTCTAACAACAAAAGTGTTCTTAGCATATAATACATTTAGAAGATAAAAAAGTATTCACCGGATACATACTATATATTTTTATTGCTTGTTCAATCGTCATGACATAATATGACATTTATAAATAAGAATCGAAAGATGATTTTATACAGAATATTATGCTATAAATAGTAGCATAATTTTTCCAAACCAAGCAAATATTGTGAACAGCAAAAAATAAAAAGTTTTAATTTAAATAAAAATTTTTAAAATTTTTTATTAGCTTATAAAGTTTATTTCAAAACATTCATAAATGTGATTTCACTTAACTCAAAAAATTTGATATTTTCATTGACTGTTGACACCGAATTTGGGTTGCACATTTTTAGGATTTTGTAAGTGAGCGTATGAAAAATAAACCATAATACTAAAAACTATATACACTTGACGTTGATTTATAGCTATGAAAATAGTTTTTACTAATTAGCTAAAATCACACTTGTATAATGAATGACCCACTTACAAAAAAAAAACAAATTTTTTTAAAAAAAATATTTCTCATATTTTTCAAAGCAGCATAATAGTTTGTCATTAATCATAATTTGTATTTGGAAAAAAAAAGAAGTTAAGCCTTCACTTACCTTAATAAAATGATAGAAGAGCACGGCACCGACTGTTGACATGGCAAACCAAACGAATACAGCCAACGATGAAATGCTCGAAATGTTGAAAGCATGCAAGACGTTGGAGATAATCATGGCTGCGGCATGACAAAATAGGAATGGCATAAGCATACGCTCTAGAATGTCCCATGGAATCTCAGCGGATTTTTGTGGTAGAGCGGAAATTGAACCACGCCTTAAGGAGGCGCGACGTGATCCGCGACGCTAATAAGAGAAAAAAGATAACGAAAATTAAAAGTATAAAAATTTTGAAATTTAAAAAGAAATAATTTTGATGTAGAAATAAATAAATATAAAAAAAAAATTAGCGCTTAAAACTATGCTATAAAAAAAGCTAAAATTTTTAGCTACCCTGCTTTGTAACTTTTTTAATATTTTTAATTGCATAGCATTAGGCGCTCATACAATTAAGAGCAAAATATATAAAGTTATATTTTGGTTTAACTATAAAACTTCATACTTCAGTTCTTGAAAGTATCATAAGTATTTGAGCTTAGCTTTTTCATTAGAATTGGCTTCAATACATTTTCTTAGATTTATATACCAAAATAAAATTTGAAATTCTATAGCACGTGGCAGTCACTTCAAATGTAAATTGAGTTAAAATATTTCTCAGCTTAATTTTATTGTAATGTAATGATTGGGAAAAAGTGAAAAATGGACAACAAAACCAAAGCGTTTCACCGAATTCAATACGAAAAAATGTATGAAATGAGTTACAAAAAAAAAATCAACAGGGAAAAATATTCTTTGATTTGTTTCGCTTTTGCTTGAGTCCACAGTAAAGCTAAGGAAATAGAAAAACACATCAAGTTTAAAAATTCTCACTTATTGGCTCAAGGGTCACTGATGATTCCCTTTAGAAATGAATGAAAGTAGTATGACTAGTGTAATACCTTTTTTTTTGTGGTATTATTGCATGTATTTTTGCAATTTGTATCATAATCGGTGACCTTAAGGCTAAATCAATTGAAATGAAACTACATAGTATGACTAGCTTCAGCAGTTCTTTTTTGGTTAAGTTTTTTGTAATTTTTTAAGTGTTATTACACACTGTGCTGAAATATATACTCAGTTAATTAATTACAAATTGTTTTCTGCTTCGATGCAGCATAAATACGAAAAAAAAACTTTGAGTAAAAATTGTGATTTTGTAATTTATATGAAAAAATTTTAAACAGATTCAGTATTCGCAATAAAATGTAAAATAAAGCATATGGCTAAGTAGTATAGAGGATTGAAAAAAATAACCTAAAATCTTTTAAAAATAATTGTTTTTCACAAGGAGCTTGTTGACGAAAAGTATCCAATTGTTTCTTTCTTCGGAACGTGGTAGAAAAAATTTCACTTATAAATTTCTTTTTTGCAAGAGAAAATATAGCATTCGTTGCAAACCTTCTATAAATTGAACCTTGACCTCCTCGACTATGACATACTTTTTATGTGAAAAGTGACTACATAGGTGCGGATGTACCATAAATAATTTCATAGTTCGATCGTTACAATTTTTTTAAGTTTGTGAAAATCAAGAGAATCATTTGTAAGATGTTTTCTATCTCTGCAAATAATATCAACTTTGTGAAAAAAAATTAACAGAATTAGAGCTGAGCAAAATAATTCAAATAAATTTTTTTATCTTCTACTAGTGGTAACCACTGCATCGCAAGTGCACGTCCATAGTTTAATTTTTAACATCAAATTCTACATTCTTCGAAAAAAAAAAACAATTGAGTTAGTGTTTGTTGTTTGTACTTCGGTAGAAACGAAAAGAAAAAAATAGAAATAGTTCAAAAAGCAGCATAAGCAACAAAGCAAGAGATATTGTCTTGCAAAAAATTAATACTAAAATAAATTTAAAAAAATTAAAAAACTAAGCATGCAATAATCTTCTTTAGCGCAAATATATTGATTTAAAACAGAAATTATTAAAATTGGTACAGCATATTTTGCGCCAAAGCGTTACAATTCATTTTCATATATGCAATTTTATATAAATAGTATATCTTAGGTAAATTTCATATTGAGTTTAACTTGAAAATTGGCCAAAACTCAAATTTTGGGTTATTTATTAATTGTCATAGTCTCTTAACATTCAAATACCTTTTACTTTAGTTACAAAAATTTGAATTTATTTTAACAGCACTGATTTTGCAATCAATATTTTTAAATATTATAAATAATGTGCTTCGCATATACTTAAATTGATAATGGGAAAACGTTAATAAAAACTACAATTACAGTTTTATTAAGTGGCTTATACTATGGGCTAAGGAATGCTTTCATTGGAAAATATTAAAGCAAAAAGTTCATGTACTGCTTTATATCATAATAATTGTATATAAAAAAAAATTTTCAAGCACAAAACTACATGTGAGAAGGAAATATGGAATAACTAGAAATTTTGGTTTTATCAATTACTGCCCGGCGTCAGAACTTAAATTGATTTTACCATATACCATACCTTAACTAAGGCATACACTGGCTGCTGAACCACAATGGAAAAATAAATTTCGTGTTGAGTGATTTATTTGTTTATTATTGGAAATATTGCTTGCAGTTTATTTGAATATTGTTTTTTTGTAATATTTTTTTAGTTTTTCATTTTAAAAATTTTTAATATTGCTATTTCATTAAAGTTAATTACGCGCAAAATTAACGAATTATTAAGGTACTATAAATATGTTGGCCATTAAAGTGTTGTTTATTTTTCTGTTATCTCATTTAGATATTTTTGTTTTTTTTACCAAAAATAAATGCTAAAAATGCAGAAAAAAAAATAATAAACATCGGAAAACATATTGCAGATGCTTAATTAGATACGGAAATATCTGTTAAACAAGTAATATAAAGAAAATCAATATCCTAAATGTTTTTTTCAAGAATTTGTTTGTTTTGCTTTGAAGAAGAAGAGATGCATAGAATATATATATATATATATAAAGGGTGTTTTTTTTAGAGGTATAGAGCTTCGAATTGAAATAAAACACAAGAAAATCGTTTTAATGTCTATCAATTTGGCTTTATTGGAAGGATAATTTTATGCCATTAATGTTTAAATATGATTTCGGGCATGTGGCCGCCGCGGCTGGCTCGAATAAAGCCAATTCTACAGGTCCAATTTTGAACCACTTTTTCGAGCATATGGGGCCGTATGTCGGCAATAACGCCACGAATGTTGGCTTCCAAGTCCCCTAACGTTTCTGGTTTGTTGGCGTAGACGAGCGACTTCACATATCCCCAAAGAAAATAATCCAATGGTGTCAAATCACACGATCTTGGTGGCCAATTGACAGGTCCATTCCGCGAAATTATGCGCTCATCGAATGTTTCCTTCAATAAATCGATTGTGACGTGCGCTGTGTGGCATGTAGCGCCGTCTTGTTGGAACCACAACTCATCCACATTCATGCCATCCAATTCGGGAACAAAATAGTCGGTTATCATGGCTCTATACCGGTCTCCATTAACGGTAACTGACTCTCCAGCATTATTTCGGAAGAATTATGGCCCAATGACTCCACCAGCCCATAGAGCACACCAAACAGTCAGTTTTTGTGGATGTAATGGCGTCTCAAGGGTCTCATGTGGATTCTCTTCACTCCAAATGCGGCAATTTTGCTTGTTGACGTAGCCATTCAACCAAAAATGAGCCTCATCACTGAACAAAATTTTGCGATGAAAATCAGCATCGAGATCAATCTCATTTTCGGCCCATACACCAAAATCACGACGCATTGCATGGTCTCGCGGCTTTAATTCTTGCACAAGCTGGATCTTGTAAGGTCGCAAGCCAAGATCTTTGCGCAAAATCTTCCATAAAGTTGATGGACAAAGCTCCAATTGCTGTGCACGGTGGCGAATCGATTCATTCGGGTCCTCTTCAACATTTTGCTCTACAGCGGCAATTGTTTCTTCGGTGCGCACTGTTCGACGTCTCTGCGGATGCGTATTATCACATAGAGTAAACGTAGTGCGAAAACGTCCATGCTCTGATGGACGATTATGTCGACCATAAAATGGACGGAGCTTGCGGTAAACTTCGCGAACTGAACCATTATTTTCGAAATAAATTTGCACGATTTGCAAGCGTTGTTCTTTTGTCAACCTGTTCATGATGAAATGGCAAACCAAACTGAACATAAATGACATTAGAGTTGCCAGATTTGACCATAAAATGTCAGTTTTATCTCTATTCGAAAAACAAACCTCTAAAAAAAACACCCTGTATATACATTTTGTTTTGGTTAAAAGTTCTTAAAATTGGTATTTTATTGTTGAAAAGTAGTTTTTTCTACAAACAATTGATATGGAAGAATTTCGTATTAAAAGCAAAAACTTTAGGTTCGATTCATTTCAAATATAGCAAAGTATTTGGAAGACTTTTGCAGTTTTTTAGCTTTGATTGAAATATTTACAGTATTTCATATTAAAAGAAAGAGAAAGCAATTGCAAATATAAAAAAGTATACAATTTAATAAACATTTACCAGAATTATATTTTTCTATATTTTTAATTTTAAATCAATTAGAAAAGATTTTAATAAATTTTTATGTATATTCCATTGTTCGTGCGGGTGGCTTTCATGCGAAGATTTTTTTTTGCGTTAAAAAACTATACCTAGCTAGAAAGCATTTTTTTTTGTGCAAAAAATGTTTAATTTATTTAGTACAACGATTGTTTCCGTTGACATTTGTTTTGACGCAAATTGTTTAAGTTAAATTCTTGTTGACATTTTGATTTTTGAAAACAATTAGCATTGTTGTGAACAAACTTATGTTAAACTAGTTAGGGTGTTATTTTTGGCTTCAACTAAAATTACATACCCTACACCGTATTAACAGTAAAGCTGCATATAATGGCACTGTTTTGTAAATCACTGCAATGGAACGCAACGCCAACGCAGCGCATCACTTGGACTTAAAATCGGTATTTTATGCATGACTACGTAATTGCGTTAGCGATGTTACGTTCTTACGATGAACTGTCATTCAGCTTCATTCCTTTCTTTTTTTTGCTTCGGCTTGCTTTTCTCTCTCTCTCTCCCTCCCTTACAATATGCCAGTCATTCCGAAAGGCATAAATATTAACCTAGTAAAGGACTTAGAAACACAAGGTTTTTATTGAGTCCTTAATATCGTTGTGATTTTTAGTCACTTAATTACACGATCGCCTTTTTAAAGGCTAAAAATGATATCCCACTGGGATTGAAATCGTACTTAACCTGTACGTTTCATCGCTTTGAAAAAAGCATGTGGAATGGGTCAGACGCTATGACCTACGCGAACGAAACCACACAAAAACCCGTCTGTACTCGTTAACGGACAAAACGAAAGACCTCGGCTTGCTTGTCAATAGCATCTAAAAGTCTGCAGTCAGCTCAAGAGTAAGTGATGAAATTGACAGTTCATATGAACGAAATCGCAGCGCTGCGTTTTACAAAATGACAATATCCAAAGTTTTCACTAAGTTATTGCAACGCAGCGCGAAGTGGTGTGTCGTTATTTACAAAATTATGCCATATTTTGATTTAACGATTATTTTTCGCAGCTGTTATGTATAAGGAAAAAACGACTAAGGCTAGTAATACCAGTTTCGTTCATTGCTAAACAGAATCATCAGTGACCTTTGAGATGATGGGTGAGAAGTTTTAAGACTGATGTATTTTCCAAAATTCTCAACAAATCAATGCAATAAGGAAAACATATCAGACTAAAAAATTCATACTCATCGACTCAAAGGGCACTGATGATTCTATTTAGCAACTTGTATGACTACCTTCAGCCGTTTTTTTTTTCATGCATTGTTTTTGTTTATAATATAATTAAAAAGTTACACAATTTTTTTGGTAGCTTTTCATTCATACTTCATTTGATTTAAGAAACGTCCAAAGCCTGAAAGTTTACTACTAGTTTTCGTAGTCAGGGTCACGTATAGTGATTTCTGAGTATTCTTTATAAAGCTTAGTTGTATAAATGTGTTAGTACAGTGGAGCCGGGGTGCGATGCTTTGGTTTTTATAAATTGCTCAATTATAAAAAATTATAAAATGTGTATATTAACTAGGTGCTTAGTTTTGCCTGCGCATGTACATATTTAGAGTTAATATAAAATGTAGATTTTGCTTTGTCAAAATTTAATAAAAGCAACGTAACTCAGACCTATTTTTACATATGCCTAGAGATTAAATGATTCATTAGCATTTAGGACAGCCCAGCTTTTTTTGTTATAACTAGATATTTTATATGTTAAATTATCTGTGTGACATTTAGTCAGCCGATGAAATGAAGTGATTTTGTCATTTGTGTGAGCCAACAATGTTGTCACTTTCTTTCACAATAAACACAATCGAACAACTGGCAGCTGAATTTTATTTTTGTAAACAAATGACTTTGACATGGAATTTCTAAAAATGCCACACAAAGTTCACAAAAAAAAAATCAAAAATTAAGATATTTAAATAGTAACATTTTACAATGGATATAAAAACTTTAATGTTTCAAAATTCCAAAAGAATTACTGCATTGTTTCAAAAACAAAAAAATTCAACAGCATATTGCACTTGTCAATATATTAATGCAAAATTTTTCTCCCAGTGTGTTAAATTTGACATAATTTGCTAGAATATTGACTGCGAGCGTGAAAAATACAACACGGCAATAAAGAATTTTCAAAATTTAAGATAAATAAATAAATTTTGTGAATATTTCAAAATAAAAGTATAAGTAAAGATGTTTCCAAAGCGTTTTGCGCTGGGCTGTATTTTGCCCAGTTTTCAAACTTTTTCTTGGCAGTCCTAGCGCATGGATTTTGTGATTTTGTTATATTTTTGACTTCATTTTTTTTGTTGCTTTGTTAATAAGATAAAAGAATAAAAAATTTTCAAAGTGACCTCAAAAATGTATGCTCGACATCAAATTTACAAAGTTTTTATAACAAAAATTTATTCGTTTTATTTCATTCGATCGATGAATCTCAAATAACCTGCATTTTGACGTATTTAGATTCGTTTTGTACAATGAATTTATTTTATCTGAACTTTTAGATCATTTGAATTGCTGCTGCTGCTGTTTGTATAAACGTTTCATTTCAATCGATTTCGAATTTTGCTATTTATAATTTTGTTAGAATTTATTTTGGTTTTGTTCAAGGTTGAATTGCGTGTACGGCGCGGTGCTTTGACGTTTCGATTTCCTTTTATTCTTCAGGGCAGAAATAGTTTTCACTTTTATTGAAGTGTTCCATTTAAGCAGTAAGAAAGAGAAGAAAAATGGAAAAAACTTTGATTTTATAAAACTCAAATTTCCGAGTTCAAAATCCGACGAAAATCCGAGTGTGTAAGAAAAATGCAAACTTAATACATTTCTTTTAATTTATTTTACAGACAAATTTACACCAAAAATTTTGAACGATATAGAAGTCACAGTAGGCTGTAACCAAATTTAATTGCCAAGTTTGGGTAATCCTCAAAATTATATTGAAAGAAATTGTGGAATTATTTAAAGAATATAGTTTTGCTTAAAATGCTTATTTTTAAGCTTAAAATTCATAAGTTACATTTCTATTATGAGTGCATCAAAATTCCACATAAGCCTCACACCATAGATGGGCAACATTTGAGAAGCAAGTGTTACTTACAATAAAAGCAACAAAAACAACAATTAAAATAACAGAAAAATTCCCACCATAACTACGATCTCGATAACAAAAAATGAATAAAAATTCAGCAATAAACCACAAGCCAATTCCAAGAATTAAGCAGGAGGAACATGAGCATAGAAATAAAAGTGCAACCCTGCAACGAAACGAGTGAAGCTGTCGTCAAAGTGCGCATTGTTGTTTCTTTGTTCGCTCGCTTCTGTTTTTTGTTTTTTTTTTTTCTTCTGAACTATGAAACAATAACAACAATACAATTCCCGTGCATAGCGCGTGTAAATAAATTCAGAACGATTTTTCTCTTGGTTATTTTTATTAAGAAAAACGACGTGTTTGTTGCCATGTGCCATATGTGACACTATTTTTTTGATTTGTTCATCGCTGCTTTACACTATCGCTCCAGGTTTTTGAGATACACGTCGAAATGCACTTAAAACATTAATACAAATGTTTTTGGAGCATTTCTGTAGAAACAGAAACTAAAAAGAAAGTCAAGCACTTAACTTTAGAGTAGTTAAAATTGCACTTAAATTACTAATTTTTCCGTAAATGTGTTAAGGAAAGCAGTTCTTTTAAATATTTTTTTTTTTAAAGGATTTTAGGGCTAAGGTCTCCAACTTAATTTTCGTTTACCTAGAAATTATTCAAAACAGTTCAAACATACTCTCGAGTAAATGCACGAAAATGGTCAAGACTGTGACATGCAATGTATATTCCATTTTTTTTATTAGCAAATTAATCAACTTTCTGGAGATGATACCCTATAAATACAAAGTACTGTGTTGGTTTGGAAGAAAGAAGGCAAGGTCATTGGGAAGGGGGATTAAGTGAGTTGTTTTTGAATTTACCGATACAAAAATAGTCTGGAAAAGCGGTCACAGTTAGATTGTTCCATATTTTATCCGAACGTATTATCATTATATTGTGCACTTCTAATATGAAACGATGCAACGCAGAAGGGTTGGGCCTAAAGAGTCACTCTTGTGCTTCAACCTGTCTAGAACACAACCCATTATAAAATCTATAGAACCAGACAAGGCGACCAACATTGCGCCGATGTTCAAGAGAGTCAGTAGATGACACAATATTAGCATCGCCCGTTAGTTTCATCGTGCATTGTTAGATTCGATTTAAAAGCTTTAAATTTGATTTTCAAACTCCAGTTTCGCAGGAGCCAGTCTAGGTCTAATGCAAGTACCATAAACAGAAAGTACAATGGTGTCATTGGCAGTATTTCTTACACTTTTTTACAGAGCTCACAAATTTGGGCGCTCTTTCCATACACTAATATATAGTCACAGCATCGATAGGATCCAAATATCAAGTGATATCTACACCATTCATATTAAGTTGAAAGCGGGAAACACTTCACTTGTCTGTAGGAAAGAAGACAACATTGTGCCTTGCAAGAATTAAAGTTAACTCGATTACCACCATCTCAAAAGATTGTTATTAGATCGCTTAAGATTGCGTCATTTATGTGACGGCTTTTTCTCTCAATCTCCATAGAGCTAGGCCGCTTTTGTAATAAAAATAAATGACAAATATTACAGTCGCCTGCGAAGGAATAAATTGGATTAACAGTCAATGACAAAAAGAACTGAACCCTGAAGTATTGTTGAGATATTTTTTGGATTTGAATCATTCCAGCACAACACGCAGAGATCTCTTGCTAATGAAGCTAGATATCATAAGTACTTCCGACACCGTACGCAATTAATGAACTTCATCGTCAAAGATAAGTAAACTTACCGCCAAAACTAAAAACAAGATGGCTTTCCATTTATAGGTTGACCCTACCGTCTCAAAGGTTCAATTATGTTTTTTTTTGAAATTTTTATAACCATTAAATAAGCTATAATTTTAAGAGAACAATACTTTCTTTCGCAACTTAACTTTTATTTTAAATTAAATATCTAATGTGTGTTCAGATTTGCTTAACAAAAAATTTGATTAAGAAATCAAAAACTCTTTAAAGTGGTTGCATTTCGGTTCGCACTTCGGTCAACTAATCAAATCAAGACAAGTGGATGGATAATCAATAAATAACTTAAACTAGTTATTAAATTTTAATTACTAGTTGAACCCCTTAATATATCCACTTTAATTCAAATACGCTGTTTGCCTCCAAGGGTCAAGAGATACGGAAGTGTAAAAAATTTAATATTCAAATTAATCCAATTAACGCTTTACGTTCAGTTATTATCCATTAGCACAGTATGCTTCTAATCAACAGCAATGAGTTAAGTTACAAAGCGTTTCGAAATTTAAAAGGCTGCCAGATTTTGCTGCGCGGCTGCTGTTGCCGCATTTGTTTTAACGTAAATCACTTGTAAGCATCACAAGTGAAGTGGCGGCAGGCGCCGGCCTTCCTCAGAGCTACCCCCGTTGTTAAAATTTGCCTCATATGGCGCGCCGCACACGAATTATTCAACAACGACCCATTTGGATGCCAGCCATTGAATAGATATTTGTAATTAATTTTTTCTTTTGCTTTTTTAACGTTTGTAAGCTAAACACAAACATGCACTAGAGGGCGCTAAACTCGCACTTTGTATTTACACGGCAAAATTTCGCGTTTGATTTTTGTTTATTTATGCTGGCGTTTGCTTTTTTTGCTGAAACTGCAAAATCAAAGTGATTTTTTTTTTGTTGTTTTTTGTATAAGAAAATAACTAAAATAAAACGAAAAATTGTTCAGTTTACTAAAAATGGCCGCAGCAGAGATGCTTAAAATTAGGTTAAGTGAAGCAAAAAAAGTAGCATGAAAAAGCAAATCAAATTGCAAATTATAAATGAAGTTTACTTTTGATAATGAAATAAATTTTTAATTGTGAGTGCCAAAAATAACAAAGTTTTGTATAAATAACAGCACAACTAACAAGTAGTGAAAATATGTGGCAACACTTACCAGATTGTTGTCGAAAACTTGCATTTTTGCGGTTTTTTTTTGCGCTGTCAGCTAAACCGGTTTATTTTGCTTAAATTTGAAAAATTTTTAATTAATATTTTTTGTGACAAAATTTTGAAGAACAATTTAATTAAATTGAAAATTTCTTTTTAAGAAAGCTTTGTAATTTTCCTAAAATCTTTGGCTTTATATAAGTCAAAAAGAAAGTTTGCCAAAAATTATTACCACATTTTTCTGCAAACCATAATGGCAAAATGTTGAAAAAACTCTGAATGATCACCTTAAAACTTGAGCATATTTTGCAATATATTTTCTTATCTTATAACATTCAGTCTCAAGAGAAACTTTTTGTGGACCACTTTTTGCTAAATCTTTCTATTGCCAGAAAATTCTGGGCAATTTTCACAATACATTATGGTATTAGTATAAATTGGGGAAGTCCTTTAGGTCGTAATGAAATAAAAACAGGTGTTTGCCAAACACTACTTGGTATCAGAACCAAATGAAGACGTGAGTGATTGCAGGGGATATGTGGAAATGTTGAAACTTTGCAGATAGCAGCATTAAACCTTATACATTTCCATGAAGCACAAACATTTTTTGTCGGCTATTTTGCTTAGTTTTTAAGACAAAACATACTGTTTTGGATGCTACATAGTACAAATATATTACGTATTAATTCAAGGGCTAAAACGCGTAATGAAAAAATGTTACATATCACCTTCGTCAACTCATAACTTCAATTGCAATATAGCTCCAAATTGAATTGCAAATGATTTCCTGCAGTTGCTGCTTAACTGTCACAAGTCTGAAGCGTAGATACGAACTAAAATGTTGTTGCACTTGCTTAATTGCAATTCTGGAAGTTTTTCGAAATAATAGATCATACTTAGTTCTTGTGTTCTGTTCTTTAATAGATCGATATTTAAATAACGGACTTAAACTATAGTATCCATGTCTCTCTTATGGATTTTGGAACACTGAGTTTGAATCGTGTACCCATTTCGATCCAGCAAATTCTTTCAAATTGACAATAAATTGGGCCTGTATTATATAAAACAAAAACTTTTTTGAATACCTACAGGCACTCCAGCTTTCAATGTACTCACGAATAAACCTGTAATAATTCTGGTGTTGCTACTTACTCGGAATAGATCAAAGAGAAGTCAATACCGATATACAGTCGTGCACCTTACAAACGTATTTGCTATTCTAGTAGCAATGCTTCATAAAAGCTTCTCTCAGGCGGATATATAATAATATTTTCGAGTTGCGGATCAGCTCTAATCATGCTCTAGATATGTTTAATATTACATTAAGGTTGTATAGGAATAAACGACTTAGCTGAATATATTACCCTGGATCACATAAGAAGTGGAGTAAGACTAAAAGGTCGAATAAGCCTAATAAGAAGTAAATGACGTAAGGTTTTATAAAAATTCATATGGTTCTAGAAAGTTACATAAACTTAAAAGTCTCATGTGATTAAAAAGACGCCTAGTAATATAAAGCGGCATTATACTGAAAAATCGCATATTATTAAAAAATCGCATATGCCACTAAAATTTTAATACTAAAATATAGCATAAGTTCAATAATTCTCATGTAACTAAAAAGTTCCATAGGATTTAAAAGTGACATAAGTTTAAAAAATCCCACACACAAGACCTTAAGTCTCAGAAAACTTAAAAAGAGCATTCAACTGAAATATCACATGCAAGTCCCAAAAAGGTTGACCAACTAGCTAGATCGGCATCAGCTGTGCCCGTTATTGAACCGATGCTTGCCTAAGTTTTATTAGGAAGTCTCTTTGACACTATTATAGAACATATAGAAGAGATTTCTATGAAAATCTCTTTTCAACTGCAGACAAACTATTTTGTCTCAACGAGCAATCAGACACGAAAATAGAGCATGACATTTTAAGCAAACGAATTAAATGAGTTACGTTCTGATGAACATTGTGGTATAACTTAGGTAATCTATTTGAATGTTGATTGCAAGAGACTACGACACATTTCATTGCGTGTTGTGTAAGACTTCATTTTGGTGCATAAGTTTTGAAATATTAGAATTGCACAAGAAAGTGATCTGGTGATATGGGAGCTTATATATCTATGCAAGAGTGTATAGTCCATGCCCGTATCGGTACAGTGCCTAAGCAACTGTTGGAAAATTTATTGCTAAATTTTTTAATTTCATTTATGCGGCGGCTTCTTTTTATGTGCATTTAATTTTGGGACTTTCCATAAATTAAGTTTGCATAGAAATCTTAGGTTTAAGAGACTGCTTTAGGAAACTTTTAAGAATTTTTTGGAACACGAAAAAGAAATTCTTGAAACATCTAATTTGTAAACAAAAAAAGATTTTTTTACCATGCAATTTTCTTGAACATGATGTAAATATTTTGCAGTTTTTCTTAAAACTCTCATGACATTTTTATGCGAAAAATTATGTCGAATTTCTTATGATAATGAAGAAATATTAATATATTTTCTAACGATTTAAATTTATAGACTTGAAATAAAATTAATCGTATTCGTTTTGCATAACAATTTTAAAAAATGTTCAGAGAGATATTGAAAGTTATAATAAATTTTTCATATCTTTAACACTTTATAAAAATGAACGAATATATCATTAATTTTTGAATTTGTCTTAAATTAATAAATCTGAAGTTTTTTTCTAAGTCACATAATGTGGGCTATGAAGCTTATTTTTATAGCAACGAAAAAAAAAAAAATTGAAAATAATACACGCCCACGAACATTTCTGTATAATGAGATCTTTTGAATCAGATGGTCCACCGCAGATATTTTCAAAAATATTTGAATTCGAATTTATATTTTTGAGGTCATTTGAAAGAGTTGCATATATAAAAAAATATATCAATGTTTCAAAAACTTTCAAATTTTTGTTAACAATGCAAGACCAAATTTTTAGTTTCAGAAATAAGTTAATTTAACTCTTTTTATATTTTCAAAAATTAATAAAAAATTTTTCATTTATTTATTTCTTGCCACAAAAATAAAAATTAAAAAAAAACTTTCTTTTTGCTGCTGCACACTCACTTTAAAATAAACAAAGTTTAAGTTTTATGAAGTCTATTTCAAAAAGAATCTTTTCAAAAATGAATCTTCACTTTTTCGCACGCTACACACACTCGATTTTCACGTTATGAAACACGCCGCTCAACTGTTTGAGTTTTTTGCGTTTTCCGCAGCGTTTGAATCGAATGAGTTTCGGATTTTTCTTTTGTTGCTCGGTTGCGTTTTCGGCTACCGCTGTTTTTAAATATTCAAAAATCACTCAGTCCAAATCGAAGTCATCGCAGCGGTTAAAAGAATATTTTTAAAATAAGTTTTTTTTTCTCGAATATTTCATTTTTAACATTTTTATAATGTTTTTTAAGACTTTTGTTTTTTTTTTCTGAAATATTTCTTAATATTTTTATATACATTTGAATGAATACAAAAACAAAGTGTTATCGCTGTTGACGTTATTGGCAACAACAGCAAAGCTGTTGCTGTCGACGCTGGTGCCGTTGCTTTCGCTTTTAGAGATTTTGACCTGTAGATGCATAATTAAATAAAAAAAAAATGTATCTACTCTAAATTGACTAACAGAAATGTATATAATTTGTGTTGATGTACGTATATAGCTAAAAATTCAAATAATGAAAAATTTCATTATTTTTAAAAAGTAGAACTGAATATTGAATAAAACATACGAAGGGAAGGGTGGTTAATACACTAGGCGCACCCAAAAAGCAGTATAGATTTTTATATGAACTTCGGTTCAAACATCTACAAGGGTACTAAGTGAATAAGCCCCTTTTTCATAGACCAAGTCACATATTTCGAATTTTTGAGCATTTTTCAAATTATTCAAATTTTTTTGACTATGTCAACACTTTTGTTTTTTACTACTTTTTTTAAAAATTCTTGGAATGTTTTTAAAACAATACGAATTCTTCAAAATGTGCCTGTCTGTGGAAGTTTTGAATACGAGAAAACTAAGCAAGATGATTGCATGAGACCCTGTACACAGGCTACCTTAGAACAAAGTTCTTTGGATCGCAAATGAACAAAAACAGTTACGGAAACGCCTACCGCCCTGTTTTTGACGTAGTGCATGCAAAAAACTTCAAAACATTTTACTAAGAGAATGATTTTAGGTAATGTAACCAAATTTCACTTGAATAGTATAAGAATGATTCAGAAAAAGTTTTGCGTAAAAGCTTGGGGAGTTCGAACAAGTAGGCGTGGCATCTTCTTTTGTACTAAAATTTTTTAAACGCTTTATGCGAAAAATCCTTAAAGTAATGAATCGAAATTTCAATCAAAAACTAGTATTAGTGCAGGCAAGCATCATACAAAAGTTGGCGATTTTCTAAAAGAGGGCGTAGTACGTCCTAAATAAGCATTAGCTACGAAACGCTACACGGAGAGTCATTTAAGTAAATGTTGCCAAATCCAACGTAGTGTGGTAGAAAAAATACCCTTTTCTTACCTTTAACTTTTAAATCTCAATTTTAACACCCTAATCATTTAGTTTTCATTGCCACACTAAAATTTATGCACGAATTTAAATATCATTATAAGATCGGAAACCACTTCAAGCATTTTTTTTACATAAAACTTTTTTTACAGAAAATTTTATTTCAACTATTCCTGTATCTTATACAGCATTTTTTTTAAAATAAATACACAAAAAAAAAAAAAAATGTGAGCAAAATGTTTAACGTTTTTGTCACTTCTATTTGTTATTAAATTAAATAGAAAAATAAAGAAATAAACAGCTGTGAAAGAGTAAATTCATTTTCAATTGAAATGCTTGTAGACTTCAATGTCATAAGTCTGCAGGTTTTTCCATCGTAAAGAATGTAATTATTCTGGTAACGCCACATTTTGTTTTGGAATCATGATTGGAGGAATTGCGATTGCACTGAAGTCACCTCAAATCACTTTGAAGTTGCTGAAGTTACGTGAAGTAGTTGATGTCACTTGAAGTCTCTGTAGTCACATGAAGTCGCTGAAGTTGCTGAAGACACTTGCTGTCAGCTGCTTTGAATTAATTCCAAAATCTATATAGAAGGTATGTTTATGAATCTATATACCTTCTATATAGATTTTGGAATTAATGCAGCGCAGCTGACTGCAAGTATCTTTAGAGACTTCAAGAGACTTCAACTACTTTAAGTGACTTTAGCGACTTCAAAGTGATTTGAGGTGAATTCTATGCAATCACGATTCCTCCAATCATGATTCCAATCCAATATGTGATATCACCATTATAATTGCCTTTATTACGATAGAAAAGACTGCAGACTCATGGCATAAGTCTAGAGATGCACTCTTAATGACAAATTTCTTGTGAATCAAAATTGAAAATGAATGCACTCTTTCACAGTTCTGATAGCAGGGAAAAAATTATTTTTATAATATACATTTTTTATTTTTTTGAAAATATTGGAAAAAAATACTAAATTCTAAATTCAAAAAAATTAACATTTTATATTCAAAAATGTTAAGTAAAAAACATAATTTTTTCTTTTTAAATACAACTAATTTAATTTATTAGCTTGGCTATGTCTGCTGGCAGCACAAATTTCAAAAGTAAAATTCTGTTTTAGCTACAAATGAATAGTCAGATAAATTTTTGTATATTTTTCTCATGAAATCAGTTTTTAAATTAAATAATAGAAATATTTTCTTTTATTGAATATTTTTTTTTGTAATCAACAGCTGCAGCGACAGCTGACGTAGATTTTGCTCAGTCGCTGTGTGTGTTAACATATATTTTAGTTGTAATTATTAGAGTGTTTTTCATATAGTTTTTGTAGCGTTCGCTGCCTGTCTTTAGCTATTTTTAATTTTTTTTTTGACGTTGACCAATATTATTTATTTATATAAAAGCCACTGCGCCGCTGTTTGGTGAATAGTTTTGTATGAATATATAGTTTTAGCCGGCCGGCCGGCATGCTGACAGCCGACTAGAATTTTATTATAATTTTATTTTTGTGGGCATATTTTATGAATTACTGAACTTTTATTCATGAGTATAAGCAGGGAATATCTACATATACTCGTACATATATAAATATAACATTACTTAAAGCTACTTGTTTGAAAACAAAAAAACAATTCACATTACATGCCAAGTGAATTCTCCGTGAAAAAAGATTAAATATTTTACTGCAGCAATTAGTGCTTGCTACAAATAACAGCATTTTAGATTAGATTAAAAATAAAATCTCATATTATTCAAAAAAAAAAAAAGTTGTTTCAAAATAAATCCGAAAAAAATTATGCACAACACACGGTCCTTTAATGCTTGGCGACGCTGCCTAAGATTTATTCATTTGAATGGTTAATATCAGTAATGTATTTAAAGTTTTACTTAAAATAAACACACAAAAATTGCTGTTGTCAACACAAAGGGTGTCTACCATACCGCAATCGTTCATATTTCATTAAAGCCCATTATAGTTGATTTATGATACACGAGCAATAAAATAATAAAAACTCAGCATAAAATTCATAATATTTAGTTGAGTCCGTAAGGCAGCATTTGTTTAGCATAAAGTGTGCGAAAACCCTTTTTAGTTACAAATAGTGCTGCCTTTCGAAGCACTTAAAGTTACCCTTGGGAGTGAATATATAAATTTACAAATGAAATAGAAAATTGAGAGCATGTCATGACTATTACAATAGAACAATAATAGCAGCTATTTTTGGACAATTTAGAAAGTTTTCTAGTACAAAATGTTATTTATAAAAAAAAAAACATATATTTAAATATATAGCAATGACTGTAATAATTGTTAATTTTTCAAATAATAAGTTTAATAGAGTACAAAGTTATTGAAGAGTATTGACCTCTTTGAATTATTAACAGAAATTGCTGTATCAATATTATAATACTATGCTAATAATTGAAAGAGTGATTCACAGTGACATTGTCGCAAGATAAGTATTTAAGTTTAAAAAAATTATTGCATTACAAATAAATATTTCGATTCCTAAGACTTAAGAGCTTCAATAAAGTTATATCAGAAAGTGGGCCTAGGATAGGAGTATTAAGCTGATATATCAACTAAAATAGCAGCGTTCTTCATGCTGACTTGGGTGAATACCGCACAGTAGAATAACTGCAGCGAGTGGAACTCTTGAGGGAAGTTGCTAGAGGCGTTATGGTAGTGAACGATACTGATGACATGTCGGCAGGATTGCTTACAACCAATATATACATATATAAGATAATGAAAAACAGCCTTCGAAATATCGAAAACTAACCTGATAAGTGTCCGGTTACATAAAGTCAGTCGATAATTTTTTTCATCCATATCTTTTCAACCGCTTAGTCAATTTAAAATTCAATTAAATGCGATTGTTTGTCATAATACCTATAATTTGGAACGAAGAACAATTAAAGTGGATATTTCTAGCTCGAGCTCCAAGGATTATTGTACTAAGACCCGGAAGAGAACTTAGTGCCCGAATTTTTCAATTGTTTTAAAAAATTTCAGAAGCATCGAAAGAGGAAGACCCAACAAACTTTTAAGCATCTTCCAAAAACCAGGCAACTACAGAGGCACGATTGGCATATTGGAACGGTGATGACGCTTATTTAGATAAGTACTGCACACATGTATTATGTCTCGTGTTTAAGTCTACCAGACCTCTAGGTTCTTTCTTCCCAGATGAATAAGATACTACGCTACTCCTAGACGATTCTTTCACGAAACACTTTGCGTTTTTAAGGAATCAAGATAAGACCACGAGCTTGTGTGAGAAGTGGGTATAAAGTCATTGATCTGACGACTGTTTTCCGCAAAACTGATGCCGATGAATGGCTTCGAACCCATTGAAATCAATTCATTTGCTAGATCATTTCTTGTGACACCACTGTGTCCAGGATGCCGATGAATGGCTTCGAACCCATTGAAGTCAGTTCATTTGCTAGCTCATTTCCTGTGAAACCAGAGTGTCCAGGAACACAAATAAGAATCTATTTATTGTGCCTTGCAATATAATTGAGTTTCGTCTTACACTCGCTAGCAATCTTCGAATAGCTAATTGGGTCAGCAAGACCCTTTACGCGGCTTTACTATCACTGCGGACATCTATGCACTTCCCATACCGTATTTTTTCATTGATTTAGCAAGCTACATTCAAATTGGCAAAGACCTCCGATAGGTAGGTGTAGCAAAGGACACTACCTAGTTTCATCGTCCAGATACCACGCGGAACCCATTCTTAATGAATTTTCCCACTCCACATGCAACTTTTTATAGACCTTTCAGAAATCTTGCATTTCAATTTCTAAAAGTTTTCTGCAACGTTTGTGAAACGCTACAGTAATCTTGTAGGATGAAGGGGAATGAAAAAAACATTTTGCATCGGATTTTTTTTTATTTTGTGACACTTGCGCTGTTATTTTAATACGTCATAGCGGCTCTCGATTATGCTTTTATTTAACCAGCATCATCACTGGCGTTGAGCGTTGCGGTTACTTTGTGTGATGTTTCTAATTTATTATTGACCATAAACAATACATAGCTGTAAATAGAAAATCACAAAACATTAATTTCAATTTCATTAGAAAAATTCAGTATAAACTAAATCTGGAACCTTCCAGAAACACTTCAGAATGATAGCAATTGAAAAGTTTCGTATTTAACGTATCAGAATAATTTCATTTGAAAGGTTTTGAGAACTTGGAATCTGGAACCTTTCTGAAACTATTCACAATGATTGCAAGTGATGCATTACATTTGAAATATATTTGAAAGATTTCTGTAACATTTCGTTTGCAATATTTCAAAGAAACATATTTGGTACGTTGCGTAATGTTTTTGAAACCCTCTGAAACGTTACATACTGGGTGGGTTTGGAGCCGTCAGTTCAGAGGACCACGAAGCATCATCGCTGGAGTAATGTCGGATTGGGTATGTTATATCATATTTCTTGCGCAGCGGATGGAAGGCAGACGATTGTTCATTGGCATCAAGAATAGTGGTCACTGCTCCGATAACTGATGTTACATCTGTCTGTGCTCTACATCAACTTCAACGTAACAGACTTCTTTACATTTGTGTCGGCACGTAGCTTTCATTGCCTGCTTCTAGCAAAAGCTGAGGCAAAAAGTACTTTATAAATTAAATTTTTTGTGCCGCGTAAGTTTATACACAATAGAAGTATTCAAAAATCCAAAGAAACATCTTCGGGTATTTTTAAAAAAAAGTAGTTGTCATGCCACTGCATAATGTCAAGGCCGACGATATTTTTATGTGGCTCAGAGGTTAAGCAACTTTTTTTTCCGCACATCAACCGCCGCAACTCGTTAATTTAAAATAAACGTCATAAAAATTTCATTTTGTTTTTTGAATTTTTAAAAATAATCGCTATTTTTGAGCATCGCACTCAACGCTTAAAAATATTACAAGCAACATTTTTTAATTAACTTAATTTGTGTTGCTTAAAATGCATATAAAATTGAATCTACGCTCTGCTCTGAGCTTTATTTTATCACAAAAGATATTGCGCAACGACCTTGTAACCAAAATTTTACAACATTCGCTAATTTTTTGTCCTTTTTGTAGGATTTATTTACACCATTGACACACTTTATGAGCAACAACAATTCTTCATTAAATTTTCAATTAATGTGTCAGTGGGCGTAATATCCGCTGTAAAAATCAGTTTAAAAGTTGACTTGAAAAAATCTGCAATTAAAATAAATTGCTTTCATAAGACCCAAAACGAATGGCGGCGGCACTCAAACATATTAACACAAATTTGGGAAGTTGCAAAATTAAATACCTCTACTGAGCTAAAAATAAATAGAACAAACATAAATAATTCGGTCTTTTTTTCTTCTTCTTTAATTCAACTTGCGACAGACAGCAACTCATTTATCATCTACTGCGTTGTTAAAAAATTAATTTTTTTTGGTACAATTTCTGCTGTGCTCTCAGTCAACATGTCCTTGAGGATATCGGCTATGAATTGGTGTATTTTGCACATTTAATTTTTTTTTAAAAAATTTTTTGGGTTTCTGCTTTTGTTGGTCAGTTCGTAGACCCAGTTTGCGCACTCATAGTCAGAAAAGTGCGCTATTGTTGTTGTTGTCGGAAATTTTTGGCCATTAACCTCAATTTTCGCTTTTATTTGCAGCAACGCTTAACGTTGTCACTTTTTTTTAGCCAAAAAAAAATGTTTTTTGTTCCTACGGTTTTTTTTTTTTGTTGCCGACTTTAAGCCGCTTTTTGTATATTTGCTGCAAAGTATTGGCGCAAATACTTGAATGTTTTCGAGTATTTTATTTTTCTCATTTCTCATTTATCTTATGAATATCATATTTTTGCGTGTACATGGGCTACTTTTGTACATCATGCTATTTTGGTTTGCTATAAATTAATTTGAATTGTTGGCGATAAATGTGAAGTATTATAAATAAATTATTTTCTCAAATTTGGAACATGATTTCAATGGCTTCTGGCAACAGTTTTATTTCCTCAACATTTAATCCACATAAAAAAAATTTACATCTACAATAAGTAGATTGCTGCATGCAAAAATATGCGCTCCACAAATGCTAAAAAGTTGCAATCGAACGCTTCACAACACAGCTAATTTGATAGCATTTTGTCAGAACAAATTGTGACGCCATTTATTCACAACAAATTAAGTTTTAACGAATCGGAAGTGGACACAATTTTGAATTTGATGCGTAACAGCGATTGAGAAAAATAACAATTGTAGTTCGTAATTTGAATAATATTGTCATCAATTGAAACAAAAAACATAATTATTTTGAATTTTCAGAGTTGAATTCCGATTCAGCAGTGTGAAAAATCAACATACGGTTGCATACACTCAATCACTGGAATTCACGCAGTCACAGTCGTACGCGCTTAGTACTGACAAAATGAGCAATGTGGCTTTCAAATGGCTGTGTTATGTCAAGAATCGTTCTATTGGAATAATTGAACAACATGTGTTGCTCTAACTGATGTACATATGTACATTTTGTGAGGTGTAAGTTTAAACAGTACATCAATTAATTTTGGGGCTATCCCGAGGCATAATATAATCAAAAGCAATATTATTCATAGAGACAACAAACGTGCCAGTGAAAAAACTAGTTAGGGATATGTTATGTGTAGTTAAAGAAATTCAAAAAAAAAAACAGGTTTCAATCAAATGATTTTATACTAAACTAAACAAAATAAAATTTGTGCTCATTACGATACAACAGATGCATCCCAGCAGGCAATTGCACAAGGCCTTCCCCGGAGAAGGCCTGCTAGCACTACTGCGATTGTAAGAGATTTTTATTTTTGTTTTTTTATTATGATTTTTGTTTTTATTTACTATCTGTCAATATTAACAATAAGTACATTTTATAAATAGTGAAATTTTAATTAGCAGAATAGTTGCGCTTCATTGAGTGTAAACTCATGAAATAATATTATGCCTTACCACAGCAGGCGTGCTGTTATGCCTTCCCACAGCAGCAGTGCTATAAGGCCTGATATTAGAAGGCAAAGAAGAAGGAATTCATGTGTTTTTTTATTTTATGTATTGCAATAATTTATGATTCGACATTACTTTTTTGTCATGGCTTTGTACTTATACGACATCAAAAGTTGAGACATGGTTAGAAGTAAGGAACGGTGTGCATGTTGCTAGGTTGGTCTTCTGTTTCATGTTATGTTAAGTGATAGGGTTGTGTATTCAATGTCAAATTATAAATTAGGAAAACGTCACAAAAAATAAACATTAAAAATATCAACGCAAGCGAGGTTGACGCAGATAAAAAAAAAAACATTTAACTAAGAGTCTCACGATGTATTAAGATTTAATTTTTTCAAAGTACTTCTGTGACCCCTTCTACGGTAAGCGCTCTTACAAGGGCTCTTGACGCAAGCGATGTAGGAAGACCTGCTTGAAGAGTATTTCTAGCAGGCCTGCTAAAGAAGGCCTGTTTTATCAGGACGTTTCATATAAAAAAGTAAGTAAGTTTGAAAGGAGATGGGAAGGCCTTAATCTTACCAGGTAAGGCCTGCTAGAAGGCCTGCAAGCTCCTGCCCTTGCCTATTGGGATATTACCAAAAAATGTCAATGTGTGCGTGATACACAATGTAACATACAAAATAGCAACCGAACGTAATCGAGTCGTGCCGCAACGTATATCGCAGCGTACACCAAGAGTATACTCAGGTGCAGCCTCTGCTTTAGTTTTATTGCAGTTTCTCGCGGGTGGCAGCATGTCTGATACTGCTCTATACAAAACAGCTAAAGCCTGATTCGCATGGTACTATTTTGGGCTTAAAATATGCTTTAAAAAAAACAGTCAATATAAGACTTTTTTTTAATTTTTTATGTGGAATATATTACAATTTTTGCAGTACTTCTAATATTAAATTAAAATCTAGTAGTTGTGGAGCCGGTGCCCGCATTTTTTTATATGACTTTATCGTTCGGGTCTACGTTATTAATTGACAACACGTAAAAAAAAGTATTACAAAAAATTTTATCGCGTCTGCCTTTTATTTTAAAAACTGTGTTTACACTCAAAAACAGATAAATTCAAGTGGCAGACGTTTTCCTTCCTGCGTTTAAGAGTAATTCAACTTTAAAGAAAATATTTGTATATATACTTTCTTAAGTGATTGTATCGTCAGGCAGATTGTGATAATTATAAAGATTATGTTATAAGAAACTAGACAACCAAGCTCTGTCACTTAGTTATTGCTGCATTTGGCAATTTTAAAAATCATTTTAACGCGTCTGTCATATAGCTGACTGGTGCTTTTACTTATAAAAACATAAGAATAGATAAGACAGACGGTTTCAGCAAGAAGCAGACGTCTTTGCTGCTACGTGTAAGAGTACTTAATTTTTTTTTTTAGTTTTTTCATGCATAAAATACTAAGCGATTTTATCATCATGTAGATTTCGACAGTTAAAAGGATTATTAGGCATAAGAAACAAACTCTGTCACTTAGTTATTGCTTTATTATCTAAAAATTTCAATATAACGAATATCTAAATAAAAATTTGTTTACTAAATCATTTTATCGCGTCTGCCTAAGAGCGGATTGGTTGTTTAAGTTATAAAAAACATAAGACTGGATAATGTAGAATAAGTAAAAGAATTTAGCGCGTCTGCCTCCTTTTTAAAGAAATGTGTCCTTACCCAAATACCGATTAATGCAAGATGCAGACGTTTCTATTGCTGCGATTAAGAGCTATTCAATTTTTAAAAGATTTTTTCATTACTACAATTATAAAGATTATGTCATAACAAAAAAGAGAAACAAGCTCTGTCACTTAGTAATTGCTGCATTTAAAAATTTCTATATTTCAAACATATTAATAAAAAATGAGTAATAAATCATTGTATCGCGTTTGCATCCTGCTCATTGGTTTTTTTACTTATGCAAACATAAATATAGCGATGGCAGATGATTTTAGAGCTGATTCTTTTAATGGCAGATGTTTTTGTACATTTGGGTTGCATCCTATTAATAACAAGTGCTGATATTAAAAACGCGTCAATGAAGGCGTCTGCTTTTATAGATTTGTTATCTATAATATGTCCTTAACGGAACGTGTCAGAGGCAGACGCAATAAAATAGTTTAGTAAAGGTCTTTTTTTTCAATTTCAACATTCATGAAAAAAAAGCGGCGCTATCTTCAATAAAAGCGTAGTGTTTATAATTCGTATAAATGTGAACTAAATTGCATATCATTACCAATGACGATAAAATCATATAATTAAAATGATCACCGGCCCCCTAACTATAAACAAATGCTGCCTTGAATGACCTATATGTTCGAAAGCTTGCAAATTATATGGCTTCAGATATTGTTATTTGACAGGTCAGTTAACTGACCCAAAACTCTATTGTACATTTCAACAAAATTAAAACAAAGCATGTTTCAATGATGTAACATACATTTTGAATTTTTTTTTGTCTTAAAATCATATATACATAAAAAAAAACTACTGCCAAATTTTTGGCACTAATTGCCCATTAGCGTATTAATAAAACAACTGAAAAAATGTGAAGAATATTGAAGATTTTTCATATAAAATATTTATGCAAAAAACATAATTTATCGATAGCATAAACTAAATTTGATTTGCTTTTTCCACTAACTCGTGAGCGCAATTCTTACATGATTTTTTTGTACGATAACAAAATTAAATAATAAAAAGTAAAACAACACAAAAATAAAGTTTTTCAGTTTGTGACCAAACGAAATAACAGCTTAAGACGACTTGGGGCGAATGAAATTGAGGTCTATTTTCTATAAGATCTTGGTGAAATTTGCTTTCAAATTTTAGGGTTACTAAGTCCTAAATAAGTGCTATTAAAATAATCAAAAGAAAAAGTGAAATTTCAAGCAGAACTGATATAAACTTGAACTTCAACTCCATTTATCCAAAGTCGACTTAAGCTACTTTACCTTTATGCCCAGATATTTATAAATAACTCAGTTGTTGCACAAAATTTTGTTCCACAGATTTTTTACGCTTAATTATTGTAAACTTAAGTGACATATGTCACAATTTCAAGGCATGTAATAGATTTTTTTATGCTAAATAGTCTGTGACAAATGATCGTGTGTGTGTATGAAGAAAGTATACATAGAACATAAAATTTGTGTTAAAGCATCATTTCGATTTTTTTTGGGTAATTGCGCAAATTTTAATAGAACATAATCTATTTCGATTTTTCACTAAGCTGATTTTTTTTTTAACCAAAAAAATTTAGTACATAAATCTTTCTTTAAGTTTGTGTATAGTTTTAAATAGCTAAAAAACTATAAAAAATTGTAGCTTGCTCATAAATTTAACTGATCGATTCAATTGTTATGTAAAATTAAATGAATTTCCAGCTTTGATAATATTCGCATGAATTTCGCTGTGAAAAT
Organism: Meiosimyza decipiens; assembly: GCA_963680825.1. Lineage (NCBI taxonomy): Eukaryota > Metazoa > Arthropoda > Insecta > Diptera > Lauxaniidae > Meiosimyza > Meiosimyza decipiens. The sequence continues at coordinate 7,557,110 of OY804261.1, read as the reverse complement.
AATATTTCATGCTTAAGTGAGTTTTTGAAAAAAAGATGTTGAAATATTTTACGTAAAATAAATACCTCTTAAGTTTTGTGGTATCAACCATATCATCTATACGGGTAGGTATATGAAAAAGGGGTAGCTATTGAATTGCATAATTTTTATTTTTGAATTCTGAAAAAGAATAGTCAGTTTATACATAACCTTAAAAATAACGATTTTATAAAAAAGGAGCTTGTGGAGCACAGGTACTGACATGTTTATCATGAGACTGCACAAAAATTAGTGGTGAAACGTACCGAAGCGATTACTGGGCATGGTAAAAATACCATAATTTTATAAGTTTTCATTTGACCAGTTTCTGATACACACTACTTTAAATTAAAAAAAAAAAATATTCAAAATAATTTCGAAATATAAATCCGCTTAGTTTTTAATATATTGTATTTTTAAACAAGAATTTTAGAAAATGTAAAGTTTTAAGCCTAATTTGCTAAATTTTATTACGTGCACATGCCAAGGGACTGACATCTTGAGCACATTAGAATGATATTTAGTATCAACTGCATTATTATTTTTCCCTCAATAATAACAATTTTTGTAGCTAAAAACTATTAATCGCAGCTTTCAATTTTGATTGTTAGTAGCATTGATATATCTCAGTGACATTGAATGATCCCATTTTCATAGAATAACCCATATGCACACGTTTATTTATCAGCTGACACCCACATGTGCAACCAACAAAAGTGTCGAAGTGCATGGCTCAATTTTTGCGTGTTACTTTTATTTTCTTTTTAGTTTTTTATTACAGTTATTTGCGACGCTGACATGGTCGTCTAACCGTCCGCATTCTGCTCTTTATGGTACACACAGCATCATTGCCAGGTGCAAGTTGCTATAGCTACTGCTGTGGTTGCTTGTCAGGTGTCAAGCATGAAATGTCATACTCTTCTCAACTATGCAATGCTTTACGCTGTCAGATGCAATCAAAATGTTTACTTAAATTTTATTTCCCTTTAGCGGCAAGTGGGTTCGTTGGATGCTGAAAGCGTAGTTATTTGGTCTCTTACTTATTTTGTAAACTTGCAACCGCAAATATTTGCACTCAGTTTTTTTTTTTGTGTTGTCGCTAATTTAGCACTTTATTATTATTTTTTTGCCAGAGCGGCAACGCTGAATTTATGATCGATAGGAAAAGATATTTCTTAGAATTATAGCTGATTTTAAAGCGATGATGAAATTACATATGTTATATAACATGCACCTTTAATCTAATCATACTAAAAAATATCTTGCATTTTTTTGTTGTTCTTTAAATATGAAATAATCGATTTTGATAGTACTAGGTATAACGACACTTAAAGATTTAAAGAAATATACTGAAGAATAAATGGATTTTGTAAATAAAAGCAGTCTGGCAACTTCCATAGGAATAAATATCACATTCTGTTGTATTGATTAAGCGCTAAGTGCCTACCGATGCATTGAAACTTCACAGAAAGATATCTATCTTCAGCGATGTCGATAAAGAGGGCAGGAGGGCGGGAGAACTCCTTTCAGGCTCATGGTTCTTCAAAGAAGCTCGTGCTTATTATGGTAGAAAACAAGTACTGTAAAAATATGCGATACGTAGACGGGAGAAGAGGATATCAATTTGAAGCCGTCAAAGCAAATCCTGTAAATTTTATATAGTGGGCGGGTTTTTGCAAGTGGGTGAGGCTAGAAGTTGAATGAAGCATATTATGCTCAAAGAATACTGTGCGTTATTTTCCAATTTTTTTAATCGAGAAGCTTACAGCACTAAAAAAAATTAAACAAGCTTTTCTATGTGCATGAAAAATAATGCACAAATTCATGTAAGAAATTTTTTTCAGTGTATTTTAATATTTTACTTAAACGCATATACTGCAGTGAACACAAAAGCAACAACACTTTTTTGTTGAAAGTCTGCTAGCTTTCGTGTAGAAAAAAAAATATTTAAATATAAGAGAAAAGTGATCGGTGTAAAGCTACACAGGACGAAAATATAAAGTTCTGAGCATTTAAAATGTGTCTTGATCGTGGATGGGCACAAGTTCTTCTGAAAATTCTAACGACAGCGCACTTGAGAGCAACATTTTTGTATACGTATACAAATTTGAGCGCACACCAACGATTCTGTTCTACTTTAGCAGAAGTAAAACTCCATATGGTTCTTGTACCATTACATGGAAACAAAGTTTTAAATGCATGTTGGTGCCCACCATTGCTATGAGAAAATATTCGAATACTCTTCAGTTTCATCAATTATAAAGTTATCATTTGCACAGTGGGCAACATGCGCTACTTCTGCAGTACCACCTATTTTTTTGCTTGTGTTATTCAATGATCATTTACCAAGTATTTTTGCTTGCTTCGTATGAAATATAACACTTTTTTCATCTATAATGCTGATTCACCCAATTGCGTAAGTCTGGCCACTTCCTTTTTTGGGTCATTGTACATACTAGTCTGTCTTATTGCTTTAGTTTTCAGGGATCAATTGATCAGATAAATAATATTTTTTTATTTTTTAGGGAGGCACCACGCCTTGTTTTGATTTATTAAATTCCTGGATCACAAGGTGTCGTGTGTCTGTAAGGTGTCATTGAACTCGATTTTAGCTTTTGCTCGATACGACAAAAGTACATTATTGTTTTGTTAGCATAGGCGGCGTCACGCCCATTTTTTATAATCTGCTCATTTTCTGTTTATAATATTTCGTTATGAGAAGTTGTAGTCTTTTATTGCTTTTCTACATGATGTAGCGTTCTTCTTGGTTCGAATTTTTAGCAACCTATTTCTAATGGTTGAGTTACATATCACGCGTTTTCGCTTTATTGCGTCATGGCTTTCTACGCGTCTTGTTTTTCTTGGCGTCAATGCTTTTATGAAAATAGAAAATCTTTCGGACAAAAAGACCAAAAAATTCGAGTATTTTTTTAGTAGCAAGAGATTTTTGGGGAAATGATATAGATTTGGAAATAAATATTATTTGAAACATGGAGAGAGTCTACATGTTGTACTGCGAATTTGTCGAAGTCATAATAAGTTAACGCACGTCTTTTTGCTAGGATATTGTTTAAAATGAAAAAGTTGTTAAAATTTTGAAAAATTTTTTATGAATTGTTTCAAAATTCATTCCAAAACACAAACTAATAAATTGCCTTAATTTTGATATCAACTTCAATATTCCATTATATTCCCTATGAGTTTTGCTCTATTTTGATTTATTTTCAGCCAGAACTTTGATACCAAAGCCTGGGAGAGTAACTCAGGGGATATTTACATTGGTTATGAATTCATAATTTAACGAGTGAAGTGTGAAAAAGTTTTTTTGCTTTTTTTTTTAGTTTTGTGTGCAATTGTTAGCTGCAGTGGCAGCTGTGCTGGTACTGTTACTACCCACAACAGCTGTCCAGACCAAAATGCAAATTCGCTTTCTGGTTTCTAGTTAGCTTGGTGTTTTTTTTTCTTTCTTTTTTATGTAAAATTTTGACTTTCCATATTTTTGGTAGAGAAAATTGTAATTTCAAATTGCTTTCATTGTTGTTTTCGGTACATAATATTTTGATTATGAAACAAAATATCGCTTGTTTTGAATTTCATCGTTCTATGTAGAAGTGACTGTACTACGTAATAGCAGCAGCATAGAAGTAGGAGAAGAAATAGCATGAGCATTAGCATTAGAGCGAAAATTGTCCATAATTTAAGATTATGAATTAATTGTTTGAAAATTGAGCATATACCCAAGAATCAAGGTAAAATTTCTTGCAATGCATGAGGCAGCAGAACTTAAAGTGTCTGATGAAAAAAGTACACATATAATATAAAAAAAAGAGATCAAGCAGAAATCAAAGTTTGAAAATAAAAATCATGGTATGTAGTTGATTTATCCTTATCTGTTTCCCTTTCTTTGGGGTCAATTTGTCTCCATACCGAATTTCATAAAAATCCGTTTCATTAATTTAGCAGTGAAAACACATTTTCTGCACACTTTAAACATATAGTTTTTTTCAAAATTCAATCTATCACCATAACAAATTTTATAAAAATCGGTGCAGCGACTCAGCCGTGACATTGTTCTTTCTCATTAAGGACGGTACCACGCCCACACAAAGAAAAAAGAGTTTTTAAAACCCATTCTTGAGCTTCAGTCTATCTTCATACCGAATTTCATCAATATTGATTCATTAGCTTAGGCGTGGAAATGTATTTCTCTGTTAAAGGCGTGGTAGCGCCGACTATTTGAAAAAAAAAAATACATTCAGCACTGTAATTTTTCACAACTTTTAAACGAAAAAAGTGCAAGCGATTATGTTGTATTATGGCAATTAAAAAAGTATTGCCTTCGCCTATTCATATAATGATAAATAAAACAGCCCTTGGTACTTGAAGTAGCGGCGCTGGTGATACTTAAAGTAGCAGAACTTCTTTTAATAGAAGTAGAAGTGTTTGTGGCACCAGATGTTGAAGTGTTTGTGACACAGTAGAACATTCGTAAAAAAGTGCTTGTAGTACTGGGAGTAGAAACATTTTGTATTTGACGTAGAAGTACTCATGGTACCTGAAGTAGGAGATCGGAGTTGGAGTTTTGTTGTATTTGAGTAAAAAACCGGTTCCAATAAAGTCAATACTTGAAGTAAGAACTCTTGCACTTATCGAAGTAGAAGTAACTAGTCGGTCACTTGAAGTATGAGAACTAGAAGTAATAGAAGTAAAAGTACTTGTAGTAATTAAAGTAGTAGAATTTGTAGTAATTGAACTCAAATGAGTAATTCAAGTAGGGTATATTGAAGTTATCGAAATAAAAGTACTCGTAGTACTTAAAGTAGATCTTGTAGTAATTGAAGTAGAAGTACTTGTACTTCATGAAATAGTACAGTATATAGAGATAAAATTTAAAGAAACTTGTAGTGAAAGTAAAACGACTTCAGAAATCTGAAGTATAATAAAACTTTGTAATCGAAGTACTCGGCTACTAAATACAAAAAAACTTGTTAGTGTAGCAGAAGCGCACGTAGAACTTTAGGTATGTTCAAGAGGGGATCCTGTATTCAAGAGGAATGATATAGGAGAACTTGTAATCGAAGTAGAAGTATTCATGTGGAAAGACTCATACTGATGAATTATAAAATCAAATCAGATCAGATTAAATTGAAATAAAAGTAATTGTTATACATAAAGTAGAAGTACTCATATGCAAGTCCTACAATGAGGCAACAAATCGGCTATCAATTTAACGAGAAGTCTTTTCACATATTATAATATCGAAGCAAAATTAATGATTCAACATTTAAGACAATAATTTACTATAAATATATATATATATATTGCATTTTAAATTTTTAGCTGATATATCAGGCATATACATTTACATTTATTACACTAATTCAATTTTCTATATCCTTACAAACAAATATATTCGCAGTTCAGTCCAGCTACACGCCAACCGCCGACTAATGCCACGAGCCAACTACGTGACATAATATCATATATAGAGACGCTACTATAAGACCCCCGATAGTTATGGGAAAGCAAACTTTGAAAAATTGCTTAAATAGAAATTTATAGCCATGATGTTCGACAATACCAGCGCATACAACATTTGAGAAACCACTGATTAGTGTACCATTGTTACCCAAACACGTGCCAAAGGTAAGTGCCCACACCAGCGGATGTAGTGGCATAGCAAATTCCGTTTGAGTCGCGAGTATAACTGACACATGGACCATTGTGTTTGCTATAGGAACGCTGCAAATGAAAATCGACGAGATGCCTGAGATCCACAGTAATATCAGTATGGCGGCAGTAAAACGGCGTTCTGGCGAAAAGTACATTACCGCTTGTACAGTCCATTCGCCAATAGCATTCGTAAGCCCCAAACGTATTATACCCTGTATTAAAATAAAAAACGTTGCAAAGAACATACAAGTACCCCATTCGACACGTAGTAGTACAGCTTCCATATCTCCCATATCGGCCAATATCAATAGCAAAAGCGCTCCCAAAAGAGCAATCCAACCACTTGATAGCTGCTGCACATTCGTCATGGTGGCAAGTAGATAAAGTAACATTATCCACATCAAAGCAATGCAACATTTTGCCAGTAACATTTTGTTTCGCAACGGATAGCGCGCCTGTAGTGCAGCCAATGTGCCGGCAAAATCTTCACGCGGCTTATCAATTTTGGCGACGCGACGCAATTTGACGCGCATGCGCCGTATCTGCGATAGAAGCGATTTTTTTACAGTTTTTTCATCCTTTGAGAAGGTGCCCATGCTGTCCGCAGTGCGCTTCAAAGTTTTTATCAAACGTTGCATCTTCATTACCTCGGCTGAATGATGGAATTGCAAATTACGTATGCCACGGAAATTAAGCCGTAGCTGCAAATAGGTTTGGATGCAGATTAGCAATACGCCTGGTAGCATGTGTATTATAAATTCGGTGTGCGAAACACCATTCTCGCTCAAATACTTGTGAGTATTTATGAGAGCATTTTCTTCAGCGGCAGTCAGTGTCCATATAGAGCCAACATTCGAGAAGCAAATGATGCATGTAAATACCGGCACCGGATGTACTTGCATTACTTCGCACAAACGTATGCCCACCGGCGCAATCAGTAACACAACAGTCATCTTGTCAAAGATGCAACATAGCAAAAAAGTGATGCCGCAGAGCGTATTAATTGGTGGCCAAATGTGTCCGTTGAATACTTGATATGAATAGACGGCAATCCAGTCAAAAATGCCTGTCTGTACGAAAAAGCCCATTATGATAGTGATGCCAAAGACCATTAACAGCATATTCGGATCAACCCATGACATTAGAATTTCCATACTGGGACGTGAATCATTCGAGGCTAAAACACTTACAGCAATTGTTGAACCAATCATTGAAACCAGTATCCGATCTACACGGTCGGTGAATAAAATCAAATAGAAGCCACTGAGTATTAATAAGCTTAGAATGATGCCCCATAATTCAGGTACGGGTGTTAAATCGTAATACATTTCAAAAGCCAAAGTTTCTCTCACCGCTTCGTTTGTGCTAAAGAGAAACTTCAGTTTTGGCTCATCACCTAAATCGTAATCATCGAGTTCAAATATAAAATCACGATTTATCTGTTCAGTCTCGTCGAAAGTCGAAGGATCTGCAAGTTCCACTTGCCATATTTTGGATACATTTTTTTGTAAAAGTTTGCTGCCATCTGCGGTTATTTGGGTTATTTCCACTTGTACTAAGACGTTGAGTAACCATTGATGTGCTAAATTTTTTTTTATAGTTCTGTCAAAGACTGGATCAAATATAAGAGGCTCGTGGTACATGCTATCATTGATTTGGGGTATAAATGGTCCCGTCAATCTGATGCCTGCTAGATCATGATTTGGCACATCGTTCAGACTGTGATCAACAGCAGCTCCTGGCGGCACACTGATTAACTCTCTTGTTACCTTATTGTCATATGTTGTCATTAAAAAATATGTCATTAAAATCCACAATCCAAAGAGAAACAAAATTTTACATATACGTAGAGTTAGCTCTATCCTTTGTATTATTCTCTTTTCTGGAGGCACATCGTCCATAATTTCAGCAAATGTTTGACCCGTTAGCTCTTCATCTTCTACCTCTGTTTCAAAGGTCTCTACGTCGGCAGCTATTACAACTGATCTACCAGTTTTTCCAACATCAGCAGTCTTACTGCCTGTATTATTGGCACCGCCTCTTAATCGGGTAAGCGGCTGCTGACGGCTATCATACAATTCATCGATTGCATTGCTATTGGAGGCTAAGCTTCTTGACGACATATGAATGTAGAATTACTTCTAATGGCAGTTGATTGAGAACTTATTTCTTGTTCATAAAAATATTAATGACCATTAATTTTTAAAAGTATCTCAACCATTAAAAAAAGAAAAATTCTTAGCAAATTTAAAAGAATATTTTTAATTTCTGAAATAAGTTTGACATTCAATCGCTGAATGTTGAGTTTAAGAAAAAGTCAAAATTAAGTTTGAAGTTTTTCGACTGGAAGCAGAAACATAGGGTGTAGTTTTTTTTTCTAAAATTTCCTTAATTATTTTTTAGCAAAACAAAAACTTATTAAAAGCACATAATATTAGGGTTACTTTAGTCCAAAACAAATATTGTAAATCTAACATACTGAAATCTTTATTTTCTCGACTATTTCTGTATGTCATTTAATGACACAAAAAAAATCCCATGCTGTACGTTGCACTTGCGAGTTATATATTCTTAAAGAACATTTTATAAAAATCAAATATTCCAAGCATGTTGCCATTGTGGCTTGTCTATGAAAAAACTTGTTAAGCTTAGTCAAATGGGCATTTAACCACTGAAGTTCATTTGAAGCCAAGTTAATTCAATGCATATGCCAGACGACTGAGAAAGAAAAACACAAAACAAATGAATTATAGAACATAAAAGTGAATAAACTTGCAGCCAGATGGGACAAAAAAAAAATCAGAGTCAAATTAAAAAAAAACCCATAAGCATGTCCCGCACTGGAACGAACAAATCCATTGTCCTTAAGGATTGACAGGTTGGCTGCATGAGCAACAAGTTACGTTTCGTCGAAAAAGTTTACAGCTGTTGCTGTTCATAAAAAAGTTTTTTTTTCATGCTGTAGTTGTTGCTTTTTTAATTAAAGCCAAGTTCAGCCTAGCGTGTGACATGGCAAGAGATTTTACGATTTTTACGTAAAAATGCTTAAGACATAGGTCGACGTTAGTACTATGAAACAGAAGAAAAAAAAAAAACTTAAATAGAATTTGCTTACGTTACTTTAATACTGCAAGCAATGCAAATTATGATTTTGTTTTTGTATTGAGTTGAGCTTAGTTTCTTGCAACATCTCAATTCTGTAGGCTGAGGTACTTTAAGTCAAAAAGAAAACAGCTGAACTTGGAGATTTTAAGTTTGTTATCTTTTTAGTTTTGTGGTTAGCATTTTACCAGTTCACAACGCACCATAAAATATAGAGCTATAAGTTGAATAGTAGATAATCAACTAATCAAAACCTTTTCGCAAGAAAAAATTAACAGAAATGCCGACATCAAGGTACAGCTACTTACTTTCGGTTACACATAATGTCCCAGGGCAATAGGAAAATTATCATTTGAAAAATACCACGGATTCATGCTGGAAAAATTTATTTTTTTGTAGTTGCTCAAACCAAGCAAATGCAATGACAGCTTTTTTGGATAACATTATGAAAAATTTAATTTGAACTTTTGGTTCTTGCAAGATTTTTATCACTACAGTCATCAAATTGTGATAACAGAGCATGTACATACTAGGTACATAAACGATTGCTTTCAATTGACTGTCCCCAAGATGTTGTTTCTTATATCAACTGTCACTTTCAGATTATCCTTTTTTATTATTTTACAAAATACCTTTGAAGATATATATGTAGACACATTTTCATTTTACAAGCAAATAAATCAATCGCAGAATAGGTGAAATTTTGTTGGAAAAAAATTTAGCACTTTTTCTAATTTTTGACAGAACACAAAAACACGTTCAATGACATTTAACGGATTATGGCTATAAATTATATGATTTTGATGTTTCATAACAGTGGTGGCGAAATTGAATTTAAAATAAATTTTAGCAAGTGACACAATGAAATGCATTGATATAAACATTTAACATCAAAAGATCGAAATGTCAATGCATCAAAACATAGATATTTTATGTATATGTATACATATATAGAATAATCAAATGGTCATTCAATTTCATTGTTTATTTTGTGACAAGAGAATTTTTTTATTTTAAAAAAGCTGGAAAGCATAGCGATACCACAAGAAGAGTATAATTTTTGTAAAAAGTTCAAGTATCTTTTCAGTTTTGATCATCTTTAAGGTCCCCGGAAACCTCAAGCTTATAGATATAGCTGTACACACAAACAAAACTATATGTTGAATAAGTAGATTAAGAAAATTCAAGTTAAGAACAAAATGAATTATAAATAAACGAAGTGACAGCAATGGTCACTAAAAAATTGATTACCTTCTTACGTATCATAAAAGGGTGCTTACATAAACGCAGAGTCAGTTTAAGCCTTGCTACTTGTAAACATCAAAATGGGGAAGAGGTATTTTTAAAAGTAAACTTAAATTTAGCTAAATTAATTACTAACTAACTACCGCGCAAGGATGACACGCAAAATCGTGAAGCGTTCCACAAAAAAAAAAAAAAAAAAAAAAAAAAACTTATGATACATCACGTTGAAATATCAAAATATTTGCACTTCAGCTGAAAAGAAAGTAAGAGAATCATCAAGTTGGATCCCACCATGATCAGTGCTGCTGAGACAAACTTTAAGTAAAATCAATGAAATTGAGTGAAAAACACTAGCAGTCCTACAAAAAAGACAGAAGGGGTTGAGGGAAACGGTAGAGGCCTTATCGACCGTTTTTATGAGGCCTTATCGACTGTCCATTCTTTAAATTTTTTTTTATAATATAGCATGGCAGTTTGTGAACATCCTTTAGGAGGAGGTAGAAAAAAAAAAGCGAAAGTCGATAAAAGTGGATCAGCAGGGGAAGGGTTGAAGTTATAAAATTTTTTCCTACGTTTTTATGGCTGACCCCTAAGTGAAACAGCGCTCATTTTTTTTTTGGAAGACAAATTTAAGTAGGAAAAAATTATAGTCAAAATCTTGCCATAGCAAATTTCTTGCATTTTCGACCTCACTTTGGAAAAACTTGATCTGGTCTTGATTCTTAAACGCTTACTTAGCCTTTGCAGTCGATTTTCTTTCCCATTGACCACTGTGTGCTCACAAAAACTGACAATTTTCTGAAAATGATAAATGATCATATTGATAACGGTATTTTTGTTGTTTATCGGCTACTCTATATTACACGAAGCAGCATATGCTGTTGATAATGCATACTATTTTTTGCAGTAGTGAATAACGTCACTGCTGGTGTGCTGATTACGTAGCTGTGCCATGCCATGTCATCTTTTTGTTATCACTGCATGTTTGTTTGCTGATAGCAACTTTTGCTAAGCAGTTCAAGGCTTTAATTGCAAACTACAATTTATTTGTACATATACTTCTCTGAATAACTTTCATCATAGGTTTTCAAGATGATTACTTTTAAATAATACTTCATAAGCAATATTTAGCGATAGCTATTGAAAGCTATGTCGATCAGTAAATCCATTGTTCGAAATTGACTCAATCAAAAATTGTTTATTGCCACCACTGTATTAGCATAAAATAAAAAATTAAGTTTACTTGAACAAAATACTTTTTTTTTTGAGGTTATACATTTTATCAATTTAATCACACTCGAATCAACTTCACCAACCATACATTTAACAAACGTTTACTCAATGACATGAAAACGTAAAAGTCTTTGGACATTTCAAATGCAATATCACAACTGTAATTGTTTGCGTGTGACTGTATTGTCAGTAAACAAAAATTTGAGAAAGTTCTTGATGGCAATTATTTTAATAAGAAAATACATGGCAATTGCAGCTCATGTTATATTTATGCAGCTACATAAGTTCTCTATAGCGTAATTGCAGTCAGCAACACAAATGATGTACTTTTGAATGTTAATATAAAACATTGCTTATGCAAGGTAGTTTTTGGCAGAGCAAGCATCTGCAAAGTTTTCACAATGAGTGTCTAAAACTATGCTTCATTATAAACTTATGTTGCATGCATGTAGCTATAATTTAAATTGCTATATATCAAGCGCACAATTTTAGGCGCATTTGTATAATATGTACGTTTAAGCTTCAAAGCAATAATGTTTCCTAAAAATATAATAAAACAAAAGAGTTTCGCACAACAATATTAAAGATAAACAGCTCTGCATCGCACAGTTATTAGTTTTTTTAAAACCAATTTATTTTACTTTTTTCAACATACGCACTATTTTAAAGATATATTCAAATTTCCAACATTTTATTATACTTCAGCCTTTAATAAAGTGGCGGCGTGACAGCAATTGCTTTGTAAGGATAATCAATTTCGCCATTTATAGCTCCATTTTTGTTCACACAAAATATTGAAAATTTATTTTTATTTTGAATTTATAAATCGAGCTAATGAAAAATTGAGTGAAAATTGTAGAAAACGAAAAGCGCAAGAAAATAAAACATAAGGGGAAGTCAACAAGCATGAAAATTGTTTATTTTTATAAATATAAAACATCTAATAAATGGCTATGTGCAAACCAAAAAAAAACAACGCATATGGAAACAAATTGGCTTGCGTATGTACAGCAGCATCAACGCGAATTTTAAATTGCGCAAAAAAATTGACTGGAAATTGTGACATTTCAATAAGTTGACATTTAGATAAAGGTTAGCGCAAATTTTTAGATGATTTTATGCTTGGCTTGAGATATAAATATCCACTTTGATAGTATCAAAGTAAGTAAATAAAAATGAGATGTAAATATCGAAGTTAAGTATCAATCAAAAATTCGTGTCACAAAAAAAATAATTTCTTGATATATAAAAAAGTTGAGAGAGGTTGAAAAAGTTGAAAAAGTCGAAAAAATTTGGAAAATGTTGAATAAAGCTGATAAGGTAATAAAAATCGAGCAGAAATTCAGCGCGTTGTTAAGTCGAATAAAGTTCAAAAAGTCGAAAAAATATGGATATGTGGAAAAAATTTGTAAGAGATTAAAAAATTTAAGGAAAAAATTTTCCAAAAATTACGGTCCGTTTTAATATATTTTATTCGTGACTGGCATTCGCATAGCAAATGTCATCAACATGCATTGTATAAATTTTATGTTGTGTTGAAATAGGCCTTAAAATGTAGGGCGGCGACACACCCACTAGCACAATCTAACCCGATTTAGATCCAGTAATAGATATTTATAAGCAGCATTGCTACACCAAATTTTAGTATGATTGCAGACATAGTAAACTAAATATGTCAATTAAGGTATTTCACGTGTGTGGTGGATACTACGCCTACTAGTGCTACAACGTTCGTTCTTAATTCAAACATACTTTATAGCAACTAAACCTACTACAATACATTAAATTTCATATCAATTGCTGCATTAATTCACTTAAAATAAGGCTTTCACCATTTTGTGAATAAAAGAGGTGCCACGCCTACTGATGCAATTTCGTCGATTTTAATTTAATTTCAAAGTTTATCGTATCGTGATGAATAAAATTCAACAAAAAAAAAAAATTCTTACAAAAAAATTTGTTTGCCAGAACTTATTAAGTTTAAAAACAGCACGTCATATACCAAATGAAAGGTATCCAGGATTATGAAACATGGATAGTAACATAAAGATGTGTGAAATATATTTGATAAAAATAAAAATACTCAATAGTTCGCAAAACAATTTTTTTTTATCAAAAATTTTTTGTACTTTTTTATAAAGTACATTCCACATTTTCTAAATGCTTATTCAATAAGCTTTCATTTAATGTAACACATGTGAACTAATCGAGCTGATGTTGGTCTTTTTATTTGATTACACAAGTTTTCTATGTAATTTTACACGGTGCGGCAACACTGCCTGTTATAGGCAATATAAGTCAGAGAGCAATTTTTACGAAAGATTATATATTATGAGACATCAAATGAATATTTTTCTATATATACTGTCAGCTATAAATCGTTGTTTACTGGCAGTCATATGTTACATTGAGAATATGTGCAAATGATATATAAACTATTTTAATACATCATTTAAAAGGTATTGTAATAGAAAATGAATAGATTTTATCTGATTGCTTATATGAGAGCTGGGCTAAGCAGTGTGCCGATACTTTTCAACACACGCTGAAATCTAAACTATTAATGCCTTTAATTTCTTTCTAATTTTCAATTTAAATATATATACTATAAGAAATACAAAGTTGTAATTTGAAAAAAAAAGAATCAATAGTTAAGAAACAATTGCAGAGAAAAGGAAAAACGCTTAAGTTAACAAAAATATGTCCGATACAGCAAAGTGCGCTCATATGTAAACGAAATGCTTCACGTACGTCAATAACTCAAATTCAAAAAGCGTTAAAAATTAACTGGAAATTGATTTTCAACAAGCTGACATTTTAAGAAACGTTATTACAAATGCTAACCCCACGTGACTCTGCTGACTTAAAATAGAAACGCAAAATTGACGGATGGTTTTATTTTTTTATGCTAAAAGTTCAATGTAACGTAGGTACATATTCGCAACGAGCTCAATGCGAATTTAAGCTGTAGGAAAAATTATGGTTCAGGCAACCGTGATATTTTAGCTTAACGATTCTTCGCAAAAAAAGAAAAGGTGGAAAATAGCTCAAATCAAAGTTCAACAGCAATTCAACGGAAAGGTGTTGCCTTTAATTAAAACTTGCTGACATTTAGTTAGGCATGTCACCAACAAAATGTTACCATAAAAAAAACGAATGTGCTTTAGACCACACGACTGAAGTAAAACTTATTTAGCTTCATCTACATGTATGTATATATATATACATGTTTATGTATGTATAAATGTATAATATATACATGTATATACATATATTAATTTTCTACAAATATCAAAATTTATTATCGGTTTCCATTGAAAAATTAATATTTTTGAGCAGATTTTTTATTTTTGCTCATTATTTTTATTATTTTAGTTATCAGTAATAACTGTGATTGATTGTAAGACCGAGACAATACGCCTACTGTATGAGAAATAAGATACATATGTTTTCGAATGAAAATAAAAAAGACATCTGCAGAAAACTGCATCGATTATTTTTGCATGTCTTGTGGTGGGCTCATTTCGGTTGTGATTCATTTGTTGTTCTAATTTATCTTGTAGAAAGTTTACCAAGAGTTGTCCATCTTCGGACGCAAAATTAACATTAAAATCTCCTGCTAAACTTAGTGGCAACGTATGATAGTTTTCTCCTAGTTCTCCAGAGCCTACTCGATCGTAAATCATAAGTCTTTTATGTACACACTTTATAATATTATTAACTGTGTTATTGTCCGAAATGTAAACAACTGCCATTATGATGTTTATGCCATCGTCGAAAACACAGTGAGCAGCCCATGTATCACCAATTGATGATTGACCAATATCGATTTCACTAATATGTCTTAATAAAATGTTCATGTTCAAAGTTGCCATATTCGAGGTATCATTTGATTTCCGATTAATTGCCACTCAAGCTGATCTAACATTTTTAAAGCACTGACTACACTATGACTGACTGCTGGCTACTAGATGGAGCTAGTCGTAGTTCTCTCTCTTTCTATCATCTGCCTGTGAAAGTTCTAAGCTTAATTTTACTTTTTAAAATGCACTGACTACACTTTGACTGACTACTGGCTACTAGATGACGCTAGCCTCCGTCTCAACTTCCGTTTGCAATTTCCGCAACACATTTTCCAGCTTACCCTCCGTAAAGAAGTTTTACTTTAAAAATATTTTTCTGAACATTTCGACTAATTTTAAGAATCTTCCGCACAATTTTTACTGAAAATTAATAGGTAAGGAGAAAAAAAGTTAAAATGCTGATGATCACTAAAATAAAAACTAAAAATTATTCGAAAATTAATAGGTTTTTATCCCATTTCTATACCATTCAAACTTAAAAAAAAAAATATTTTTCAAGATTTTATAAAAATTTTACGTTGTTTCTCTCGTTGTGGATGCCAGGTAGAGCCGCCAATTTTAAATTCGCAAAAATGCTCACCTTAGTTTTAAAGTTTCGACTCTGAAAAAGATTTTGGTGTATGAATTGTTGCAAATTTTTGACTTTTTATTTTTATTTTTATATTGATCAATATTTTTAGACCGATTTGTTCGATACTTTTATACTTTTGCTATATCATTTGTTACACTTAGAGTTTTGTTGACAGTCTTCTTTATTTTTATGAGCCTTAGATTCTTTTCGATACTCTTTGATACTTTTCTCGACTTTCGTGGGCTTCTGTTCTTTACACCTCTCAACTTTTTCGGTGCTTTCTGATACTCTTGGACTTTTTCAATTTTTTATAAAAACTTGAGACTTTTAGATTACTTTTATAAACATAAGAGCGGTTCAGAAAAAAAATCTTTGTTTTATTTTTCGATATGTCAGCGATTTGCAATAGCCCTATATGTCTAGACAAAGTTTCTTGAAAGTATTTTCATAACTGGATTGGCGCCCTCCTGTTTTAAGTTGCCTAGCCATTTTAAAAAATATTGATTTTAAAAATGGTGCAAGTTATAGATGCTATCAAATTTTCCAACAAAGTGGGTTTGGACTATTTTTTGTTTTTCTTCTGCTTCTTTTTTTTATACAAAATTGTAAAATCGACCGAAAAAAAATGAAAAAATACCAAATTTCTACTTTCAACTTGCAAAATCTGCCCACATTATATTATCCCTGATTGCGTGGTACATGTTACTTGCTTACAAGAGTGCCGTAAGCCGCATATTTTAAGACCAGATATCTAAATTTTTTAAATTAACAGATTCTATTTCTTCTCTGCTTCTTTTGATTCATTCATTCTTAAATTACCGAAATTTCGATACTTTTCGATACTCCTTAAGCTTTTTAAAATTTTTCGACACATTGCAAATTTTATTTTTTTCAGAATTGCCGATTCTTGATGAGTACTTTCTTATATATAAGTTTGTTTATTTATTTAAGTTTTTAAATGTGGATTGTATTTTATCTAAGGATGTTTCATATATATTTGCAACAGAACATGCACACGTTAAGCTTGCACTCAGCCACTATTTTTGTCAATAATCCTCCCATAAGCTTAAGGTCTTTAAGTAATGTTGTGCACTTAACGATAAATTTATATGTGTGCTATTTTTTTTTCTGGAATAATATTTATATGCAGATTAATATATTATATTTTATTTTTGAATTTCATTATTTTTTAAGACAACTTTGATTTATTCTTTCTAGTAAGATTTTCACTTTAGTGCACTTAAATTATCTGATCTTTGAAGTAATTTTAACCTTTTCTTTATGGAAATTGTTGCAAATAAATTAAATGCAAAATCTTTTTTAACATATTGTAAGCTTGTAAAGAACCTACGTGTTTTATAAAGAAACCAACAACAAAAAGCAAACACTCTACAGAGACCAACGTAAGGTGTTACACTTTCAATTTCAACAGGTTGATTCAATTTTTGTTGTTCATTTTAAAAAGTGAAAACAATTTTATATTCATCAAAGTGCTTAACTAAAGTGTTAATAAACGTTTTTACGAGGGTAAAAAAAACACATGTGAAGTTTTTTTTTCAGAATGGATTCTTTTTTTTAATAAAGCAAAAAAATATTTAAATTTACCTGCATAAATTAACAAAATGAACACAAGCTTTGAGTTCGTTGAATCAACATTTTATTTAACACGCACAATGAGTTCCTTGACTTTGCAGTTAAAGAACTCATAAGTAGGTTAAGGGAATGTGGTAAATTTAACAGAATTCAAAATTGGCAGAATGCAATAACCAACAATTGGAAAATTAAGTGAATCAATAAAACGCTGGTTAATTATCTGAAAATATTGTGTAAGCTAAAGAAAGTTACGTTTAATAAAGCACATCGGGTTGGCAGCAATTTCGCACGAAAAAAGTTTTTACAGTAAAATAAAACGTAAAAAAATTCACTTATATGAGGCTGATTTGGTAGAAATGAGTAATTTTTGCAGGCAGTAAGGAAAGAATTAATTTTTTTGCAAAGAAGATTACAATGGTGCCACTATCTTAGCATATCAAATATCGTCTGCTTTAAGGCACAAAAATTTTCAAAATGTTTTAATTTTTCTTTAAAATCATCTCATAATAAGAAAAGTCCCTTTTTTGCGGTATCCTGCGATATTAAATCCTATATTTGCTATTCTTAAATGAACTAAGTTCAAAAACGGCTGCAGCGATTTCGATGTAATTGGGAACTTAGTGCACATGTGAACAGAATTAAGATTGAGCTAAGTTTTAAGTTTTTAAAGAAATTTGCAGAGGCGTGGCACCACCCTAAATTCAAATTTATTCCACGTTACATCACGCAAATCATGTAAGATAATGCAATAAAGTTTGTTGAAAGAATATGCGCATAACTTGAATTATACTAAAAGTAGGCAAAATCAGAAAAGTGGGCGTGCTATTTCGATATATTACTCGGCTTCTACGATTTTCATAAAAATTTAAGCGATGCTGAAAGCGGTCATCAATAAAATCGGCCATCAATTAAAGCTAAGTTATCATACTTGTAAAGCACATTGAAGGGCGTGGCACAACCCAGAATATTTAACTTTATTCTAGGCAGACCAATTATAAGGTGTTACGGTTATGACAAATATACAGGTAAGGCAGCTACACATGCAGTATTTGAGGGCGTGGTACCTCAAGCAAAAAGCATTTTATGCTACATTTAGAGTACTATGGGAGTAATCCTAATGAAATTTGGTGTAGAGCTGTCGGTAATTATAAATTGAAAAACTTAATGGAATTGGACCAAATTAGATTAGTGGGCGTAGCACCTCCCATGTTCACAAAACGTTACAAGCATTATTTTACATAGGTGAACTAACGTTATGAAATTTAGCATATGGTTTACTTGCCATAAGATATATCTGAATCAAAAGCGGGTAAAATAGCGCCAGCGGGCGTGGCACTCTCATACAAGCAAAATTTTCTTAAGTGACAAACATATCTTGCGAACTAAGTAAGCTGTCATAACTAAATT
Organism: Meiosimyza decipiens; assembly: GCA_963680825.1. Classification (NCBI taxonomy): domain Eukaryota; kingdom Metazoa; phylum Arthropoda; class Insecta; order Diptera; family Lauxaniidae; genus Meiosimyza; species Meiosimyza decipiens. Next base: position 7,538,405 of record OY804261.1, on the reverse strand, counting down.
TAGAGGAAGAATGTTGCTAAATCTATTAGTGGAACAAAATCGTGCTTGATTGCATTAGGGTGGTGTGTCACTGCCTTAAATTTTAAGAATTATTATGGCATGTCTCGCAAATTAAATAAGCTGTTGTGATAAAGTTTGGTATACGGATGTCGATCACGAGCATAATTTATTGAAACAAAAGTAGTCGGAATTGGATATGTGGGCGTTGCATTTTTCGAATTTTTCAAGCGATTTTCAACTGTTTTAATTTTTTTGGAGTATTTCAACATTTTTCATAAATCATCGATTTTTTTAACTAATTCAACACTTATAATTTTTTTCCAAATTTTTTTTCACATTTTTCAACACTTATTGAGATAAAGCTTCGAAAAAGCCTCATAACATCAAATTTCTTATTTAACATATATTGAAGCTCCAACAAACAATTGCTCGGAAATTTCCCTTTATGTTCTCTCACGGAATTTATGCAATATTTTCTTGGCATAAGTGAAAATAAAAATTGATGACATCAAAATGATTTCCAAACTATGGTGATATCGTACAAAAATAGTAAAACTTAAACTATGGAAAAAAGAAACTAAAACCGTATAACATACGAAAGGTCGTCTGTCCAAACACATGACACACGCAAGTTGTAAGTGGAATCAAGCATACAGTTGCTAGTATCAACCGACCACAATCAACAACAACGCCAGCCTCCAACAGCAATAGCAAGTTACAGCATTAAGCATTTGATTCATTTTCATCCTGGCATTTTCAAAAGAGTAAACCACCAAGCTGACTCATGGTAACACACAACAAAGTAACGTCGGCGGTGTTGTAAAAAAAAAAAAAACGCTTTTGGCCAAATTCCAGATTGCATCAACATTGCGTTACTGCTGCTGCGTTGCATGTGTGTGCATGCAACGTAGGTAGGTATCAAGTTTTCTATATATGTTAAAAATTTGCAGAGCGTAGCCTTAGCTACAGCAAAAGTGGCACGTCGGTGGTTGGGCGCATGTAGAATAAGACCAACAATGAAAAATGCTGGCGCACAGTGTCAAGAAGACAAAAGATACATCTAAAGTTCATGAAAACTAAAAGAACAACAACGAAAATCGTTAAATAAAAATCTACGCAAATGTTATTAATTCCATGAAATAATAAAAAAGTTTTATCGAAAATTTTAATAATCTTAAAAACAAAAGTCACAAAAATGTTAAGTTATCTGAGGAATGTGGCAAAAAGGATAAAAAAAGTTTTAATAAAGTTAGACCGTTTCTGAAAATAATTATGATAAGAAAAAATCTGAAAAAAAGTTAAGGAATTCCAAGAAAACTTAAAATTATTGACTCATATGAATAAAATAGGACACATATGAGGCTCATTTCAAAGTTGTCACAGACTATGGTAGTGCGAGTTTAGTAAGATCGATATCACAGGTGGGTCTAGAAATTTAAAGCATTTTCTACTTATTACAAAAGACATGAGGAATATGGCGGCAAAAGGGATCCTTAGGTCAAAAGAATATTAGAAGCTTCTTACTTCAGACAGTCTTGGGTCTATTTTGCAGAACATGCAGTGCAAACTGCCTCCGAGTGAAATTTTTTTATATGCAAGCGACTATGGTAATCCGTCTACAATCTCAAGAGAGATTTTCCTTGAAAATTATCTTCAGTATACCTTCAATTTTTACTACATGCCTGGCTAGCAAAACCAGGCAAATCTTACGTAAGCAACCATTTTACAATCAGACGGCTAAACAAGACCGACATCAAATCAATTTGTTTTACTCTGCTACTCGATATGTATTGCACATCATATGCTGGAAGTATGTAGTGGTTGTTCAGATTATATCTACCTACAAAAGATTATTAGGAATAGCAACTCATATTACAACCATCTACACAAGATGCGACGAAAAGCTGGTTAGATTCCTAGCACAAAGTGGGCTTATAATGTTACTTCAACTGCTAGCATTGGACATCTTCCTACACGAACTTAACAAATTTTGATTTTATTACAAATTTTAATTTATTTAAATTCAAAATTGTCCTTGTATTCAAAGCCGACGAAATACTGTGCATCAAAAAATTATACCATTTAGTAGCAGTCGTCAGAGTTGTAGTAAAAACATAATGGCAAAGATGACGACGATAAATGCGAAGTAGAAACTGCAGCTTACACGTAATGGGCAAATACGACGACGTTAAATGTGAAGAAGAAGTACCAGAAGAAGGCGCTGCAACTACACACAGAGTGTAGAGGTAGGAAATCAAGCTAGCGATTTAGCAAAGTGTAGCAAAAATGTTGAAAGCACCAGCACTCGCAGCAGGAAGTTAAAGTTGTTGACGACGCCGTTGTTGACCTAAAATATTGTGCGCATGTGAAAGAGAGCTTATGGCATAAAGGTTCAAAGTTCATGCCACAAAATTGTCAAGCAAAACTGGTGGCAGCATAAATGTGTAAAATGTTTCAGGAAAAACTAGTGCATAAAAATAGTAAGAAGATGGAGGCAGCTAAAATAAGAAGTGCGCACTATTGAAATTGAGTTAGGCGTTTAGGATTTCCAAATTGAATTATTTTCTCTGCCTTGATAAATTTATGAATATTTGCAGTTTTAAATTTGCTTACTTAGTGATATTTTCTTGCGAATATAAGCTGCTGAGCCAAGCAATTATTTATTGCAAAAATGTAGCTTCAAAAAATGAAGAGCTTGAGTCGAAAAAAAAAACACTGAAGAGCACAACCACTCGCGGCGTGATGTGCAAACTTAATATTGTTTCGTTGGTATAAATAAATATCAACAAAATGTGAAGCACAAAATTTCAACGCTTTAACGGACCTTTAACATTGTTTTGATGCCCTTCACACAGGTATATACACTTTGTCATTCCATAAAAGGGCGTGGTAGGTAGAGGAAAGTACAACTCTTGATCTGTCGGTTTGTGTAAATCATGATTACAAGGAAGCAGGATTACTGAAAGTTACACTTACAGAAAAGCTTCTTGTGATTGAAAATGGGCAAAATCGGTTGACGAACACACCCACCGCCCAAACAAAAAAATATTTAATTCACCATATTGAGAGAGAAGTTTTATGTAGTGTTACAAGATTTCGCACAAATACTAGGAATAAACTTGTAAAAGCTCTGGATAAAAAGTTGACGAATTGTTGCATGAGGGCGTGGCACCACCCATACAAGTGAAAGCTGCAAAATGCTGATAGAATTATTTAAGGTAATGAAACCAAATTTCAGTGAAATGCATAAAATAGTACAGTGTAGCATTAGATAAAAGGTGAATAAACTTCAACAAGAAGACATGGCACCTTTTCAAAACCTTATGCTGAGAGTTTTTATTTAAGATAATGAATAGAAATTTTATACAAATAACTAGTAGGAATGTTTCGAAAAATATCTTGACAAGAACTATGCAAATTTTCGCTGAAATTAGATAATTATTAGAGGTAATACAACCAAGTTTCATACAAATACTAGAGATTCTTCGGCCTAGCAACAGAAAAAGATGGACATACAGGTAGTCCCCGACTTACGACCGTTCGACTTACGACTATTCGCACTTACGACCAATTTTTTTTTCAATTTTTTTCATAGAAAATGCTTAAAATAGTTTCGGGGAGTCCCTAAAATATGTATATGAGAAAAAATTTAAAAAAAAACAGTAGTATGTAAAAGGATTCGATTTATTTCAGTACAAATAATACGTTTGTTTAAGTATGTATGTATGTAAAATTTTTCTTTAGTTATATTTTATGAAACTCGACTTACGACTTAATCGACTTACGACCGATGACTAGAAACCTATCTCGGTCGTAAGTCGGGGACTACCTGTATATTGAATAGAGGTCAGAGCATCTACCATATGCATAACAAAATACCAGTCATATTTTTTCATTTTCATCATTTATTTGTAATAAGCTCTTATCTTTATTTAAACCTTCAAGCTTAATAGCTAAGAAGACTAATAGCTGCAGTAGCTATGCTCTATTATAATTATTAGTTAAGACTTTAAAACATTATACTAAATAAGTTTTATAAGGCAGTACAAACTAATTCCAAATTAATACTAGGAATAGTTCGGATACGCTCTGGACAAAAAATAAATAAATTTCAACAAGAGGGCGTGGTTCCTCTCCTACAAGCAAACAATTCAAAAAGATATTTTAAGAAGTTGTGAAAATAAAATGCACACATATATAAGAATGACTTCAGTCTAGCAGCAAACAAAAAGTAGGCGTGGCATCTCCCACATAAGCATAACTTTGAAAACACTAAAAGTTTGGCAAATTCAAATTTCAATAAAAATATAAGGATTGCTTACTAGCTCCTTGTTGAAGTATAACCAATTGCTTGAGAAAAAATTCGAAAAAAATGACGACCATATATGGATTCTACCAAAACCTGCAATCCGGTTAAAAGCGCTTTCTGGAAAAATACTTTTTTATTTATGTTGCATTATAATTTTCTCCTTCTAAACTACCACGTAACAATATTTTTAATGTTTGTTGACAAGTTGCCAAAAGTGCAACCAAGCAACCAACCCACAGACAAACGAAATTTTAGCTAAGAAAACACTAAGATGCTGACAGTATGTCCAGCCATATATGCATGTACATCTACACACAAGCAGCATTAGAAAGAGAAAAGAAAATATTTTTTTTACGCAATGAAACCTACATACGCACACATAAAAATTGTCTCCATGCAAAGGATTTTCTTGTGCTCAATTTAATTCTTTACGGTTTTTTTTTTTTTTTGAATGTCGCTACAATTTGAATGTGGTCAGTTGAATGTCGTCGCTATCTTTTTTATATCCTTATGCTTAGGTTTTGAATGAAAGTTTATGGCTGTGTAGCTGCGGTTGTTGGCAATACATAAAAAAGAACTTGATGTTTGGAATGGTGATGGCGCTGACATGTCAGGCGTGTAAAGTGATGTCACTGTTGCAATACAAAGAAGTTTTTAACTTGCTGTTTTTTTTTTTCACTGACGTTAATTTAGCTAAAAACTTATTATAATGCATACGAGTGTAGGTGTTTTAAATATTTGCACTTTTGTGATAGAAAGCAGAAAAAGAAAGCACTCACAAACTGTAAACTTTAGAAAACATAATGATCTAAATATTTTACATAACAATAAAAATGTTAAAGCAGAATATACCTTTTACTTAGTGCCCACAAAGTCTCTTAATAATCCACCCTAAAGAAATCGCGAATGCATTTACATATGAAAAGCCATATTATTAGCGAACGTGTTGCTTGGCATTTAAGACACACGAAGGTGTTTATTTTTTTGGGGAAATTCACACAGTAATTTTTAGTAGGAATTCCGAAGCAAAGCAAACTTCAGAATTTAAATACTTGGAGGTGGTTTATAAAGTTAGATGAATCAATATATGGGAGCAGGAAATTTTTTACTCATAATTAGGGAAACATTGCCTGATTTTCAGCTGTTGCTGTTTTTGAAGATAAAAATAATAATTGAGTTTAGCTACTACAACTGCTAGCCTTCTTAGCTATTTAACTTACAGTTTTAAATCAAGTAAAAGGCTTATGAAAATGAATAAATTATACTTAGAACTATTTTATTATTTTTTTTATAATTTTACCTTAGCAATTTTGCACGTGCTCAACATAAATTATTTGTTCTTTATGAATTCAATCAAAAATATATTGTTTATGTTTATATCAAATAATTTGTGGAAAATAATCAACTTTAAACTTGACATTAAAGAAATTTCTCTCATGACATTTTTAAATGATGCCAACGCTTAGGTCTGAAAGATTTTTCGTTTTAAGAAAAAATGTTGGCATTTTCAAACAAAAAGATTAATCAAGCTTGAACAACTTTTATGTATTCAAATTTAAATATTTTTTTTTAGTGTGAATTTCCTCATGTATATCCTAAAAATTACCATATGAATTGAAGAAAATATAAAATTCCTTATTATACGCATAACAAAAGGTAGCAAATTTTTAATACTTTTTCATAATAAGAATTTATCGCTTGCTGTCATGCCTTCTCATTTTTTTAATGCACTTGCGAGTGTGAGTTTGTGGCGCGTGTACTTTTGGGATTTTATTGTTATTGAAATTTAAATGCCAATATTTTTCTCAGAAATGCCATTTTAACAACAGCAACATTTAGTGAAAATTTTTTAGCTTTTCTTGACAGAAAATGTCAAAAAAATTTTTGTCTTTCTTTTTCTTTTATATTTGCTTTTATTATCATTATAAACATATTCACTTTTATTGTAATCTCTTTTACCTTTTATGCCTGTTAATAATGGCAATGACGCATACAAAGCAGGGTGCAACTTTTTTGTTAAATATTTTTTTACAACTAATTCAGTGTGGTTGTTTTTTTTCATCAAACAGCATTTTTCTTTTACTAAGAAATGAAATTTGAAATCTTAATCAGGAATAATTCTGGCAACTTTTCTTTGTACAAAATCGATTAACGTCGCATCTTGGCTATAATGTTTTATAACTACGAAACAATTATACATGAAATTTGACACTGACAAAACTTCCGCAAAACAGCGGCTGTGTAAAAATGTATCAGTAAAAAAATAATGTTGTTCTGTTTTAAAAAAAATTAATAAAAATGCTATATTAATAAATTAATGATCCATATTTTATTATTCGCATGTGATTTTTTTCATTTATGCTATGGTTCTTTATAGATTCACGCAAAAGACAAGATATCTAAGGTTTGGAAATTCTTTACTGTATCAAAAAAAGGTCACTGATGAAGATTCGCAGCCGAAACTGACAACTCTGACTGTAAAAAATTTCTTTGGTCTTTTTTTTTAACGATTTTGTAATATCTTTGGTCTTGCTCATTATAATGCTGAGAATGTCGGATTAGAATTTAAAAACTATAGATTATAATCACAGTTTCAAGAAAATAAAATTTAAAGGTACACTTTATTTATGCATACAGTAATTGTCGCCATATTTACTTGAGTTAAAATATCCACTTTTGATTTATGTACCACATTATATTAATATATTGTAAAATTACTAAGTATATTGAGAAACAAAAATGATATTTATGCAAATGCTGTCAGTAACACATGGCAAACAAATTTTTTTTAAAGTCTAAGATTACTTTCTTTTCACAAAATCAGTAATTTTTAAGCTACACGATGACAAAAGCTGTAGAGGCTCTATGCTGCAAATTCTACACATTTAGTGAGTGCTGGACTTAAGTAATACCAAACGTTTTATAAAAAAGTAGCTTTGTCCTAAGGACATTAAATTTGCATAGACATTTTGCAGTTTAAAAATGAGTTTTAAGATACCAAAATCATTGTGTGCCTTACTAAGTTGAAATATTATTAAAACAATTACGAGGCTTTTTCAAACGAAACTTCAGATATATTCATATCATATCATGAGATAACAATCATATTCTATAAAAATCTTTTGTATTAAAAATCTTTTGAGATATTTTAAACGTAAGACACACTAATGAGATAAAAACACTTAAAATAAAAATCATTGAGACATCTAGTCATACACTAAAAATCAGAAGGTAAGTAAAAGAAGGTAACTCTTGAATTAAGAATTTATTTAATGAAATTTTATTTTCATTTAAAGTTACTATTTTGTCACTGAAATGGTAGTCTCACAAGATATTTATCACACGAGTAGAAATACTTGAATCAAAAATAAAAATTCAAGATATAGATACATAATGTGATAAATTCATATGAGATATAAATTTACTGGGTTAAAAGTCACCTGAGTTAAGCATCTAGTGCAATAAAAGTCTCAAGAGTTAAGAAGCGCACGAGCTATAAGTCTCATGAGATACAAATATCAACTAGTAAGCAAATTCAAAGTTTTCAAAATTTTAACTAACAGAAATTTGTTATTTCTTATGAGTAACTTAGTATATATGAACTTTGAACTAACGCATAGTTTACATTTTAAGGTGGCGGTCGATGACAGCACGAAAAAAAAGTGTGTGCGAATAATTCTTGAGATGAATTAATTAACTTTATAAGAAGCTTAATAATTTAACACCCAACCGAAAGCATAATTAAAATTTTGGATACTTGTTGCTTTATTATTCAAAAAAAAATTAAATAAAATGCAAACAATTTATGCATTCAAGCGTTAAAAGTATAAAAATTCACTATATAAAATAATATCAACCAGGCACCTTTTCTAATTTATGGCAATTTTTGTTTTTATTTTTTTTTTAATAATTTGAACTGAAGTTTAGAGGCTAATCAATTTCCTAAAAATAAGAAATAAGAAAAATCATCGATTTTTACAACACCCAACTGGAGATTCTTGACAAGCGTAAGAAAAAATTTTACACTTACAAAACCGGAGACAGTCGTTCCGCGAATTCACTTTTTAAATAAGACATTAAAAAATTCTGTTTTCTTAGAGTAATGAGACTCATGCAGTGTAATAAATGTTGGAACTTTTAATAACTTTACATGGCAGAGATTAAGAATTGAAATAAAATACCATTGCAAAACGTTTTTGTTGTCAACTCATCAACCTACGTTATGATAATTTTAAACAAAACGCAATCTAAAGCGTAATTTTAAGTAGAATTATCGGTTTTTCAGCGGTTTGAGCACTGATTTTTCTTAAGCTAATAAACTGAAATTTGTGCACACTTATAGTAACATACCTGTCTGCTATTCAGTAATATTTCTACGTCTTCGCTATTTTTTGGTCCATTCCATTATGCGCTAATAGATGATATGCACTAAACTTTTTCTGCATACTCTTGGCATTTATGTGTATATTTTTTTCCATCTCAGCCTGTAAAAAAAATGAATAATGTAAGTAACCTTTTGAATATCAAAAATTGTCTCTTTGTTAAATAAAATATATAGGTAGCTCTTCCTAAAAGTTAATTTTGTACAAACAAAACTGTAATGACATGTAAACAAATACAATAACCAACGACATGGAAATAAAAACAAACACAAAATATTGTGTTTTCAATGATAACAAAACATTTACATGTATGGGTGCATTCTGTGCCAAAACGATAGGAGATGTAGCAAGCTTGAAAATTTAAAAAATTTATGAAAAGTTAAATAATTTTTTTATTTTTTTTTTTGTATTTCTGTTAATATCAACTCTACAAAAATTAATTGAACTTAAGAAAATTTTTTTTCTTTGTATTTTGAAATTAGCTTGATAATTGACCAAAAAACAAGTTTGTAGAAATATTACTATATTTTATTTGAAAATTGCACAAAAAATCACCCGAAATACTTGAAAACTTCTGCGGAAAGTTTAACAGAAATTCAAAAAAAGTACCTTTTTGTTATGATACTTTTTTGTGTTGATTTTGATATATTTTTTAAATTTGAGATGTTTTATTTCATCTTAATTTTTCAAATATCTCGTTTCGGTTGAAAATTTTTGAAAATTCAACAAGGCTGCCAAGGCACCCTGAAAAATGCACTATTTGGTGCGGTTTGTGGGCCTTCCGTATTATTGGATCGCTTTTTTTCAAAAATAATGAAAATCGCAAAAATACAGTCAATGGAGCAAAGTACCGTGCTATGATTGCCGATATGTTTTTATACCAAAATGGAAGACTTGAACTTGGTTGATATGTGGTTTCAACCAGACGGTGACATATGCCACACGGCACGCGATAGCATGGACCTATTGAGAGGGGAATTTGGTAAGCAATTAATCTCACAATCTCACGCCAAAATCGTGCGATTTGGTCCCACTAGACTCTTTTTGTTGGGGCTACGTGAAATCTCTCTTGCACAAAGACAAGGCAACCACAATTGCAGCCCTGGCAGACAACACTACAGCTGCTATTAGTGAGATACCAACTGAAATGCTGGAAAAAGAACACCGGATGAGCCACATCGGGCAACATGTACATGAAATAATCTTTAAAAGTAAATGGAAGAAATCGCTTCTAGTAAATATTTCATTCACTTTTGCAAATTGTTTGTTCTTTTTTCAAAAACCAAACTCTTAAAAAATCACCAGTTATATAAAAATTTTATTTGAGTTTTGATTAATTTTTAAGTTAACCTAAAATATCACTCACCCTTTAAAACATAAAAAATTGAAAACATCGCACAGTTCATAGTAGTTTTAATAATTTTATTCATATTTACTGAGGTTAAGAAATATTTTTTTTAAAATAATTTATTAACATTTTGAAAATTTTGAAAAATTGTAGCGCAACAATGGGTCGACTTATGTCCAAATTATTTACAACAAATCATCATTTGGGCGACACTACTCAAAAAAAAAAAATAATTCTGCACAAATGTAGAACTCTAGGTTCAAAGCTACTTATGTTTTGGCGAAGAATGCTCCATATATATATATGTAAAAATGACATCGGTATGTACATTTGTACGCATATATGTATATAAAACAATACATACAACATGAAATATAACAAAGAAACCACAACAAATAGGTAAACTTTGACAGCAAGTGAGAGTTATTTGATGAATGCTGGGAATAAGAAACCTTCTGCTAAAAACTACAGGGGATGCCTTTTGTAACTTGGTCAAGTTGATGCTCTGCACATACATAATAAATTTTTGTTAATTTACGTAAAAAAAGGAACTTAACTGAATTTGGTTTGACATTGCACTCGGTTAATTTGTAGAAAATACATCAACGTTATCACAAGCTCCATTTTGCTCTTTTATTAGATTTGTTGTTTCCACTGAATTTGCTTGATGGTCACAATGTTTCTAGAACACAAATGCAGTGTACAGAGAGAAAATTTTGCATCTAGATTTAAGTTTCAATTTTAATAGTGAAAGTTAAAAATATCACTATTGATTTTATGTTATGCAGTAGAAGTGAAGTCAACTAAAGTAAGTGAAACTTTTAAAAAAAGAAAAAAATTATCACTTGCATTATATAAATTTAGTTTTTGTAGTGTAAATGTTTGAGATAACACGTAAAATACAAAACAAAGGGAAAGTTCTATTTCATACAAAATTTGCATTTATATTGTATATATTTTGTAGATTTTAACATTTTGATATTGTATTACATTGCATTGCAAACTTTGCGGCATGTCAACACTAACGCAGTGGTAGTGGTATTGCAGGAAATGCAAAAACGCCATATGACAAGGTGATACAAGGCACAACATGTTAAAATTTTGAAATTCAATTAAATGTCAAGCATGATAAAATTGAAATACAGTGAAAACATTAGTTTGCAATTTGAATAAAAGAACTCGATTCTAAGTAACAGTGATATAAATAGTTGAAGTTCAACGTGATTTCAGTTTTTTATAACTGAAACTTTGAAAGAAATTCATGTAGTTTTTACTAAATATATACTTTTAGGCACAAGAGATAATGATAACAACCATACAAAAAAAAAAAAGAATTTGTGCTTGAGATGATATATATAATATCCTTTGAAATTTTATACAAATCAGTGAACATATCCATCCATTAGCATTGCACTTTATACAATTGCGATTGCGGATAAGAAACGTTAGTAACGGGGGATTCTTCAAGTGGTACATATTTTTTTCAAAAATAAAACATTTCGAAAAAAAAACTATTTTGGCATTTATTTTTTTGAGATAATTTCTTTCAAATGTTGGTCGTAGCTGCAGTTACTGTAGTCCATTCTGAAGTTCCAATTTTCGATGATGCTGTATCCGAGCGTTACGAATGGTATTCGGCGATTGACGCGGGTAATTGTGGCTTTCAATTCTTCAATTGTAGCCGGCATACTCATAGCCTTAAAAGTAAAATTTTAGAGATTTAATATCACATGATCAGGCGACTGATTTCACAATGGAAAAAAATCATGTGAATTTCGAGTGGATATATTGCGAAAATTTTAATAAATTCATTCATTAACAAATTTGCATAAAATATTCTAGCGTAAGTCCATTCATGATTAAATGTCAAGCAAGACTGAATAAAAATACCATGACAGTTAAATACGACTTACCACTGATGCCATTAAATCCTTACTGAAGAAAGTACCTCTAAATGAATCACCCGTTATAAACAATAAGTTCGTAGCCGTATAATAAATAACTACATTTTTGAAAGACACTTTTGGTATCAAATATTTCAAATAATGAGCCACAATCAAAGATACTTAGATTTAAGTCGTAAGAGATTTTTGTATGAAATATTTATCCAAATGAATTTTTTTTTGAACTTGGCTCTGTATTATGAGAGTTTTAACTCAGGCAACGTTAATGTTATGCGATTTTGGTCTTATGAAATTTTCATGCAATGAAGTTTCTCATCTAATGCAATTTTAACCTTAAAATAATTTTACTAGGATAATTCACAAGATTTTTACGTTATAGGTTTTACATGGAAGGCCTCAAGTAAGACTCTAATGCTAAGATAACGTTATTGGATTTAAAGTTTTTTTTTTTTCTCAAAGATTTTAGTCTTATGAGATTTCTTATATTTGACCATGTCATCGGTTAGTTCAAAATAAAATTTTTCAATAATTATATGAGCGTTTGCCGTAAGAACGTTTTTTCTAATGCATTGTTGTCACATAAGCGATTTGACCTATGTTTCTTTGGTTTACTGAGATTTTCGAACCATGAAATTTTTATCACATGAAGTTATGTAGCACATGAAATTTTTTATCTCATGTAATTTTTCATCACATGAAATTTTTTGTCGCACGTAATTTTTTATCACATGGTATTTTTTATCTCTTGCAATTTTCATAATTTTAAGTGCAATTCATTTCTTTATAAATTGAAGTTTGATAAAAAAAAAAACCTCAGGTGGGTAAGACATGAAAACGTCATCATCTGGAGGCACACTCATTAAACAATGAAACCATGACATTTTGGAGTATCTTACGTTAGGTTAGGTTAGGTTAGGTAAGAGTGGCAGTCAGTTACGAAAGACTGACTCACTTAGACCAAACATGATCCGTTGTGATACCACAGGGTGTTTTACTATACCCTCTCGTTGAACCAGCCAGAGTTCGTTATGAAACTAAATAGCTGACCTATACTGACATGTCTAAGGTCATCCAGGTCATCAAATAAAAACGACCCAAGTGCTTTGTGCCGTTTTCTAGCAAGTGCGGGACAGGAGCAGAGAAGATGTTTAATATTTTCCTCTTCCTCCACATCTCCACAACTTCTACAGAAGTCAAAGGACCTAACACCTAATCTCTCCGCATGTCTGCCGATGAGGCAGTGGCCAGTTATGACTGCGACAACTGACGAGACACTATGTCTAGTGCGAGAAATTAGTTCTGACGAACGCTTAGCATCCCATTTCGGCCAGATTTGCCTAGTTATATTACAAGTTGACCCTTCTGTCCATCTTTTATTAGCATTTTTAACCATTTCTTCTTTAAGCAGAAACTTGCAGGTAGCAAGTGGCATGCCAACACCTTCCTTGTCCTGAGGAATTTGTGCAGTAGTCCACTGCCTAGCAAGTTCATCCGCTTTGCAATTGCCGTCAATGTTCCTATGCCCAGGCACCCAGATGAGGTGAATATTAAAATGTTGAGCCATCTCGTTTAGAGACGAGCGACATTGTTTGGCCACTAGTGAGTTTAGGAAGACTGATTCTAGAGATTTGATAGCTGCCTGACTATCTGAGAAAATGTTTATATCCTTTTTGGATACAACATTCATCCTTAGCCAGGATGCTACTCCCTCTATTGCTATAACCTCCGCCTGAAAAACGCTGCAATGATCTGGTAACCTCGCAGCAATTCTTAACTTCAGTTCCTTGGAGTAGATACCATAACCCACTTGGTTATTTAGCTTGGAGCCATCAGTATTGAAATTAATATGACCCCTTCTCCCCGGGAATCCTCCCTTCCAGTCATCCCTAGATGGACTATGAGTTACGTAATCTCTGTTAAATGAGATTCCTGGAACAACATAGTCCAACTTGGAGGGTACAGACCTCAAGCTATGAAGAATAGTTGAGTGCCCTATTCTACCCTCGGACCAGCAAATAGTTTCCCTGAGTCTAATGGCAGAACAAGCTGCCATTGGAGTATCTTATGTCTTAAAGTTTTCATTATTGTACTATTGAGTGCTTATTAAAGCAAATATTTTTTGAGATGTTTTTATATGTAAGATTTATGACTGAAGAACAAACACATTTTTTTTAAAACATAATTTTTAATAACAATTCCGGTCAAATTTTCGTTAACTTCTTAATACTGTAATAGAGCAAAATGCTTTTCTCTGAGGACAGGGTGTTCAAATGGAGCGCTCATTTTTTTATACTAAATATGTTAAGAATAACATCAACATAGATCTAGGATGAGTAAATTTAGAAATCTTATCATTGGCACCTTTTTTTAATAATATAAAAACAACTTTTTTTGAAAATATAAAAACAACTAAGGCTGAGTAATAAGTAAACCCTCATACAATCAGAAACCATTCTGCGTTTTTCTATCTTTGAATTGTTATGTTTAATTAAAATAACACTTTTTGCTTTATGTCAAAGAAAGTAGAAAAATTTCACAATGCACGTTCTTTAATTCAAACTACAGGTAGTCCCCGACTTACGACCCAGATAGGTTCCTAGTCATCGGTCGTAAGTCGATTAAGTCGTAAGTCGAGTTTCATAAAAAATAACTAAAGAAAAATATTACATACATACTGTACTACTAGTTCCAGCCATTTTTGGGATGATATAAAATTATTCACTTAAACAAACGTATTATTTGTACTGAAATAAATCGAATCCTTGTACATACTACTGTTTTTTTTTAAATTTTTTCTCATATACATATTTTAGGGACTCCCCGAAACTATTTTAAGCATTTTCTATGAAAAAAATTGAACAAAAAATTGGTCGTAAGTGCGAATAGTCGTAAGTCGAACGGTCGTAAGTCGGGGACTACCTGTATATAACTACGAACTTGCCTCAATTTCTGTATCTAAAACCATTTTCTATGGTACAAAATTTTTATTGCAAATTTATTGTATTTTGACCTTTTGTTAGCATTTATTATGCTATCCGATACAAAAATTTGATTTCCAGTTTTTTCTCAATGAAAAATAATTTAAATTTTGTCTGGCGCCATGCAATAATATTGCACAATAATACTACGCTTTTACTTTGAACTCAATTTACTCTCATTCCACTGCAGTGTTCCATTCAAATGTTGATTTTAGCGCGCGTTTTCTCTCTCTCTCTACTGCAATTTTACAGAATGACAAAAATTTCGAAATTTTGTCATCATTTTATTTTTGTGCCATTTTTCGATTAGTTGTTTTTTTTTGTTCTTTTGCTACCATTTGGCTACACCCACGTTGGCTAATACTTTGTGACCATAACTTCTTTTACTACTTGCTGGTATTTTTTTCTATTATTTTTTGGGAAGTCTTTGCATGAAGGATGGTATCAATGGTTTCGCCCGCGCTTTTATTTAGTTTTTTTTTTTTCATTTTGTTATTTAAGTTTGCGCATTTTTGACATTTGAATTTATTGGCATACAATTAATTTGATAAACTACCATATCAATACAATTCGATATTATAGAAATTTATTAGTTGACGATGTATTTGCTTGGGTTTTCCTTAAAGTCATTGTGAAGCTGATTTTAAGTGGTCATTTAGAAGATGCAACTCATCGCAGACTTTTACTTAAAATTGATATACTGAAAAATCTATAAATTGACTTAAAATTAACAGAGATAACTGAGTGTTTTTAATTGATATCTACAGCATAATTTTTTAAAAATATCATACAAATTGTAAAAAGTTACTATGCCAAAGATATGTCTAGTCAAGCATACTTCTTTGTTCTCCTCGATAGTTTTTTGAATTGAACTCTTTTGCTCTTCAAATCAATTGTTCGCTGCTTAAAAGAAACTTTATTCAATTGGTTGATCTTCTTAAGTTTCAAAAACGTTAATAATATTAAAAAAAGAAGATATGCGTAAAAACATCACATCCTCAACTTTCAATTTTAATGCTAACAACATGCCACATACATTGCTGTCTCCATAATCACTTTCCTATCGTATCCTGCAAGCGATGACATCACGCGCCGCAGCCATCGCTTTAAGCGAGTGTCACCAGACATCAAATTGATGGCTTGATTACGCTGCCACTTCAACTGGTAAATAGGAAAGGATGACCGACCCCATCATGTGATGTTTTAAACATGCACAGTAACAACAACAAACAATGCACAACAATGGATCATCGTATGTGCCAAAGCATAAAAACAAAATAGTCATCATACGCCTACGAGCTAATTTTTATACTTCCAATATAAGTACACGGCGAGAAAAAGTTTAAATTTCGAATTATTGAACTTGACCTTAAAGATAATATTGTGGCCTTGTGAAGCCTAAAGTTATGCAACAAAAAATGACTATCAAGTTTATTTAATTTTAGCTCATGTATATTTTGTAGCATATTTCTAGGTGCACACTTTATACATATTTACGTCAAACTACAGGTACTCCTGTTTGAATTAAAGCATTTCCTTTTATTTCAGTGCAAATATTTTCTATTTTTCTCAGAAAACATTAAACTAGCAGCAACCAGACGACTTGGTATTTTCCCACACTTTGCATCCGGTTTGACTTAGCTCTAAATTCGCTTGAGTTTCAGTATTTTCAACTATAAGTTGCTCTCACTATGGTGGCGAGTGACGACGTGACTACGTTTTGTCTCCTATCCCAAAGTATAAAGGATACGCGCACAGAATACAAGCTGCGTGAGGTGTGAGGTCATAAGGATGTGACTACAACGAGGCCATGATGCCATCTTCGATAGCTTGTTGTGGGTGTTTGTTGGCAAAGTGTCTCATTCATTGATACAACCAACTGATTCATATGCGCGTGGGTGCTAAAAATAGTTTTCTTACAAGAAAACAAAAACAACTAAAAAAAGTGTTGCCATAATATAGCAAAAAATATAGTAAAAATCTATACGCATAACAACATACACACACATGCAAACATGCTTACACACCCACTAAGTCAGCCAGTAAGGTGGCAAGGATAACAAGTACAGCAGTTTTTGAGTTTTATTGGTATTGATTTAGCCCATTTCTGACCTATTTCGAAATTTTTATGGATTTTTTTTTTTGAAAATTTAAAAGTTTCTTTAAAACGTAATAATTTTCTTCCTTCTGCCTTCTACTATCCACGCTTCGGGTACGTGAACCTTCAAAAACGCCTGCTGTTACGATCTTAAATTATTAGATACGTGACATTACTGCTCTGACGCACAGCGGATGACAGTAGAAACCAATATTGATGTGTCAGATCTAAGCAGGCTTTCTGCTTTTAAAGCTGTATTTGCGTTAGTTACTCGCGTGAGCATCTCATGATGATGATGGTGTGGGTTGCCAATGTTTACAATTATTTACAATAAAAAGCAAAAACAATGACCAATATGTAAATTTATGTAGAAAAAATTAAATGAAATAAATAAAAAAACTTTAAGAATGAATAAGAAAACAATTAAAAAACTACTTTATTTTTAAATGTTGTATTGATTGAAGATATATTTGTGAACTTAGTTTAGCTGCTAAAGAGATTTATGTGAAAGACAATGAAATTAAAACTAGCAACCATATTTTTTTTATTTGTAATATCGCTTTCACACTGGCATCAAAAGCGGCTCGTTTTCTTTTTATCTCGTTTATAACGACATTTTCAAAAATATTATAGATCGTGGGTCACACTACAATATATATCAAAAGTTTTTCAAGTAAACGAGTTGAGATATTGTGTTTCTTTTTTCAATTCTTAAAAAGTGTGGTATTTTTGTGTCCAGCTATTTTTGTACCATTAAATGTCTATATGACAGAAGAAAAACTAAATGAAGAATATTAACTGCGGCTTTTAGATCTTTAAGTCTAGGATTTCAAAGTTAATTTCTTACTTTGATACAGCAAATATTTTTAGTCAAACCGAAAGTGTGCTACTTATGAGTCCATAGCTTTTACTTTAAGTTCCTCAATGACGATTGTATTTTAACCGCTGACACATGCGCTTGCAGTCCAGTAAAATAATTTTGAAAATTTTCTACATCAAAAACAAAAACAGCGAAAAAACATTATGCACTCAACTATGGGTTAACAAAAATGTAGCGGTATGTAACGGAGCAAAAAGACCTTCTTGTGTTGCAACACTATGCCAAGCATCTACGAGTAAGTCTTCAGCGCTATTACGTAGGAGTTGCTGCTGTCTTTGGTTGTTGTGTATCACAACGCTCTTGTTACGAGTATTGCTAATGTTAATGTTGGTGCTGTTTATGTAGTTATTGCTATCAAAATTTACGCGAGTGTGAAATTTAAGATGTAAATACAGCGAAAATAAAAAAGAAATAACAATAAAAAGAAAACAAATTTTATTTATTGCTCTATTGTGGCAAATATTGCTGGGGTCACCACCGCAGCAAAAGCAACATTTTATAAATTGTACGATATATGAATGCCACAAAGTGTGGTATTTCTCTATCCGTCTCTCTCTCTTTCGTTCTCCCTCCCTCTTTAATTGCATACCATTTAATATTGCAATACTGAATATAGTTGTGAAATTTTCCATTGACAAATAAAAATTACTCGTGCTCGAAAACAACAACAAAAAAATAACAATTATTATGGGCGCAGTACGAGTATTAAGACAAAGCTTGGTAACAAAGAATTTGGAAGCTAAGCCCTGAACAAAGATCTCCAAAACACAATCTAAAAATGGTATATTCTTCGAATTTTTACTAAAACCATCATTTGCATTTGCTGAACAATCTGATTAACTACACTTCTCTAAGTCTGTGTGAAATATAAATACTAAATTTCTCAAATTTGTCGCTGTCAAAACTAGCGCATGCTTACTAACGAAATTTCAAACATCCTATCCTGCAGCTGATTCCATATCAACGAAACTTTAGTTTTAGTTACCGCATTTTCTATTGTCATATTATTGCTCTAACAATTTTATAATACGTGTGGTGCAATTGCCAACAGGTATCTTATGCATTGATGCAAATCAAAACAAGAATTATATATATAACACAGAAGACAAACACAAATAAGTGCCCAGCCAGGATAAAAATATAATATTTATTATAGCGTTTTGCAAACACTCCGATTATTGCATATCACAAAAATGTATCGGCGGAAGGTTTAATTTGAAAATGCAACAACAAAGCAAATGGAAACATCTTCCTTACCTTGTCAGTGAAGTCTACATGCAAAAAAACACAGCATGGAAGAAAAAAAAAGTTATGACAGCTAAGCTGTGTGGTACCATTGCATCAGCAGTATCCTGCCAGCCTGACATTTTGAATTCTTGCCTGTTTACCGTTATTGTAAATTGTGCAATTGCAAAAAATGGCCAAGTGTTGGCATAACCGGTATGAATAACAAATTTTTGCTCAAAATGTGGTATGGACTTACTTAAGAGTCCTGGCGTCGTATGTACACGATTATAAACGGTGATGAAGACACAGCATGGTTGAAGAAAATCATAAAATGTAAACTATTTGGAAAAACAAAACGCATATGACTTACTAAAAATTTTTTCATTATACAATCACAGCCTGCCAGGTGTCCTGAAAGGACTAAAAAATTTATCAAAACTGAATAAAATTCTAGATAAATTTACGTATTTACATGTATGTGCGCATATTGCTCACTTTAGCGTTGACTACCATTGCATTCTGTTTAAGACTTGAGTTGAGATGTCTTGAAGACTTTGAGAATGACAGCTGACTGACAATAGCTGTAATGCGTTGCAGTTACTCTGAGACTAAGGAAAAAAAGCAAAGCGCAACGATAACAGGTGGACATGCAACAAGAACTTTATAAAGAAATCGCAATAAAATGTAGAATTTGACAGCGCAGGTATGCAAGTGATTGCAACGATTTAGTGAAAAGTAAACGGGTATTTTTGTCTTTCGTATTTTGCAATGTAAACATCGAATGAATGCGTTTTTAGGTCTTATATTTTTAGTACATTTGATTGTAGAAGGGGTCAATTTTTGCTGTTGACATTTCGTTGACCCAATTTCATAAATGGCAGGTTTTATTTTTATTTGAATTTTTTGAATGTTTTTGATGTGTGTAAATTTTCTTCTGAGAGTAGGAGTGTCATTTGCTGGTTTTTGAGATGCTTAATGTAACAATACCGCGTAATTTGTTTTACTTATTCGTTGAGTATTCAAGACGTTGCAATATTTTTTGACACTTTTTGAGTCCTACAAGCCTGTATAGGCTTTTTGATAACACAAAGCAATACCTTGTAGGTGCTTTGAACAAAAGAGTTTTTACTTTGTTCAACCAGCTCTTGCTCTTTTAGATAGTTTAGCTTAAGCATGCCAACATTTTGGAGATATGGCACTTTGAAATTTGAAAAAAAAAATCAAACAAACACTTTCTCCGAAGTAATTTCATGCAAACCCTTAGCTTTGATCGATCACTGCGAAGCTTTCAGGATAGGTTTGTAAGGACGCTTTATTTACTAAACATAATATTTGATATATAACGCCCCAGAAATATGTGACGCACGGAATGGAAAGATCATATAGGAGATCTGCTGTGGTATGAAGGTACAGAAGTGTGCAAAATACGTACACATGGAAAAACGCAGCATAATAATAACGCACAACAATAAAACCAGGCACAACAATAAGAGCATAAGCTCACATAACCACAACGGAGACTTCAACCATAGTCAAAATTAAAACAAAAAAAAATACACAACAGCATAGGCTCGATCATGTAGGACAATAGGTTCGAGTGAGCAGCAGCAAATCTCTATAATGTTCTTCGCACTACGGAGAGCAAGGCTGTTCGTATGCATCGATCGACTTGATCATATCATAAGAGCAGTGAAATAAAAATTAAATCAACATGTGCAGAATCTCAATGACAAACAACGGCAAGGATCACCCAGTGAGGAAAAAAGACGTTAAACAAGAAACGGTTCCTTTAAAAGTATACGTGAAATCAGTCAATGCTATTGCGGGCAGCCGTCATAAGGACCACCAGTGTTAGTTATGTCAAAAGATGTAGAAAAAGTAGTTCAGTTTTCTTCAGCGAATTTCATTTTTAAACTGAAATTCATTGATTGGGTCTTCCAACGACTTTGACATTAGTTTGAAAATATTTTTCAACTGACTTGGATTTTTAGGAATCACCATCAGACGACCACTGATGTCACAATATCGAGCCGTTGAAAGCTAGTTTCATTAAAGTTCCTTTTGAAATAGCGTCATTTGATTTGATTTTATTGCAAAGTTTACTTATTCCGACTCCGGTTCGATTGATCTATTTTTGAACGAAACTCTCAAACCTCATATCTTATCTGGATTCTGATCTCCTGCGAGCGATTCAGGCATCAGGAGTGCAGAGCGTCAAAAATATCACATCGTAGAGTACCTGACACAAACAAATATTTTTTTTTTGTCAAGCTTATTAAACAAAGAACAGATTGTATTGAAATTCCCAATTTTTAGTATTTCACGAACATGTGGCGAGCTTACCCCACCTGGGAAGCTTCAATAAAGATATGAGCGATTTTATTAGCGTTGAGCTATCCCAAACAATATGCAATTTTTCTTCTAAATTTCGACCTTTTTGTCAAACATGTTTGCTTCTTAGCTCGACACACTCAGTTAAAACAAAACACTTTGAGTTGACATTTCTTCTTGTCATTTTTCAGAATCAAAAAATTCATGGAATTTTTGTAGCACATTCTTACGCAGTTAGTTGTCCACGTGTGTGTCACCTATTCTCAATGAACTCCAACGGCCTAACTAATTCCAACAATGCATAAAGTATGAAAGAACTTCCACACGCAGCAAATATTTAAATCAAATTAACTTTTTTTCTCTTACGCAAATTCTTTGAATTTTCTTTGAAAAAAATAAATAAATTACAAATACATACTTCAATGCTTCATTTAACGAGAAAGAAAACAGTTTGAACTTACGAAGAATTTTAATTTCCGGCTTATAAATTTTTCAAAGCTGCCAAAACAAAAACAAAATAATATCAATTCGTTTAAATCGAGGATTTATATTGAAAAACAAAACGTAACAGAGGAGGAATGTAAAAGGAGTGTGTAACTTGCTTTCAGATTAAATTTTGCTATTGGAAAAATAGTGCAATGATTAAGAACAGCAAACCTTCTTCACAGTGGAAGTTACTTTAAAGCAAATCAATAAGTCACAATCGAAAATGAATAAATCGTAGCCATGCTTAAAAACAGCTAATGCTAAAGTTAGTCCCGGCCAGTGTTAGTTACGTACAGTCGTAATCAATTACTAACAAGATCAAAAAGAGTCAATTCAATTGCGTACAGTTTTGACTCTTAACCCTCTAATGCATATCACCGCCTTTCGGCGGGCTATAGCTGAATCGGTAAAACTACCACACCTGATGTTTTCTTTTCTAGTGTTCGCTCAGTACGGCTTCTGGTTTCAAGAATAAGGTTTCAACTTATGTGTTGGTAAATGAGTTTTCATCTTCTCATGCATCGTTTGACAGTCACGTCAGCTCAAAGTGAAAATTCATCAAAAAAAAAACGTATGCATTAGAGGGTTAATAACGTAGACAGTAATTTATTTTGGCTTTTACTTACTTAGAATACGACCGTCTACGATTGTAACGGATTTCGACAGCACTTTGATTTTGACTGTAAAAGCCCTCGACTTTGAGCTTGGATGACTCTACTTTGATTGACTCCAACAATGTGACGCTGCTGCTCTTGCTGTCTGCAACTGTAACAAATTTTCACCACAAGGGATTTGCACTGTGGTTTTGACTGTGTTCAATGTTGACTGACTTTGAACCTGCCTAACTCTGACTTTGGCTACAGTCACCTAAATCGGACTGTGAGTGGCTTTGCTTGTAAGTATTTTCGATTGCGACTGATTTTTGTTGTACCGATCGCAATGACAAATTAAAACTGAAAAATCGAACTTTCAACATTTTTAATTATCAGAGTGCGATTGATTTTTATGATATTTCATACAATTTGACTGCTTCCATATTACGTTGGACACATTTTTGAAATCAGTCTATGTAATGGACTCTCCATTGCATTGAAACTGATAATCCCATCAAGGATGATGTAGAAAAAATTTCGGTTTGTAACGATTTCAATCAGTATTAAAGACAATGAACTCGCAGCACCTGGTCCATCAAGAACAGCAAAGCGAAGGAGAATGCGCTCAACTGTGGTGTAGTGAATTGTATAAGGCCTACTGGGGATACCACAATAAAATAACTCGCCGCTTGCACTACCTGAAGGTAGATAAGTGTTTTGGACAAAATGCGGCGTTCGTACGCCAAAACTATTTATTTTACGAAAAAAAAAATTTTAGGACATTTTTTCTAGTTACATTTTGTATGAAATGTTTTTTTCGTGAAATGACTCGGAAAGGAGATTTTGTCAAAAAACTGCTTTTAGGCGCAATTTTTGCAACATTGGTGCGCGAGCGGCAAAAATACGAGGTATCAAACTTGAAATCAAAAAATTACCTATTTTCAAAACTACCGGTTTACCTTTCCAGGTAAACGCGTTTTTTGAGTACCAAATGACTGTACTACTTATAAGCTTTTTGATAATTTTTTTATCAGCAAAAACCTTTAATGACGGAATTCTAATGAAATTGTTTTTTTTTTAAATCTAATTTTCCTTGATTTATTTTTTATATTAAATATGGCAGCAACAATCGCATGACTTCTGGCACTACGTTTATCAAGCGATTAAATAAAATTTACAGCATTCATAAATAAATTGACTTCTGCAACATCGCTTCAATTTTTCTTATGTATTCTATAACAAGTGCTTTGCCTCTTCGTCTGCAGCACAATGCACAGGAAATAAAAATGTCAAATTATATTGAAATTTATTATAAAATCAAAAAGTAAAAGAAAAATATTAAAAACTAACAAAGAAATAAAAAAAAATGCCAAAGAGCAAGTTTTCAAGAAAGAAAATCATTTTTAAATCCCGTGCAGAAATGTAACTAAAGCTGCAATGTGTCTTATGCATAAAAACAACAAATATGATGTTATGTTTGCTCATAAATTATGGCTTTATTTCTAAGCTGCCACAGTAGCAATGCAAATATCTGATTAAATTATTTAAATGTGAATGAAAAATTAAAGACTTACTGACACAAAATTTCATCGAATTTAAATTATTTACAATATAACTACAAATACTTGGCACTATCAAATAATTAAATGTTGCTCATACGTCATATTTGCCAATTGGCTGCACAGCAACTACATTAAAACCAGTCACCCCCTTAATAATTTCCGACCGCATTATTTGAAATTTATATGTTATTATAAGTATGCATCCGCAATGAAATATTATTTTATGTATGCGTATATGTACGCGAATGATTGAAGTTGTGATTGTAAAAGGAAATCACGTGGGTGGCTTTAAATGCGAGAAATTGGATATTGTAAAAAAAAAACCATACACAAACACTTTGCATAGTATGTCACCATATACATACAAAAATATTTGTATTTACAGAAAACAACAAAAACATAACAACATAAATGCGATTGAAACCAAATCAACGAAGAATGTAAATAAAATACGCAATTCAATTGATTTTAAAAGGGCGCTATTTTTTTTTTCTTTGGAAAGCAAAAACGGGATATACACATAGAAATATGTAGGGAATCGAGTTGGTTTGATATTTTAGTAGCAGTGATTTAATCGCTGTTATTTGAAAATAACGTCAAAGTTTTACTTTTGAGGTAAAAATTTGTAGCAAACAAAAAAACATTAGAGCAAAGCTTTTCGAAAATTTTAAGCGGTCTAGATTGGGTTTTTTAAAGATTTGGTATCGCAGTATCTGTCTCTTGAAAATAACAAGAAGAGTGATACTTCCATTGTGATAAGTTTATTAGCTAAGTATCTATGATTACTAAAGCATCAGCATTAGCGGTGAAACAAAAATCACAGTCACTTAATTAACTTAGCGTACGATATCTCAGCAACAATCAGCGTCACATGAGCAATCATAATCACATGCTGCGTAACATCACAGTCACAATCGCTACAAAAACAAAATCACTATGAAATTATAATCACTATTGGCAGTTGTATGTTTGAGCGTAGAAGATGTAAACGTGGAAATTTAATGTGTTGTGAGAACGATTTTTGTAAAAAAAAAAAAATTATTCCACATATTGATGAAAAAAGCTCAAAAATATAGTTTTAAAATCGAAAAACTGCTTGAGATTTTTTTAACGAAAAAAAAAAAATGCGCACTACCCCTCACGAAAAAGAGAATGGAGAAGATTATTTTTTACGTAACTTCTACATTATTTATTTTAGTGAAGTTTTTTAATGGGTAAAAATAAAGTTTGGCCTCGCCAAAAAGTATTTACTCCACACCGCGATAATAGCAAAAGTGCTTTGAAGTCCTAAAATTTTTTTCAAACTGTATCTCTTCCATCTGGCTACGTGCAGACTGGCTAAACGTACCCACATTTAATTTGGCCAAATTTATTAAAATAGCTTTAAAAACTGCGATTTTGAGCTTATGCTTGTATGGGAGATGCCACGCCCTCTTTTTGAAAATCACAAAACTTTGTTCGACGCTGGCCCCAAACATTTCTTTGGATGGAATTTGATTTCATTAGCTCATACAATGCTCTCATTATAGCGTTTTAAAATTTTTATTTCCATGAATGGTGGCACGCGTAGATATAGAAATTCGGCTAGCTCTTGCCCAGAGCTTTTTCGAATCATTCCTACTGTTTATGTGAAATTTTTATCCATTGCCATAAATAGTTCTCTCAATATATAACAAAAGCTTTGACACTTCTGCTTGTAGAGGAGTCGCCACACCTTCTTGTCAAAATTTTTCAATTTTTATCTTATCTTGACAATATATAGAACCATTTTTTTTGTCTGTGTGAAATTTGCTTTAATTACTTTAAAAAGGCTCAGGTTAGAGCTTTTGCTTGTATGGGAGTTGCCACTCCCTCTTGCCGTTCAATTTTTGTACGGAGATGGCTTAAGTTTTTCTAGTATTTTTCGAGAAATTTCGTTACACCACAGACACACAGTAAGCTAGATACACAAACTGGCAGACACACCGAAAGACACACGGACAGACAGAAAGATATATGTAGCTATATCGCGCCCTTCTATGTGTAATAAGTGAAATAACAAAGTGAATACACTCTCCCTGTAGGGCATAAAAAGCCTTGCGAGGCTGAATAGTTGTTTGTTTGCTAATTGACGTCTTCTAGGTATAGGCTAGCAATAGAGGTTCCTTGGATATTGCCTATGATTTGTGCTTATCTTATGATCACATTTTCTATTCAACGCTATAAAGCTAACTAGTGGTGAAGTAATAATCTGTTTGACAGATCACGACTCGATCAGCTGACATGCAGGGCTGCCATATACTTTTCTTTCTTTAAAATTATTTTGGTTTATGGTGCATGGAATTTACTTAAAGTAATAAATTATTATACAGTTTTAAATACAATATTAATGCCCGTTCCGATTATATACTGCACACAAATTGCATAAGATTATGCTCTGAATAAAGCCAAATCTAAGGAAATTTAGACAATCTTTTAGTGTTTTTTTTTTTTTATTATTTTGAAGCAACGACACTCTATGAAAAAACACCCAACATAATCGCAGTCTTAAAATGTTTGCATTATTTTTTTTTTTACTTGATAAAATTCAAACATAAAAAACTTTATAAAATTTTCCCATACCGAAGCGTAATTTTTCCCAAGAAATTTACACTTTTTTACAACGCATACGAAGTTATGTATATGTACATATGTGTATACACATATATACACATGTACCTAGCAACTACGAAACACAAATTTTCGCTGCCTTCTTTCAAGCGTAAAGGCTTGGGCTATAACTGGACACAGAACAACAGCGAAAAACTATAACACACTTGACCACGTAATACGATGCGAACTAGGGAATTCAATCCCGAACACAGTAATTCCGGAAACTTCAACTATGCTTATACCGTAAACTTTGGGATTACTCGCATTCATGTAATTTTTCTTTTGCAGTGTAGCATTGCTGTCGTTTTGAGTGATTTGAATTCATGTCAAAAAGTTCCGAATCCCAGGTTTTTAAGTTTCTTAAACGGGATTGCTAAAAGTTATTGGGTTTGAAGTCCCTAATGCGAACACACCTACTTTTTAATTCAAAACCCAGCAACAGCAAAAGTGGCAGCAACAACAACAAACATGCCATCGCTTGGCTGGGAATGATGGAATTTATTACAATGCCCAAAAACGTATGCTTTATTAATATGCCTTTCATCAGCTACTTAGTTTGTTAGCTGTTATATTACATACACACACATAAACACACGCACATGCACAGAATGTTGCCTACTTTGAGCCGCATTTTAATTTTCGTTTCTACAGCCTAAAAATAGTTATAGTGTAAATATAAATTTTCTTAAAATAAATATGAGCTACACATTAACCAAAAGCCAAGCAAGAAAGAGAGACAGTGAAAGGAGTAATAATTGCGGCAAGCATACGTACGCTTATGCGCGCTGTTCCTTACAGAGTAGAGCAAGGACGTGGCCTTAGTTGAGTTGATATAAAATTTAAAAAAGTTTGAATTAAAAGAAAAAAATACCAATTGCTAAAGCTTACATTTTACACTTGCAAGTAGAACTCATCAGCATTATTATTCCCATTTTAAGTATCCTGTCGTCAGGCACAATATTCGCTATCATTTTTTTTTTTAGTTTTTGACTGCCGTGCTTTGAAGCGCACTCGAGCGCACACTTAAGGATTATCGCAATTGTCCTGACAATGGTTCGTTCGTTCGTTAGTTCGTTGGTTCATTCCAACTCTGATGGAAATCTAAATTGGCCATTTAAGTCAAGCTATGGCTGTGTCGGCATGTTAATTAGTTCATTTTCAGGCAATTTACTTTACGCAATATTAGTGTTAGTCTCATGATGTTGTCGTCATCGTAGCTGTTGTTATTTTGGTGTCGGTAATTGAACTAACTAGCGTTGTGCTGATAAGACTGCTTGCTGGTTTACTTTCCAAGTGGGCACAACATTAATTGCCTTAGTGCGAAGCAGCAAGCATTTATATTGCTGCCTAATTTTGTGTTAGAAGTCCTCGCACAAGTCAAATGGGGAAATTGAAGCGTTAAATTATTTTGCTACACTTAAATGAGTAAAATAATAAGAGAGCTACATCGAAGATCAATTTTTTGACTAATCCTGAGTGCGATTGAGCATTGCTGTTACGAAACAAAATGTATTTTTAGTCTGTATGTAAATAGATAAAGCTATGGCTATTTTTGTGTAATTGACCCGATTAAGCCCCAAGAATTTACATCAAAGTGAGCATGATCTCCAGTAGTCTGTAATGGCGAGTTCTCAAGGTAATGAAGTCTGAGGAATGCTTGGCGGTGAGAAAAACCATATTATTTTTAACATTCTACACTCAGGGTATATTGACTTTGTCATTCCGTTTGTAACTCATAGAAGAGAGCGTGGCATGTATCGAAAATCAGCGATCAGCGTGTCCATCTGAGTCGACTTAGCCATGTCCTTCTGCCGGTCAGTGTTTCTGTCGGTTTGTCTGGCTGAGGCAAGAACAATTACGGGAAAACCAAGAAGGATAATCGAATGAAATTCGGCAAACACGCTAAGCCTTTAAAAAACTGAAAATGAGAGAAATCGGTTTACGGACACACCTACCGCTCATACAAGTAACAAATTTTAAACACTCTATATTGAGAGAGCTATTTGATGCAGCACATTCAAACTCTTCGAAAATACCAAGAAAACCTTAGAGCAGCTATAAACTAAATCTTGATGACCTACGACAAAAAGGCGTGGCACTTCCCATGCAAGCGGAAATTTGAAGATGCCATATAAGAAAATTATTAAAGGTATTAGAACCTCATTTCACTCAAATTCGACAAATGGCTCATTTTTGTTTAATATTTTTCGAATTTCAGCAATAGGGCGTGGCATCTCTCATATAAGCAATAGTTGAAAAACGCTTTGCTGAGAAAATTATTTAAGTCAATGAACAAAATTTCACACAATGTCAAGAAATTGTTCGGTTCTAGATTCATACAAAAAATTATGTATTTCGAAAAACGGCGTGGCACCTCCAAGCATTGGCTTCATAAAACTAAACAGAGAGCTATTTTAGTAAACGCAACCAAATTCAATGTGGATATGTTAAGTCAAACCATAGGTAGAAAAGAGGCATTTGCATCTAACCTGGGTGTGGAGCTTAAGTTTCAGTTGAAACAGACGTTGGCCAAGAAGCTGCCTACACTAAATCAGACGCTTCCTGGGCCCAGTAGGGGTGCGTGGAGTCGTTTATGCATACAACTCATTCGAAAGAGATGCTCTTGCGAGTGATGTGCGGCAGCTATTGGGTATTTCAATGGCGTTAATTATTTGGATCATGGACACTCAGAGAAGACCGATGCCATTTTAAACAATCCTCCAATCGAAATCGCTGACTGTAAGCGGTTGCCAAATAAGTTCCTCAGCATATCTATGGAGCTTATCACTATTCGCAACCGTTGTCTCTGTGAAGCAGAAAACATATCGTGCATTAGTATACCATGCTATCACATTATTTAGTTCTTGCACGGAAATAAAATTCTCAATAACTTCATTTTATTTTTGGGTTTATGCAGCTGAAAACTATAAGCCTGTCACATACTTCCAAGAAAATATATAGATAGTAAGTCATTTTTATCTCTGTTATCTTTAGCGCAAACCACTTTGAGTTCACATTTTCCTAGAACTTTACGTCACTACTATTTGCCATATTTTATTTATGCCCATTTATTTTGCTGCCCTTAGCTATTTCTTATATTTGTGCGCATCATATTTTTTCTATGCTCAACCCACACTATTTCCATAGCAACCAGAACAACAGATAAAATGCGTTACTTTACTTTGATTTATTTTTTATATCATTTACAATATTTACATTCCATTTGGTTTGGATTAATGGTATCCTCTAAACCAATCGTATCGAATTCAATATATTGCTATGTTTGTGCTTAATAACGCAAGAATAAGCATGGTACGACAAAGACGCTACCAGATCCTTTTGTTAGTGGTACATAGTATTCCTTTGGGAATACTATATATATACTCACGTCTTGTGAAGCATCACTATTATTGAGTGGTGGTCTAATGTTGTTGAGAAAGCGCGTATATTATATCCTGCGGTGTGCATGTGTTTTATTTTTATTTATGTGCATGTGAAAAGTTCACGTTTATTACAACTACGTAAAAGACAAACTAGTTATTGCCTGCGGCACTGTTCGCGTGATAAAATGAGGCCGTAATAGTTGCATAATTTGAGCTCATTTAAGCATTTAGTGTAGAGTTTTTATATAACGCTTTAGTAATTTATCTCAAGAGTTAGCCTTAAATCGAAGGAGAACAGTAAAGAAGAAAAAACTAAATCGATTAGATTTAGATATCGATTTTTTGTAGAGGATATTGGGATTTTGTAAGCCACTGTCTTCTCTAGCGCGACAAATTCCAAAAAAATCAAATTTTTTGAAATATAAATGCGGTATGTGTTAGAAGGCGTAAAACTCTAACATTTAGCTCGAGCAGAGTGTTTAAAAAACACACGTTTTTGTGGTTTTTAAAAATGTTGGGGAAATATGAGACACCGTCTAAGCTAAGTCAAAAAATTAAAAATATCCTTAAATGTTAGTTGAATAATTGGAAATTAAATTGAATTAAAAAAAAATATATATTATTTTTGCAGCTTTCTGCATAGAGTCTGTCAGGGATCATTTGCGAGATGAAAAACTGCATGAAAAAGAGAATTTTACAGTAGCAGCACAAAAGTCAGCGACCTAAGCTAAAGTATTGTTAAAACTTAGTACAGCGATGAAAATTGTAAGCAAACATAAAACATGTACCAAGGAAACTTATGTGGACCAGTTAAAAAAAAACGTAATACTTTTTCATTTTATTCGGGCTCCACGGATTTGTTGGCATAAGGTTAGCTTTAATATAACAAAAAAAAATATAATCATTTTCGATAAGATCCTCGTCATTTCTGAAATAAGAAATTCTATTTGGGACCACTGTGAGCTTTGTCGCAAGTTCCGCATAAGCATTCTAAAAAGCAGTTTCCTTTTTTTTATCTGAAAGTTTACGTAGTCATTTTATCACAATCATGACTTGATCAGTAGCTTCTATCTTCTTAGTTAAACTATTCCATTCAAGTCAATGAGTTTTAGGGGCGTTAGGCATTAGAGGTTGTCAAAAGTTTTTCGTGAACGCTCATAATACAAAAGTTTACACACAAGATAGAAAAAATGCTTCAAAATTTTTAGATTTCGTACAAAATTAAAAAAAAAATATCCTTTAATTTACCTTTTTTCACATTTTATTGCGAAATATTTTAGTTTTTTAGCTTTGTGTCAATGTACCTTTCACTTCCCAAGAACAACTGAAATCTTCTACAATTTGTTTACAAACTTTTCATTTTTAAAGCGAAATATCGCATAGAAATACTTTCTAAGCAAGTCGGGATACTTAAAGGAATCACACTTGGGTATACAAGTCAGTTTATGTTATTATCTTTTAAAGGTTGTTGCTTTTAGTATTAAGTGTAATGTTTCATAATATCGAAAAAATGTACGAAGAGTATCCACTAGAAAGTATGCACTTCAAAATTTCCCAAAGGACTGTTTTATCATAGCAAGCGGCTTAAGATCTTTAATATATTTTTTTTTTTTGCTTACGAAAGTTTTATTGTGCTCTGACAACGTTTATGACTTTGCCCAATGGGAATAAAAATTTCATACATTTAATTTAGCAATGCTACTCATGTGCCACCTGTAACTATGCTTTGCTATACGCAGAGCGACCGAGCTGTTTGGAAAAAAATGAATGCAACAATATTTGTAATTTTGGTCGAATTTTCTAATTTTTTCTTAAGCAAATGACGCACAAAATCTAAAATCATTTTAATACTCCAAAATCGCCCCAAAGTTGTGTCATTTTTCGGGATTTGCATATTTTCTCGATTTACTCGACATTTTTTCGACTTCTGCAACAATTACGGAACTTTTTAGTATTTTTCGGGTTATTCAAATTTTACCTGTTTTATTAAATAATTTTTGACCTTTGCAACATTTTTCGAGATATTCATAATTTTTTTCAACATTTTTTTGACCATTTCAACATTTTTCGAATTCTTTTCAACTTTTCAATATTTTTCGAAATTTTTCAACTTTTTGAAAATTTTTTTCGAATTGCCAATATTTTGCAACTATTTTCAACCTCTTGAGAACTTTTCGACCTATTTTTCAACTTAAGCACAATTTTCGAATTTGTTAGAATTTTTTTTTTGAATTTTTCAGCACTTTTCGACGTTTTCAACAATATTCAATTTTAAGGTTTCATATTCAGGGTGGCTCTCATAGAAAAATATTTTTAAAATAATAGTGCACTATTTTGATATTAGCATAGCTAAAAGCTAGAAAGCTTTTACTTAGGATGGCCCTCACACAAAAATATTCCTAAAATATAGTTTTCACGAAGACCGGTTACTCGATTCATACCGAAATTACATCACGTGTCAATAATATTAAGAGGCACAGCCCACACACAAAAGTATTTTTTAAATTTAATTTTCACGAGAGATTCATAACTGTTCTTCATATGCCTCTTATGGTCTATGGTAGGTTTTTGCAAAGTTTGGTTTAGAAAAATGGGCAACAACACGCCCTCCAAAATCAATGAGATTTGGTACTTATAGAAGACAAAGAATATAACAAATTAAACTCATCCCCCACTTCCATAATTTTTAATAAATTTCTACTTTTTCAAGATTTCTCGAATTTTTCAACACTTCGAATTATCGATAACTTTTTTTTCAAAGTGCATTTTTCAATGTTATACAAATTTTGCTGGGTTTATTCGCATTATTCGACTTTTTTAGAGACTTTTTGTTAACTGTTTTCGAAATTTTTCGGATTCATCACATTTCACGACTATTGGACTATTTCTGTGGGATTTTGACTTCTCAACGTTTTTCAACTGTTTAAAAGTGTTGCAAATTTTCAACAGTTTTCAACATTTTTGAATAATGTAATATTTTGCAATATTTTCGACTGATTCAACATTCATCAAAATTTTTTACATTTATCGACCATTTTTGCGCAATTCTACTTTTTTGGCATTTGCAATTATGGTCGAATTTTTTCTACTTTTATGAAAGTTCTCAACATTTTTTGGACCTTCCAATATTTTGATACTGCTATTAACTTAACTTGCATAAAGAAGCATAATTAAGTTTAAAAAATACAGCGGAAGAGCTTGCACTCACCACAGCTTTTAATTTCTTAATTAACTTAAGTTGGATTTCGTTACAAAATTAAGCTAGGCAAGCCGAGCCGAAAAAATTCTCTCAAAAATCACACCAAATGCTTTCGGATACAATTTGCTTCAGTAAATGAAGTCAACATTTATCAAATGCTTAATTTAATAGTTACTTGCATTATGATTCATTTTTTTTTGTATTAATTTCAATATATTTGAAAATGTTTTTTCCTTTTTCTTTAGATAAAAAGTTTCTCAATAAGTTTATTTTACAGCAGAAGTGGAACACATCAACAACTCCGAGGCAATGCCTTAAAGAAAATGAAAATACTGATAAAATGTCAAAGTTCAATTTACTTATACCGACACATATTCGAATGCATAACTGTCAAGTGACGCGCATAAACTGTCACGATGTGCAAAAGTTGGACAATGGAACATAAAAGTGTAAGCTATGGAGATGCTCGTGTTTTTTCCACAAAGCGTGACAAGAAAAGTATATAAGCAACTGAACAGAAGAGAGAGAGAAAAAAACAAACGAGAAACAAACATAAAATAAAAGAAAGTATTTCTTTTTACAAAACTTTAACAATATTTTAAAAACACAAGCAGGTGAAAATTTTAAGTGCTCTATGTACGGCATGAAGATAGTCATTTCTTTTTCTTATACCCTACACTCAGGTGTATACACTTTGTCATTCCATTTGTAAGGCATAGAAGGGGGCGTGACAGATATAGAAAAGTTAATATTTTATTGATCAGCTTCACCACCTGAGTCGATATAGCTATGTCCGTCTGTCTGTCTATCTGTCTATTGAAATCACGTTTACGGGAAAACTAAGCGAGCTAATTAAATGAAATTTGGCACATAGGTCACACCTTCTTACAAGCTGCTAGCATTTAAGAATGAAAAAAAATCGATTTAAGGCCACGCCCACCGCCCACACTCCATGTAAATATATCCCGGCACATTTTGGAAAAAGTTGTTGCGATTTTGATGAAACTTGGTGATTTGGTGAATATGTAAACAAAATTAAGTTTGGATTAAGTTTGAAACTTGCAAAGGCTCTTAAAAGGGCGTGGCACAGCCCTAAATTGTTACTTTAATAACGCAATAGCTCGTTAACCTTGCAAGATATTGTGATGAAATTAAGTACACGGATACAGATCAAAAGTATCTGGAATTGCGCTTAAAGTGGGAAGATTTAGAAAAATGGGCGTGGCACTTTTCAATAATTGAAAATTTTGATTTTGTATAGCTCACATTTGGCACATACGATTTCCATGAAAGTTTTAGGTAGTTAATTTTCAATGTATTTTTAACATTTTTTTAGAAAGCAAAGTACTTTTAATGCAGTGTAGAGTATGTGAGTTTCGGCCTGGCCGAAGATAGCAATTTTACTAGTTTTTTTTTTTTTCGTTTTGTTGTTTGTAAAATCCTACATAAACTTATGTGGGTGAGGATTAAAATGAGGAAAATATCAGGGTGAAAAAATGATGTGCAATATTTTACGCTTAACTTTTGTATGAACTTATTTGCAGCAACTAATGTGCTCAAGTCTAAGAGCGGAAAGTCTTAAGAATTATTTTCATTTAAGTGTGGGATGTGTAATTCCAAAAGAAAAAATTTAATTTAAAGTGCGTTTTCAAAATGAATAAAAAATATCAGATTATTAAATGAAAATGTGGCAGTGCGCTTTTAGTAAAATTTATTTTTTTAAGGGTATGCAGTGCAGGGTACTTTACTGTCTAAAAATAAAAGATAATTTTAATTCTTTGATTAGAAATTTAAAGATTACTACTCACAAATAACTCTTGAATAAGTGTTATAAAAATTAAAATTATATAAAGCTTAAGTTCCCAAAATTTTGTCAGTGTTTCAATGAACATTTTCATTAATTTGGGCCATGCTAAGGTAGATATGATAGATTTAGTTGATTAGTTTTTAAGT
Source organism: Meiosimyza decipiens (assembly GCA_963680825.1). Taxonomy (NCBI): domain Eukaryota; kingdom Metazoa; phylum Arthropoda; class Insecta; order Diptera; family Lauxaniidae; genus Meiosimyza; species Meiosimyza decipiens. The sequence goes on along the minus strand of OY804261.1, from coordinate 7,503,141 downwards.
TAAGTTAAAATTAAAACTTTTTTTTTGCTTGGCATTAAGTCTACCAGATAATTTTTATATTTCAATTATTTTTTATTTCAGATTTCGATAGATTAATAATTTGAAAAAAAGTCGACCATAACAAAAAACCCGATAAGTTCGTTCTTCAGAAAATACACTGTGCACTTTAAGTTGCTTTAATTCAATACAATTTCATTATATAAATTTATTGCAAATAACACATTCTCTTCACTCGAAAAGCTTATAAGTATCTGTGTTACAATACAGATATCACACATACGAACAGGCAGCAGCCACACGACCGGCGGATGTGCCGATGAATGAAAGTTCATAGTAGCGATAATTGCTTTATTTTGAGGAAATGGATGTGAACAAGATATGAAAAGGGACAAGATAAAAAAAGAAAAAAATTAAGTGAGTCAATAAATGCGATTCGATTATGTTAATAAATAGGATAATAATAAAATCACATTAAAACGACAGAATAAAAAATATATGTTGGTGACTTTTTTTCTTTTATTGATGTTTTTATTGAATGAAGTTTTCGTTTATTGAATGAAGTTTGCATTTATTGAATGAAGATTTCATTTCATTTCCTTGTAGATACTTTTATTTTATACAAAATATATGCGCTGCTCTCGAATTTTAAAACGTTTTCATAAACTCTTGTTAAAACATTTGAAACATTTAAAAGTTCGAAGCTCAATTGAAAAGTCCTTGTCTTGTTAACTTCTTTCTTATTCGTTTCTCAAAGGTCAATAAAAGTTTTTTTTTTTGAAATGTTTTTTGACTTCTTTGTCACGTGCCCTTGTTTAAATAAGCAAATGTTGCTCATTTCCTATTTACTTAAAAAAACAGTGACGTATTTTACTTCGAGATGCCTACAGTAATAAAAATTGTTTTGAAAACTTATTGTTTGCACAGCAATAGCACAAAAACAAAATGAAACGATGTCATCATCATTGTGGCTTTTTGCTCTTATTAAAGTCGTATATAAGACCAGACACTGAAATGCCAACGCAATAAACAAACGTCATCAAATAAATGTGGTATTTGCGTTTTATGCATACGTAGCTATATAAGATGTTGAAATCTTAGTGCCAGCTTATAGTATGGATGCGCCTTAAGTAGACAGAAAAAGGTGAACCTTAAAAAATTCATATATCAAAGCAACTACAAAAGAAAAATAACGAGTCACGCCATGATGGGGCTAAAAATTATAGGTCTACCCATCATAACGGCATAGAGCTTAGTCATATTACTATAGATATAAGAATTATAAGGTTTAATGATGATGCTTTAGAAATTTGGGAAATTCAAAATACACATTCATGTCTTTTCCAGCCATAAAACTGCAGTCTTTCTTTGCAATCCACGATAAGCTTATCAATTGAGAAGTCTAACTTAACCGCACTATACTTTACAATACTCTATCATACCGTATCCTACCGTACCATGCCGTTCCATACCGTACCATTCCGTACCATGTTGTACCCTACCGTACCCCCATGCCGTTCCAAACCGTACTACGTCGTACCCTAACGTACCATACCGTACCATGTCGCACCATTCCGTACCATAACGTACTGTACCGTACCCCACCGTACCATACCGTACCATATCGTTCGATACCGTTCGATACCATGCTATACCATACCATACCGTACCATACCGTTCGATACCGTGCCATACCGTTCGATACCGTACGATACCATACAATACCATATCATACTATACCATACCGTACCATGTTGTACCATGTCGCACCATAACGTACCACACCGTACCATGTCCCCTATACCGTACCATACCGTACCACACCTTACCATACCGTTCTATACCATATCATACCATACCATATCATACCATACCTTACCATACCATACCATGCCGTACCACATCGCACCAAACTATACCATACGTATCATAGCGTACCATGCCGTACCACATCGCACCAAACTATACCATACGTATGATACCGTACCTTATCGTACCATATAGTCACATACCGCACCACATCATACTAAGCCATACCATGCTGTACCGTGCCATACCAACCCTGCCGTACCATACTATACCATACCATACGATCCCGTACCATACCGTCCCATACCAAACCATAACAATTTGCATACCTGATTTTCAAAAGCAAATAGCGTTGAAAATATGGTGCTTGTATGCAGCAGATTTCTTGGGAAACTCTTAAAATTTTCTGGGCGATATTACTTATTGCGAATTCATCTACGCCCATTTTGTTGCCACACAATAAACTTTTTCCATGGTTATAATTGTTGTTATATATTTTTTGTGTGTTTATTTTTGGCTTGATAAGGTTCTCACGCACTTATATATACATACATACACTTGCACATGCACGTGCTCATCATAATACACGTACACATTTTACTGCATCAACACTTTAGCACGCTGGCTGACTCCTGCTGACTCAAGATGATTATGTCAAAAGTCAGTGTTTTTTTTTTAGAAAAAAAAAATGTCTAAGTGTACATGAAAGAGTGTTTATGTGTATACACTTGTACACCCAATTGGAAAATCATACCATTGGTGACTCCATCACATTTTTCGAGAAATCAAATCTTAAATTATTTTTACTTATGATGCTTTAATTACATAAACATAGTCTTTGGGCAATAAATACGAGAACAGAGTTCCTCAAATTGAATTGCAAACTTAGGTTAAAGAAAGTTCTGAGTATGCGGCTATATTGGCGAGTCTTTGAATAATTTAGAACAATCAGATTAAGAAAAATTTTAAACGCTGCACAAATCAATGTTCGAAGCATAGACTATTGAGTATTATAATATATGTTCTTATAATATATATCTCATTTAAACGGAACATACCAACTAAGGATTGGGTCAGAATTTAACTTGAGGCAGTATTAGACATTAAACTTGTCTCTGAAGAATGTAGTATTTTAAAATGCCTTCAAATGATGTACACATCCTTTGTAATGGAAATGTACTTTTTGTTTTACTTCAACGACAAGGTCACTTTAAGGACTTAGGTATGAACTTTTTCCACCTCTAGAGCCAAACGTACAAAATTGATGTCAATAATATTTTGATTAATAAAAATGAATTAAAATATCTTTCAGACGTAGGAATTCCTCATAGTTTTTTGTTAAGCCTTCTAACTCAGATCTTGCAGTCACATTAGTTTAACTTTGGGCAACTCAGTATATTCATTGTTTAGCCATATAAGTCATAAGACATTAAAACGAATTTTCCAATTGGGTAAGCTGTATTTTTGATATCATTTATGCTCGCCTAAGGGCACAACAACGCATTGACAATAACAACAAAATCTAGCAAAATAATGTAGCCAAAACGTCACAAACACACACAGGAGACGGAAGAGGCACAAAAATGCTTCCGCCTCCTGATGATGCAGATGCTTAAAACGCCAGTCATAAATGAATCCTTGCGATACTTTTTTGTTCAGGAGTTTTTTTTTAACATTTTTTTTTTGCTTTGCCATACCTTTTTTAGCACACTCTTTTTATGCATTTAAGAAATTTTATATAGGTTAGTACAAGGTGCACAGTGTTAGGTTTGCTTGTTATAAAATGGGTCAAGAAGTCAACATTGTTTAGTTAGTAAAAAATTTGATTTTCAATTTTTTAGGCTTTGAAAGAGTTTTGCATCTCAAAATTTTACTCAGACAAAAAAAAATATTTATTTCAAAAAGACATCAAAAGCGGAAAAATCACACACACGCTTGGAATACTTTCACTCTTCAAAAGCTAGTAAATTTGTTAAAAATTTGCCATATTAAATAATCGCAGCATGTCATCTAGGAAGCAACACCAGAAGAAGTTCGATGAAATCATCATCTTAGTTACTTAGTATTTAATGAGCTGCTAAGGCCCTCTACACGCAAGTAAGCTGCTGGTTTCATTAGTTCAAATAACTGATCTCATTAGTCAATGTGCTCAATGAAATCAGCAACATCAAAGAATCATAAAAGTTTTTTGGAGCAAAAATCGGCCAACTTAAAAAAAAACACTCAAAAATCTCAATGTAAGAATTCACTCTGTTTATGCACCAAAATTTTCAATTGATTTCCGGTTTTATGAGCAATGATAAGAAATAAAATCAAAAAAAACAACAACCATTGACAATAAGCTAAGAGAGAAACATTGACAACAAGAAGAACATATAATAACAACACCAAAAACAGCAGAATAATCATAACAAGAACAGCAATATTGGCTATCAGCAACAGCGGTTAATATTCCCATTAAATAATTCATACATCTTAAATTTACATTGCGCCTAGGCCCATACGATAGTTACCTTATGTTTTCAATTTTTTAAAAATACTGAAAAAGTCAGCTCCCATTAAATTTTGGAAGTTTTTCTAAGAAAATGTAGACCAAGCTCACACCTTCTTGTTGAGTGAGGATAAAATCAGAAACAAAAATTAAAACAAATTGGCACAGAAATTTTGTGGTCATCAATGTAACGTTTACAGTGATATTCTTTTTAATTTATTGTGACTCAGGGAGTGCAAGTAAAATAGTTTTAGCTATTATCTCTATATATTTATTTATTGAATTAAGGTAGTATGAAGATTAAATAATATTACATTTTAACTTGTAGGGCTTCTCATGTACTAAAAAAAGTTCTCTAATACCAGTCAAGACAATAGTTTGTAAAAGATAAAGTGGGCGTGGTATCTCCCAAACAAGCCTAAATCTTGAACTATCTTGTCTCGAGCGTTTGCTAATGGAATAAAATGATATTTCGTATAGACATAAAAGATGAAAAATAAACGAAAAGTGGGCGGAACAGTACAAGTGGGTGTGATTACTGCATTCAGAGAAAAAGTTTTAAGTTTTGCTAAGCAAATCAATTAGAAACGAGAGGAAATCCTCTTTTGTACGAAGTGAAACATGTTTTAACCAGACGAAAAAAGGGTGCGATTGAAAAAGTAGGCGTGGCATCACCAATTGGAATGATAACTTCAACTTATCATATTAGGAATGATTTCCTTTGCAATTTTATGATATTTTGTACGAAGGTACAAAAGCACTATTGAGAAGAAAAGTGGGAGCGATTTGACAAGACAAGGTACAACGCATCTCCCATTGAATTTTTCAAAATAGAGAATTTTTTTAATATGTAGTAAATGCTAAACAGTTCTGGTAATCACAGTGATTTTAAGAGGTTTCCCGAAGATTTTTCATACGATTTTATAGTGAATTGGTTTAAAGAAAGAAATGTACCATTATAGCTTAACTATCAATTTGAACCCCCGTACACGGTTGAACGGTAGAATTTGTTTTTTTTTTATTCGGGAAACTGTAATAACGCAAATAATAATTCACAAAATATAAATAGACAACAAGGAAACGAATTAATAAATAAATAGCAATATTTATAGAAACAAATATTCAAATATCTTTTCAAACGTTGCAGCGCTGTTTCATTATAAATTGCTATTTAAATAATCCTTCCATTCAAATCAACTCATTACAATATTTCATATTGACAAATGGGCTTGCTCCCCGGCCAGCGGGTCAACGCAGATTATTTATGTTAATGTGAATTAAACACATTTTCATTATGCGAATTTAATATGAAGTTATTGAAAGACGAGGAATTAATTCATAACGGTAATTAAGGATATTAGTAGAGTGAACGTTCGCATCGATGTTAATTGCAAAAGCGTTAATTAATGCCCACAACGACGACTGCCTATCAGTTAGATAATATCTTATTGCAATGGGAAGGTTACAGCAGTAATACGTCAAGTATAATCAATGATTGAAATATATAAATAGTAGGTTTGGTTAAAGGATCTTTAAGGAAGTGACAATACTTTTCATACTTTTGTAAAGAAAAGTGAGCACAGTGAGCTCTTAAGATTTAGTAAGATAAGCTTGAATTTCTATGGAATCCCTTTCAATGAAATCTTTTCACTGGAATACTGAATAACTGAGAAAATCTTCAAATTTTATCGTCAAGTGCTTTCTTATCTTAACATTATGTTTTAAAATTAATTATTAATGCGATGCTTTGCTTTAAAAAAGCTTTGATGGAATTGTTTGGCATATCGGGTAAAGTAATTGATATACTCTTCAAAGCTTGTCTCATTCTCTCCTTTTTTTTGAAAAGTTTAGCTTAGTTTATTTGTTCCACATCCATATCCAGGAGTGGGCTCTCGCTCTTCTGTTATGTCCCAGTAGCAAAATGTTCCTTTATTTTTAAATTTGTTGCTCCTAACCCCTTCGAAATTTTGCTTTTCCGTCTGCAACAAAGTTGTAACTCAGGTAAGATCTACATGAGCAAAATTTGAATTGAGTTTCGCATTGGTGGATCAAATAGCATCTACGGACACAGAAAAAAACTCAATTTTGTTCCCCAGTTTAATCAGTCACTAATCAAAAATTTTAAATTTGCTAGACGTGGCGGGCTGTAATCAATTAATGTTAACATTTGGAGAGCAAAGAATTGATATAATTAAGTTTGTAAATTTAGCGCTAAGTAAGCGTGTTATAAACTCTTTTAGTGGGCGTGGCATCGACTCCTATTGAGAAAAAACTCTATCACGGCTGAGGTGTTGCACCGACTTTGACAAAATGATGCATGTACATAAATTGATTCTTAAATAAAGATATTTTAGTGGGCGGTGCCACACCCCTAACAGCAAACAAAACGTTACCACGACTAAACGAATAGAACGATTTTGTTGAAAATCGATATGAAGATAGATTGGGCTCTAAGAAAGGTTATCAGAGACACTGCAGTCTTTCATTGGGTGTCGCACAGGCCCTAATAGGAAAAAACTTTGCTGAAATGATTTTGATGAAATACGGCATGAAGATAGATACAGCAAACTACGTTTATACCACTAAGCTAACGTACCGCTTTGGATGAAATTTGGCAGAGCGTAAGGTAGAAAAAAAATTTTTTAATGTGTAACGCCACGCCCCTAACAAGAAAATTTGTATTCACAGCTATACTAATAGATCGATTTTGATGAAATTTGGAATGATGATGGATCGAACCCTTAGGAAAAGTGGTGCTTTTAAGTGGGCACTGCCATGCCTCTAGTAGGAAAAATGTTTGATTTGACTGAAATTTGATAGTTAGGATTCTGTAACTGTTATTTTTCACCTTCACAAAGCATCGTGAATTTATTTTTGAATCCTTTTTCCATTTCTTTCAAAGGTGTCATCATATATTTCGAAAACGAAAAGTTCACTGAGAAGACGTGTGTGATACCATTTTAAACGGCTGACATTTGTTATAAGAGAGGCCGAAAAAGGATAAATTTTTTCACAATAACTCAAGTTTCAAATAAAAATATAAAATAATTTGATGTAAAATTGTAGAGGAGATGACAGCATATTGACTTATTACCCAAAAGATGTCTGTACGACAAGAATTGACCAACTTTTTAATGTTCTTAAATTTTCAATGCTGAAAAATGTGATTTTCATGTATGAAATTCTTCTTGTTTCGTCACTTAAAAGTTTTTCAATTAAGACTACTATACATATTCTCACCAAACATTTAAGTTGACATTAAACATTTTGAAACGATATATCGTAACTCAAAATTTTCGAGTTCTTAGCAAACAAAACACTTTTTTTCAGCCACTACAAGTGGCAATATGACAAACTGAAGACGCTATAAGGTTGAGAAAACAGTTTTTTTGAATTTCTGAAGAAAAATTGTTGCTACATCTAAGTACTTAAATTTTCACAAAAATTTACTTTACAAAAGCGAAATTTTCCCTGTTTAAAGCTAAAAAAATATATCTCGAATTTTAAGCATTTCAGTAACAGAAATAGACAAAATTTTGTTAAGATGATGCAAAAATTGCTAAAAAGCCTACACAAACAAACAATTCACATATCTCAAGTAAAAGTCAAATTCTAAATCAATGGGGAAGAATTATTACAACAAATTCAATGTTGATGAATGTTAAATATTGCAGTTCCTGGAAAAAAATAAGCAAAATGTTTGATGGGCAAAAAAATTCAATTTCACACTTAAGGAGATTCGAACACTAATCAAAATCACAACAAATCACAAGCTGCCTAAAATAAATTGAATACAAGATGGACAGCCAGGCAGAGTTCGGATTTTGTCAGAAAATAAAAATTAAAGTAGAATTAGGAGTTAAAGCAAAGGAACCACAAGAACCATGACGCTGACAATGGGGCCAATAACGATAAAAGCATAGAGAGAATACTGAACAGTGTATGTAACAGACATGTCCGGAAGCTAATATGTATGTGTAAGTGAGAATAAAGATGAGTGATGTCATTAAGTCTACGGGTGGCTAACGTCACGAAAATTCATAAAAAAAACGCCTCAAGGTAAAAATTTAATTTTTCAGTAATTGGTCTACTAATTTCATAAAACAAACCGAGAGAGAAATGGGAAAATTCAACAAAAATTAAAAAACGCAAAAAAAAAACTTACGACATTAAAGTGGTTTGGGACCCATGTCGATAAAGTTTATTGAGTTTACGTAAGAGTTCAACAATTCAAAGCAAAAATACACTTAAGACTAAATGAATAGGTGTACTATAAAACATGTTAGTTTATATCTTAGAGTAATTTTAATTAAACACAAGTTTCTTCAATCTAATATCAAGTTGCCGTAACTGAAAAAATAAAGAATTTTTTAATGTTTAAGATTTCGAAATTTACCTTCACTTTAGGGTAGAAATTTACTAAAAACTGGGACTCAGTTCCTGGCATAATCAATTCTGGTTCTTTGAGAGCCAACCAGCATCATATGAGGTGTTTTCAGAATCACAACTGAAGTACTTCTAACCGAGGTCATTCTAAGATCAACCGAAGTTCTTCCAGAATTAACTGAAGTCCTTTCCAATCAACTGAACACATACGAGAATCCAATAAGTTCCTTCCAGAATCAACTGAGGTGCTCACATAATCAATGGAAGTCCTTCCAGAATCAACTGTGGTTCTCCTATAACGAAATATTCGTCCTTCAAGAGCCAACCAGTGAGCCAACAGATTATAATTATTAATTGACTCACTTGCAAAATCAACATGGATCCAAACCAAACCATCCAGCTGCACTTGAGCTCTTTCCTGATTCAACGTTGTTCCTTACTGAACGAAACATTGGTCATTTCATAGTGGTTGGCGGATTGCAGTAATAAGCTGCAGCATTTTCATTACCAGGTTATTCCAGAATTAACTGTGTGGTTTTCAGAACCGAAGCCGTTTCATAATCAAATCAGGTTCGGATCTATCTAACACACCAAAGCTCTAAGTCAACTTTCCTCATCAACAAAGTGACACCAGAATTCACTCAGTTTTTTTGAGAACAAATGGAGATCTTTGGTGAATTTCCTTAGATCCTCCCAAAATGGACGAGAAGTTCATGCAGAGTTAACTGAAGTCTCTTCAAAATCAACAGAAGTTCTTCTAGCGTGAAATGAGTCTAGTAAACTAAATTACTGTGATTTTAAAAAAACTTCTTCCACAATAGGGTTAGAAGTTTTGAAGAAGATACTAAAATTCAACATTTTTTTCTTCAGCCGGCCAAATCGTTGAAAAAACTTTCACGTAAATGGATTAAAGAGATAAAATCTTCTAAAGAAATATCGTCCATAACGTGATATTCTCTCTTTGTAATGATAACTATTCCCACAATTTTTGAGTCAATTTTCTATAAGGCTTGAGCAGTTGTCTTCATAGTTTGAGCGTTTTGAATTTTATTCAGATCCTTGTTTTTAATTTTCATCTAGGTTCAGCTTCGTTTTTTTTTATGAATTTTTATTTTATTGAATTCTTTTTGACGCCCATTCTTCATAATGTTTTTTTAACAACCAAAATGGGTATCGAATAATTGGGACATTTTATTTTAGGAAAAAGTTTTACACGAGATTTTTTTAATGTTTATGCAAAATCTTATGCTAATTTTTTCATTTTGGTTTCTGTGGCGATTTTTACACTTTAGTTCAAAATCTATTTAGAGTTTTGAATTTTCCTACTTAAATGAATGGGAAATTTATGTATATAATATCATTAAATTGACACTTTCAGATCAATCACGAAAAATCATATCCAGAAATACTCATTTTTGACAATAACAGGAGTAATTTTTAATTGACTACCAAATTCTCTGCATAAAATATCTCAAACTGTGCCTTTATATTTTGTAGGTACGTCAGCAAAGTAGACAAAAAGTGAATTACAAATAAAGCCAACGTAAAATAAATAAAATTGAGCGTAAGTGTGTGTCTTTATGTCAGAAATTACCACGCATCGACGTGCTGAATGCCTTACTAATATTCGCACACACATATATACATATACGAGTACACGAAATATATGCTGATAATACACAAAGACTAACGCACATTACAAATGTCACAAATTTGCTTACATCAACAATCATAATACAACAGCAATTTCATATTTGTTCAATAATAATTTGCGTCGCGTGCAGGAGAAATGCTGCAAGGACATGCTTGCATGTAGGTGTTGGCCCAATAGAAAGTTATCAAGTTAGTAAAAGAATCAGACTTGCCAGAAATAATTGGATTTAGTGTCGGAAACAGCATCCGATAAGGTAATGTAATCTAACTTTTATTTTTTTTTTTTTTAACAACTGGGACACGATTTTCTCTGAGTTGGTTCTAATTTTGCATGAATATACCTTAGGCTGACTTAGAAAAAAGGATTTGTCTAAAGGCCTTAGTTCAAGAGATATCTAGGCTCAAAAATTTAAATTCACTAAAATTCAAACAAAAGTCACTGAACAACTATTTTAACGAGATTAAAGGAAAAAATCTTCAAATTTATGTGGCGGGTGATTTTTGAAGCGTTTGGTTTTTGAGAATTGAAAAAAGAACAGAAAATTTGCAAAACTGAATAAAATATTGATTTGGAGCAATACACCAGGTCCTTTCATTCAATTTTTGAAAATTATTTCATGCAAATGTTGCCCGCAGCTACGCTTGAGGTGGTTCATCCGTAAGCTCCAATTTTGGCATACTTTTCTTGGCTGGATTGTCTCTGTACACGAGAGATTTCACGTAACCACAGCCAAAATAGTCCAGTGTGGTCAAATCGTTTGATCTTGGTGGCCAATGGACTGCTCACAAAACTCGCCTCTCAATAGGTCCATGTTATCGCGTACCGTATGGCATATGTCACCGTCTTGTCGAAACCACATGTCAACCAAGTGCAATTCCTCCATTTTGGGCAAAAAAAAAGTTGGTAATTAAAGTTTGGTGCCTTGCTTCACTGACTGTAACGTTGCGATTTTCCTAATTTTTGAATAATGTGATGTCGCTGGGTTACAAATCGCACCAAAGAGCGCATTTTTTAGAGTAAATTGGCAGCTCTTAAACTGCTTCTAGCTGCTCTTCAGACCGAATTCGGCAACGCTGTATGTAAATGTACCCATTGAGCCAAAAATGAGCTTCGTCGCTGAAGAAAATTTTTCGATAAAAAAACAACATATTTGTCACAGAGCACCTATTTTGATAATAAAATTCAATGATTTGGAAGCGTTTGTCGTTTATCGGTCAAATGGCAAGCCTTACTAAGTATTTTTGCCGCTAACACATGTTACGAATCACGCTTGGCGTGCCAACAAATATACACTGAAGAAACAAATAGCAAAAAAAAGCACCCGTTAATTGGGTTACATGTACGAGCTCTTTGGTATAAAAATGTTTCATAATACTTTCTATCCACTGGATTTGATATTTTCCTAAAAAGTGGATGTTTTATTATTTTTTAGATAGAAATTTTTATGATATCACATCTTTCCTACTAATTCTATTCAATAATCATTATTTCAAACAAAGAAAACGTATTTGATTATTAAGGTTTTCTTAAAATTCAGGCGTAATTGAATGTTTCAAAAAAGTGCAAGGTACTTAAATAAATAGAAATTTATTAAATTAGCTAGCGTAAGAGGAAACTGTTTTTGTTTTATTGTTCCCTAGTGTATTACATACTTGCAATTTCAAAGAAAAACATCCGCTCCAAACAATTCTGTAATAAACTGCTGTGTATTAAGCTAGAGGGTGTTGAAATATTTGCATCTCGTATAAATTTATTACATTGTAGCCGACTACTTAATTTATAGCAACACGTTTTAATGAACTTTCTTATACGATTTGCGCCATCTGTTCAAAGCAGGAATTTAACTAGTGGCTCAGTGTATTTTATAATATACAATGAAGAATAATTTTATTTATTTTATCAGAAGTTTTATTTTTTTCATAGAAGTCTATCCCCAGCAGTAGAACTTGGAGCATCATGACCTGCAATGGGAATTATTTCTTTGAGCCCTTTGCAAATCCCTCTTTTAAATACAGCCACTCTTTTAGCTTCAGGAATCACTGTAGCATTATACGAATATTATTGTTTTATTGAAAATATAAAATTATATTACGTGTGCCTAACACCGTCCGACATAACTAGGTTTTTTTTATATAAAAGTATCCCGATAGTGCGTCACAAAATAAATTGCATCTGGATCTGAATGTCATTTTAGATCAAGTCGTTTTCGACTCTGTAACGTTAAAAATCTAAGAAAAAATTAGAAAATAACTTCGAGCTAAATAGCTTAGTAGACTTATAGTTGTAGTAGCTAAGCTCAATTCAAATTATAATTATTATTGTGCTGAATATGAAAAAAAAAACTTGTAAAACTTTTGTTATTCCAAGGTCAACCTATTTACCGCATCCAAATATGATGACATAAAATAATAATAGACTTAAGCTACTACAGCTATTAGTCTTCTTAGCTTGGTTTATAACATAACATATGATTTTACAAGTTTTTTAAGCAATTTTGACGATCAAGAGATTCGTGATTTTAATCACGACAAAGCGATCAGGACTACTCGGCGAATATGAACCGAATATCTATTACTTAAGAATGCATTTCAAATGTTTCGAAGTGTTGATGAAATCATTTTCCACGCTCACAATGATTTGGCGGGAAAAGGTCAAAAAGGTCATGATACTGTGGATCCATTAAAACTCGAGAAATCATGTCTTCGGCGAACTATTTTTAATATAAGCTTTATATCAATGTTTTTTGGCAAAAGTTAGAATGTTTGAAGTGAACTTAACTGAAATGTCATGCTCTTGTCTGAGCTCCCTAACAATCATGCGACAATTTTTAATAACCGATGTTTCCATCGCTCATATCTATCGAAGGTCGATGAAGACCACACAAATCAACCACCACGTGTCAGCCTTCTTTAAATGCTTATACCATTCATATCCAGTTTTTTTTTTCACAATTTGCGATAGATCTTCAGTGTGATTTGGCACACAAAATTTCGTTGGTAATACAAAACTTAACTTAGTTCCACTGACTTTTTTATTGCAAAAATCGCTTAGAACTTAACGCCATGGTTAACAGACACGTTAAGAAACATATCGCCTTTCATTTCCGCGCGCGAACTCAGTCTAATGTTGTCAACATACAGAAAAACTCTGGCGGCATCTTTAACGCCCTCATTTTTTAAATATGAGCAATAAATTCCGAATACTCCAAAAATTCAATGAATTTATGTTTGATTTGATTAAGCCATAAACTCTAAAAAACGTATAAAATTTTTGATTTCGTTTCAAAAAGAATCCACATTGAATTAAAGTGAAATATGATTCAAAGTGACAAAGTGTTTAATGTAAAATATAAAAGTCTAACTTCAAGAAACTTCAAAATGCAATATGAAGTGTTTTTATTACTGAAGTAAAGTTGAAAACTGTGACTTTCAATAATTTCTTGGCTTATTTCGTTAACCTAGCAAAAACAGCTGATTATGAGTTTTTTTAATTTTTTATGTTTGCACAACTTTTTTTTTATTTTTGGCAAAGAACTAAAACGGAAAACTTATCATTGCGATAATTCTACAAACACTAAATTCACACAAAAAAGTAACGATTAATGACTACCGAATTAACGAGTTCAGTGTAAATACCACATATATTAAACCAAAATTTTCTCTATTTTACTTTTAATCAATGTTCCATTCGTTGCAAACACAAGTTTTGGTAATTTTTGATTTCCTTTTTCAATATTTTTGCTGTGATTTAAGTATATTGAGCATTTTACTAAATAGATCGCCCAAATTTAAGTAGGACCTTTCTAATTTTGTTCACTTCTTTCGAATTATTTCGCTGGCTTTGCTTGGCTTTTGATACATTTTGTGTGTTTTATGTTTATTTTTTTTCCATTTATTTCGAGCATTTGTTGGTAATTTTACCAACAGTATTTTATCTGGTTTGACAACTGATTACAGTTACAATATTTTAGTCTAAACCAGAAGGATTTTAAGGATTTTTTTTTCTAATTTTTATTTGAATGTTTTTCGATTTTTATTTCTTTACCATTAGGGCTCACTTTGACCAATTTTTCGCTAATTTTTTTTTCTCTGTTGTCAGTTTCTTGTCAATTTGTGCTCTTTTTTTACCATTTCTTGTCAAGCAGTTAGTGTTACATTTCTACAATTTTTATACATCAAAGCTTGAAACTGATATCCTTACGACATTTCAAGATAACACAAAAATGTTAAATTTTTCCCAGAAATTCGGTAAAATAAGTCATGTGTAAAATTAATAGGAAATTTAATTTTAAGCCTATGGAAAGGTTTATTTGATTTTTCGCTTTAACGAGGAAGCATTTGCACGTAGGTACTTTATTTAGAGAAAAAGGGTAATTGTAATGAAATTTTCTATCAAAATAAAACGAAGATTTTTATTCTGTTTCATACAAGTAGGCACTTAACATTGTTTTTGATAAATGCAAAATAAATGGTAGAAAATAACAGCAACAAACTATTCAATTCTTACGTAATGTCTAAAAATTAAAAAAAAAAAAAGCAAAAGGGAATAAGCAAATGAAACTGCCAAAAAGTACTCACACCAACAAGTTTTCTCTAGTTTTCATTCATAATTTTTGTGAATCAAAATAAGCAGCATGACATACATTGCTATCTCATTCTGACATACATGCGCATACATTGTATATCCTTTAACAGCCTGCCTGTGATGTTTACTCACACTTTCATTCTACTTCATGCTGCTTCTTATTGAGGTTTGTGTTCATGACGTTATTTGGTTTCATTTTTTTGTGCTTTTTCAACAGCACCACTTTACGTCAGCTATAGTATCGTTTAGCTTCATCAAAATTCTGACTGAATTCATTTCCGCTGTCGCGTCATTGAACGTTTCAAAGGATACACATAGTGCTGCTGCTGCTCCTGCTGCTACTGCCACTGATGCTGTTGGTGCTGATGCGTCAAGGATATACGTAAAATACTTAATTTATGAATTTTCATTGCGGTTGCGTTGCAAAATTTTATTATTTGTTTTTGTTTTCTTTTTGAATTTTTAGCAAAATTCTCATAGTGTTTTTGCTGGCTCTGTTGTGCCCATCTTCCTCAACCTTAAGCTCATTTTAAATATTTTGTGAATGGTTGAAAATTTTGGGAAAATCAATTGTATCTTTTGCATGCTGTCATCCTTGTGTCTGCTCACTTGTGTCAAGTTCAATTGAATGCCATTTTAATGCCAAACTAATTAAATTTTCTCGGTTTGCATTCAACTTTTAATTGATTTTATGGATTTTTTTATCGAAAAAAGTTCAAATTTACTTTGCATTATCAGGAAGCATTAAAAATTTTGATTTTTGGTTAGACTTTTAATGGTAAGAAGTGTTTTTTTTTTTTAATTGACTTGTTATATTTGCTATTCAAATGACGTCGTTTTATTTCCCTTTATAGGTGATTTAATTAAGGGTTTTCATTATTTTTTTTTAAGAGTACACATTTCAACTAACATTGAAGTGATTCCAGCAAGCAACAGCTGGGTTTAACACAATGTTATAAAACTTTTAATTTCATAAGCTTAAATATTTACCAGCTTTCAAATCGACTTTTTCCACATTTCTATTGAAACTTTGCTATGCAGTCAATAGCAAAGTTAAAGGTCTCATCATTTATGATAACCAAAACGAAAAGTTTTTTAATCCAGACATTTAAATTGATTAAATGTTGAATACGTATTTCATAGGAAATCAGTATAACTAGCTTTTAATCAAATTAAAACCTCTACACCCATTTCATGCCAAAGGTCAGCCTGATTCTTCTAGAACAAAAAACAATATTTTGCTCATTTTTTGAGCCGAAAAGTAGGTCACCGATTATTTCAGAAATTGCATATAATTCTTGATATAAAGTTTCCACGAAGATCTCTCAATACAACCAACAACGCTGCTGAAGACTGTTAGCAATCAGCCTTTGCAGTTTTGCAGTTGTCGGCAATTTGTTTTCAATGGACCCAAATTGAATAAAATTTTGTAATAGATATCATAAAGTAACTTCACTGGTAATGTTCCAAAATTCCAGATTTCTAAGTTTGCAAAACTGAAAAGAGTCTCCTCAATTTTTTCACTTATGATTTTTCATGATATTTAAAAAAGAAACATCAACACAGGAAAATCTTAGTCGAAGTGCATCAATTTTTAACGAATTTTATAAAAAGTGAAAAAAAAGGTTTAGTTAAATAACTCGAAAGGCAAGTCTTAAATAAAAAAAGATAAATCGATGTCATGCCTAAAAACTTACTGTTGGAAAAATTACAAAATTATAGCACAAAATTCAGCTCGTTAAAAAATAGTCGCATCTTAATTTCAATTTTCCCTTTATGTTTTTTCTAATTTAAAAATCATATAAAATAAATTATCAAAAGATTAATGAACATGTCATGACGTCTTTATAATAACGCTATGCTCGATCTTCGTTGGCTTGGTAAACGAATGAAAAAGGGCTGTGAATCGGAAGATAGCTCGTGGTTCTATATCACTTCTTCCATTGGTGATATTAACGTTACTATATATATATATATAAAATATAGTGCAAGGATTAAATTTTTTGTCCTATAATTTTACGTATTTCAACATTAAACCTGCAACTATTAACAGCTTCATACCACTATTTTTTTCCTCTTACATTTTAGTAGTCGTATTTGTTACGTCTTTCTAGTGACGTTGACTGACGGAAAACTTTTGTATAGCCTACACTGATTTTACTTGCTGACGCGTTCAAAGGGATACTACTTACTGTCTATTTAGTTAAATATGAAGCACAGTGGACTTTTTTATGTTGTTAGTTGATTAAAAATCTATGTGGCTTTATAGGGGAACTGGAAATAAGAAAAAATAGCAGTCGCATTCTTATTTGAATTTTTTGAACTTATTTCATTACAAGTGAATATTTTTTTTGTTGAATATTTAAAAATTTAAAATAATACTTTTCAGTTTAAAAAAAAAAAAAAACAAATATGTTTGTTGTTTGCCTAGAAAGTATGATAAAAGATATTTACAATTTTTGTTTTTATTTAAGGGGACAGATAATTTATAAAAATATTTTAGTGGATATTCTCAAATAATTTCGTATACAAAATATGGCTAAAAACTCACGTTTTCAAGTTACAAAGCTTTAAAGTTTGACTTAACTAATTGTATCGTTAGCGTTGTATTATTTCAAAATCTTTCAAATAAAACTTTTAGCTCCAGTACTGGAATAGAAAGAAAACATATAGCGATTTTGCAAAATTCATGCATTTTACATTTTATATATATAGAAAAAGTTCGAGCACAAATTTCAAACTTTTTTTGACTAATTTTTTGACAGTTACTGGCACTGTGCTTCGTGTCATTCTTTTGTTATATTCTGTGGTATATAATTATTACTGTCATTGTTGTTATTATCGCTACTGATGTTCTTTGTAGGTGTTCTACCAAGTTATCTACAATATCGTCCTTTTTTTAGCTACAAATAAATTTATAGTACTGTTATTTTGGTACAATGTAAAAATTTGTCTCTTGACGTATCATGAGACATTTTGTCTCTTTTAATAGATTCCTTTGAAATTTTATATTTACTTAAATTTTTTGTTTTTTTTTTTTTTTAAAAAAAAGGAAATTACTTTGTAATTATACGATAATAATAAAATTTCTGTTGTTATAGTTCCTGAAACATGAACAACATTAATATGTTGGACGTTATTTTACTGTCTGGAGAAGCAAGCCATTTCTGTCAAAAGCTAAAAATATTGAATTGATGACGGACAGTTTTTACTCAATTAATTTACTTTTTTATATAAAATAGCATCGTCTATTGTTGAGTGAAATGGCTCATTCTCCGATCACAAAAGTTGATATATTCATGGCTATATATTGACAAATTTCGGTGTGCTCTAACAAAAGCCACGTAGCACAAAGCCTAAATACAGTTTATTGGTGTTTAAGTTTCACACTGGCAACTTCTTTTAACGGTGAATTTGAGTACCTGCTAAAAGGGCTTGACAATACGCTGTATCGGCACCAAGAATTTTAACTGTAAGCAATAACGTCAACGTGTCATCCCACAGCCTCATCTAGAAGACATAGGTTCTCTTAGCTTAGACTTAAATTAAAACATTCGCAAAATAATCTGTCACGACATCAGGTCACAATGCAACTCCAAACCGAACAAGCTTTCGTTCTTTAATCCATTTAAATAATGCAAAAAAAATACGAGAAGCGTATAAACTTTGGAATGACATTGAAAGACATTTTACTTTCCGTTTTCGGGGACGGGTTACACGATGCGTGCAGTTTTAGATTTCCTCTTATTCTCAAACTACTCTTAAATTGAAAGCCCTACAATTTTCATAAAAGTAATGTTTCTGTTCCACGGTTGCGAGGGTCTGGAATA
This sequence comes from Meiosimyza decipiens, assembly GCA_963680825.1. Classification (NCBI taxonomy): domain Eukaryota; kingdom Metazoa; phylum Arthropoda; class Insecta; order Diptera; family Lauxaniidae; genus Meiosimyza; species Meiosimyza decipiens. The sequence continues at coordinate 7,484,390 of OY804261.1, read as the reverse complement.
TAGGAGATGCTACACTGAAAAAGAATTGATAAGTTTTTACTAATTTGTTTCGACAGCAACACTACTTCTGCATTAAAATTTCCTATCATAAATATAGACACACAAGATAAGGTGCCGCCTATGAAAGACATCCATACTAGGGAGGGGTTTTCGTCAAAACGGAGAGGTGCGAGCTATTGCCTTTTCGTACGTCAATTTTTTTTTCAATTGCACCCTTGAACTTCTTCTTTTGTTTTTATAAAAAATTTATAAAAATTTTAAAAAAAATGCACGAGTTTTTAAAAAAAAAAAATTATGAAAAAAAATGTTGTGATACGTTTTGGGTAAACGAAACGAGCAGAAGGTATCTTACATCGATACCTTGCACTCCACGCTCGCTGTAATAGTTCAAAGTTTGCCAAATTTTATGAGGAAAAATGGTCGATGATTATTTTTTCAAAAAAGCCAGTTATAGTTGACTTCTAGCCTTCTTTTATGCTTTATGATTTTTGATTCATTATTTTTTGATCAAGAAAATGCAGCAGAGTAAGTTAAAAAAGTAAAAAACATCCATTTTCATTGCTGTAAAAAAAACAAATAAAAAAATTGCCTTATCGATTATCGAACGCAGGCACTATAAATTATAAGCTTACAGCCCTGATCATTCGACCATACTGTCTGTTATCTGATCCCCAGGTATCTTATGTTCATATTTTTCACTGTATGCTGTTTCATGTCTTTTTACATGGGATGATCCTATTTTCAAAATTATCTCATAATTTACTGCAAAATTGCAGTATAATTGTGACATAAATAAAATGTGCTTTTAATTCAAACTTCGGTTTTAACTAGAGCACGTGACTATAATTACGGGCCAAAATTTTTAAATTTTATGTCTGTGACAGATTTTCAATTTTGCCAAAGTCAGCTTGCAATTCTAAGTTTTACAAAATTCCCCAAGAACTTTACAATATGCAAGGTTTTCAACTTTGTAATCACATTTTAATTTTCAAGAATTTATATTATTTTAAGTTAGAATTGCATTAATTCTATTACAAAATATGCCCGCTACACTGGCATTATTGGCACCAAATCAACATAAAGCAATAAAAATATTATTTGCAATACACACAATCTATATACATACATATACCTACGGAACTATTAATGTGTGTATGTATCTGCCTTTTTTCGTTGTACGATATATACGAAATATAGCCCAAGCAGCATTTGGAAAATTATTGAATCTTTTTCATCACGAATTTATAACTCTTTTACTGCATATTTTTAGGCATTTCTTAAATTTCATACGTTACAAAGTGATGTGATTTGGAATAAGCATTGTACAAATTCGTTATGAAACGATAAGATATGATTGGGAGAGAAGCACGAAATTAATATCTTGCATATCTTTAATTCACCTTCAACAATAATCACTAGAAACTCTTTCTTGTGATTCAAATGCGAGTCACTACAGTTTTTATCGAACAAACTAACGGTTAGCATCAAAGTATCAGCGACGAGCAAAATCATCGCGCCGTTGATTAAAATACGTCGCTGCAGTGATTAAAAATGTTTAATGGGAATAAAAATACAGCACGTCTGTGCTAAGCGCACACACATTCGCTTATCTAAGCCAACGAAGACACATCCTTGCTTTGTTCTGCGTGTATGTATGTGTTACTTTTTGGTGTTTACGTCACAAATTTGCGTAGGCGTCATTCTAGTGGCGCACCTACTGCTGCTTACCAGGGCAAGCATTTGACAATGAGCAAGCAACGAAGAACTATAGAGCAAAAGCGAAAAGATAAAGAGAAAATACACATTATAAACTGAGAGAGAGCGCAAATACTTTGTGTATGAGAACTCAAAATGCAGCAGCTTTAAGCAATAAAATACCGCAACAATAGCAATTGTACATACAACATGTGATATCGTCGCCGTCAAAGAATATGAAGCAGAATGAGAGGAAATCACTCTGACGACAACAACTGGTCGTCGGCTCTCTATTACAGCTACAAAACTTTGCTCTCTTGTTCTCATAAATATGTGTGTACTGTCACGCGATTGCTCACTTTCTATGACTTCAGTAGTGCGCATGTGTAGCATCTTAACTCTTCAAGCATATCCCATGAGATTCCTTTACAGTCGTATTGCTTTTGTAGAGTTATCTGCTGCAATGGCCCTTAGGATACTCCCTTTAGTGTGGGGGGTGCTGCCAAAATGTCTGTATTTGTTTTAAGCATTTGTGCCTTGTCGTAGGACAAACAATTTTCTCATGCCAACTTGTTGTTACTTTTGCCCCACATATACATTTTCACTATTTTTTGAGTTCATTGGGATGCTCTTTTGTAAACAGCTGTATTATTTTGGAGAGTTTCTTTATGTAAGAGCTTTAGTATGTACGGCATATTACCGGCTTTTTCAGTTTGTAGATTTTGCTTCACATGATATACTTTGGGAAAGTTTTTTAATTTTTAGGTTTTTTTATAGAAACTCACTTTCTTGCATCAAAATTTTAAATTTTAAATAGAAGACCACAGGCTGTTATTTTACCCTACACAGAGAGTAAATGTTTGTCATTTCGTTTGTAGCGCAGAGAAGAGGGCGTGTCAGGTATAGATGAGTACACAAATTCTTGATCAGTATCACCACTTGAGTCAGTTTAGCCATGTCCGTCCGTCTGCCTGTCTGCCTGTGGAAGTCATGACAACGGAAAAATCTAGCAAGATAATTGAAGAAAATTCGGCGTACAGGCTTCAATTTCTTACAAACTTTCTGGGACTGAAAATGGATGAAATCGATGCGCCTACCGCCCTTGCAAATAAAACGTTTTCAATTTGAGAGTGTGGCAATTCACATGTAAGTGAAACCTTCAAAGCGCTAAACCGAGAAGATAACTTAATCTGATGAAACCAAATAGCACACAAATACAAGAAATGGTTTGATCTAGCATGAAACAAAAAGTGTGTGAATTTCGAAAAAAAGACGTGGCACCTCCCATAGAAAAATAAGTTTCCAAAGACTACAAAGAAAAGAATGAAATTTGATAAGCAGGCTAAACTCTCAAAGAAGCTTATTGGAATCAGTTAACAGACACCCCTATCGCTCATACAAGTTTTACATTTAAAAAGCTCTATTGAAAGTGTTATTTGATGTAGCGTTACAAAAGTTCACAAAAATATTACCTCTGAACAAAAAGTCGAGGGATTTCAGCTGTGGCACCTCCCATGCCAGCAAAAACTTCAAAATGCTATACTGCGAGAATTATTTAAGGACGTGGAACCATAAACAGTAGGAATGATTGGAAAAAGGTCTGGACAAAAACTTATAGGGCGTGGAAGCATGCATAGAAACTAGTGTTTCCAAATTACTTGATTTTCTGTAATACTCGGTTATTCGAGTATTACGAAAAAAATTGAGCGAGTACTCGGTTACTCGGTTATTATACTCGAAACTAAAATTAAATAATTAAAGATTTGATTATACATGTAATTTAATTAAATTTTATTAAATATATCAAATATTTATTGTATATATAACTTTTTATTTATTTAAGAAATAATATTTAAGAAAAATTAGCGCATTTAAGGTTTCTGGGTTCATTCTGTTTCGGATTTTCGTCTTCAAAGTGCCAGCTACTGAGAAGACTCGTTCGGAGGCTGTAAAAGTTGGCTTTATTGTCAATAGTGCATTGTACAATTTCTCAAGTTGTTCAGAACGTTTACCTTTATTTACTTCAAGTAGCTTACATTTTTTTTCCAAACTTAAATTTCGGGTATTTTGGTGTTTAGGTGTTGTAAACGAAGAAATACACTTTTGTAATTTCTTGTATGGGTTTAGCAACTCAGGCTCCTCATCTTCATTAGTGCTTGAACTTTCTGAATTTTCAGAATCGTTGGGAAATAAACGGTTCATTATTTTTGTTGCAAATCCTTTAACTTTATGTTTAGTTGAATATTCAAAAAATTTGTTATTTTCAGGATACACGCCGTGGTGTAGAAATGATAATAGAGTAACCAATTCTTTATTTCGACGTTTTTCAATTCGAGATTTCAAATTAAACAAGAATTCTGTCGCGAGCGGAGTTTTAATCAATTCTAATTCTTGAAACACATATAGTAATGTTGCGTCTCCAGTCAATAAATTAGAATTTTGTTTACTCAATTCCAAAACAGCTATTTTTGCCGGTTCTAAAATTGAAACAATTTCTTTTAACAATTCAATATTATCATTTTTATAAGGCGCTACCCCTAGCTCGACCAAAGCACGATTAACTGAGTTTATTAATTTTAAAAATCGCTCAGTTGCCAATACTAAACTACTCCATCTAGTCTTTATATCTAAGAGCAAACGTAAACAATTTCCCTCATTTTGGCTAGAATATTTTTTTAAAATTTCGCTTCTTAAAGATGATTTTCTAAAGAATTTTATAATTTTTCTCATTTCATCTATCGCGATTTTATGTGTTGTTCGAAGCTCCACTGTTTCTAGTTCTGAATGTAAAAAATCGTCGTTTTCCAGTTCATCTATTATTTCATTAGATTCCGCTTGATCTTCATCATTTTCAAAAAATTCTACATCATCATCTTCGGTAGCATCGACATAACCAGGTTCATTACGTTTTGAGTAAAAATTTTCAATGACGGCTAGGTGAATAGCATAATTGGCTTTCAGCTGATATGATTTTGCCGTATTTCACCATTACGTTTGCACCATCGTGCGCGGAAGCAACTATGTCAGAATCAAAATCTACTCCGAATTCTTTCAATCGATTGAATACTAGTTCTTCGGTTTTTTCAGATGTGCAGCTTTCTATAATCGGAACCAAACCAAGAACAATTTGACTCGAAATAGATTGCAGTGTGACATTAAGATATCTTCTTAAAGCGATATCAGTCCATTCATCGACCGTAATTGTAAATTTTTGCCCTGATTTAATTTTGGCTTCTAAATTATGCTTAGTTTCAGCTTTTTTTTCTTTGAAAAATGTTAGAACGTGTTTTCGAACAGTCGATACGCTGGTTGGCATTTTGTAATTACGACTGTTTACAAAGCAGCGAATTGCATCGCATTTGACAATTGTACGAAATGGAATACCATCCTTTGTTGCGCATTTCGATATAATTTCCTCCAGTGATTCTCTTTCTCTACTGATAAATGTTAACATACCACTAACTTTAGGTATTTTGGATGTGCTTGGTCCTAGCGAATCATCAGCAGAATTTTGAACATTCCTTTTGGTTTGAGGTTTTAAACTGATATCATGTTTTTTAAATGATTTATCATTCCAGTTGTGGTACCACCTTTAATGGATATCTTATTCGTACATAAATCGACTTGACATTGCGCAATTTCTGATGATAATTTTTTGAAATAATCCCAAACTTTCGATTTGTTTGTGGCCATTATGGATTAGAGGATATCTATAAATTACATTTTCGAACAAAATAAAAACAAACCTAATTCTTATACACATAATTATTATTGTAATTAATAATTATACTTACGATGTGTGATCTGTGTTCTGTGATGAACGCGTAAAAGTGTAAAATATTTCACTGAATTAAATACAATTTCTTAAACTAGAAAAAAAAATCTTACAGTTAAGAAAAAATACAAAATATTTAATGTTACTATAGCAACCAATTTAACAATATCTGATTGTCTACTACCTGCTATTTTTTTCTTAAAAAAAGCAAAAAATTCTTATAATTTCGCTTGCTTAGTTAAGAAAAATAGAAAATATTTAATGTTACTATAGCAACCAATATCATAATTTCTGATATTTTTTGCTTGAAAAAAAAAATTATATCTAAAGTAACTACTCGGTTACTCGACGAAATTACCCGGTTAACCGAATAATGGAAAACATCTGAAAATAGACGAGTACTCGGTTACTCGATTATTCGTTTGGAAACACTAATAGAAACAAAAAGTTGGCGAATTTCGAAATGAGGGCGTGGAACCTCCTATGCAAGCATAATCTTCAAATTGTGTACATAGATATTGTCAAATTTACTGTGGGTACATCTAGTCAAACCAGCCAGCATGTAGTGTGGTGGAAAAAATACCATTTTAAAAAAATTTAACACTTACGCGAACTTTTACTGTTAACGCCGTGTAGGGCATTTAATTTTTAACAGGGGTGGTTTAAGGTTAGCAAGCTGTAGATCAGTTACTTTGTTTTAGATTTTGATTGAATTTTTGAGAGAGATTGGAAAAACTACAATGTGGTTGTTTCTGTGTAATTTTATTTCTAATTAGCCTAAAATAGTCAATGTAATATAAGACAGTAAGCAAAAACAAAAAATGATACTTAAAGAAAACATTTCATGTCCTTAAACCGTCAACTTGAAAGTTATCCTTCATAGCTCATGCAAGGATACTAAAATTGTTTTATCCAGCAAATGCGTAGAAGCGTATTAGCAGCACTTGTAACGTAGTAAAAAAAATTAACGAGCTGCGCGTTCACAAAACTTTTTTTCTAATCCAATTTCTGCTACACCTTTCTAAGCTGTTTGCCAGTGTTGCCATCAAGCTGTATTTTATAGTGAGGCTACAATGACGACAAGGAGTGCTTATTATTGTTGGTTGCCAGCAGCTCTTTTGATTTTTACTGTTTGCTGTTATTATTGTCGTCGTCATTTTTATGACAGCTATTCCAATAGCAACAAATTTTGTATTGTTCGTGTTCGATTTTTACTGCTGCTACAAAATATTTGCAGCTGATGACGCAGCTACAAATTGTTGTTCCATTTACTGTTGTTTTTGCTGCTGTTGCTGCTGCCTTTTCTTCTTCTTCTGATTTTCATCTTATTTGTAGCAATGAATGACTGTCTCGCCATAATCATGCATACAATATGTTTCATTTTTTTACTCTCCACAGCTGATGTCCGCTCTTCCTATTTGGTCATACTCTCACTGCTGTTGCGCTTATATTTTGCTTTAGTATAGAACCTGGAGATTTTGTGTGGGAGTTTTAAGAATAGCGCATTATCAAGCAATAAATTTGCACTTTTTGGCGATTTCAAGTAAGTTACGCCAATGAAGAGCATTCTAAGTTGAAAAATGATAAGTTTCCAAACCTAGAAATAGGCAACAAAAAATGTTTCATGCTCTGTTTCGATGTGCTACGTATAATACTAATGAAATTTTGGCACTTTCAAATGAATAAATAAAGAAATTTATGAAAATATTTAGAAAGTAGAGCTAAGCGAGACGGCCTGTCATGCAGAATGAAATTAGCAAATCCTTGGCACTTGGCACTTTTCATAAAACTTGAATTAACCTTACGGTACATGAGCTTAAGTATATATACTATCACAATTAAGGGGCCCCAAAGAAGGATGGAAAAGGGTCGAAGAAGTTAAAAGTACCAATGATAACAACTTTCCTGAAAGTACTTTTCCGCGCTAGATCTTTAAGAATGGGGCAATTGGCGGTTTAGATTTTTACAACTCCCAAAGTAATCAAGACAAAAATCCAGCTTACAAAGCAGTGTTGTCTCTAAAATAGCTTCGTACCGTTATTAAAAAGATTGTACCGATACTTTCTTTATATAATACATAATTAAGAGAGACGTTAAACTGTCTTCACTGCATTTTTAGAGCTTATAATAGGCTGACTATAAAGACATTAGGTGGTATGTCTCGTATGTGTCACTATACTGTATTCGAGACATGAGGTGTTATGTCGCGTGTGTGTCTTTATACTGTACTTCAAAAAGAACATATAAAAACATTAAACTTGTTTTAATTTGGCTAATTTTTTGCTTCACAAGGAAGTATTTTCTTAGCCAAAGAACTAAGGATGAGAATCATAGTAAATGACTTCACTAAAAGGCGAATATATGAGTAGGAGATCAATAATCAAAAAGTAAGAGCATGCCAGAAAATCTTATCCTTTGAACAAACTAAGTAAAGCACATTTTCTGCAGCTACGGCCACTCCAATCTACAAGCCCAATATTGAAATATCGGAAAGTTTAGACCACCCTTTGCGTTATTTACGCAGGTTACGATAAGAAGTATGAGGTTTTACTTGCTGAAGTCAAGGAGATTCTGAAGTAAGAGTTGAACAATGAGGTACACCTCTGACCAGGCTCTGGCTCTTCTTCCACCAAGGACGCCAGTAAACCTGAAAATATAGGAGATATGAACACAGGAGGTGGAGCATATTTCAATCCCAAAGCGTCACTTCTAATGTAGTTTAGAAAACAAGCTTATCTCTAAAAAGTTTTTGAATGTCATTTAGTTTTAGAGCCAAAGTTCTCTAACTTAACTCTCCGAATAAAATAAGTGAGACACAGACTCATTGTTGACACTTCAATTTTGAAGAAACACTTTGCTACACACGCTCTCATGAGAGCGCTACTGCGCCAACTGCAGCTCCCACACAAAATTTATACAAAATAAAACAAAAAAAAGGACGAACAACAAGTACAACGTTATTGGGAAAAGCAAAAACAAACGAAAAAAAATAAAAACACAAAAGGACAGCGTAGAGAAGAAAAAAAAGTCAAAAAGGACTGGCATCGAACGCGTATGCCAAAAATAAACTTTCCCAAACTAAATCAACAACAACAAGAACAGCAAAAACAAACGAAGGAACAACGGACGAGCAAATATACGAAACAAGCGATGCAAGCGAACGACCGGCGACACTAACGAGCAGCACAAACGATGTAACACGAAGCCTCTCGACTTTGTGGACAAGGGCTGCCGTGGCAACGTCAAGTCTGAAATTTTTTACTGAAATGGGTTTCTATTTGGGAAAACAAGTGGTTGGCGAGCAGAGCATTGCGAACATTGAGCGAGCGAACAAATAACGTACACTGTTGTCGCGTCGTGTTGTGTTGTGCAGAATAGAAGCAAAAATTTCGACGAATACTGACGTGTGAAAGCGAGGATGAAAAATCCTCAGAAAACGCAATAGCAACAACAATAGAAAAAAGTGTCAATGAGGCAGCAGCAGCAGAGCAGCGCAACAGAAGTACGGGATAACCAAAGCGACAAGAAGACGTAAGCGGCGGACGTCGTAGCGGAGCGAAAACTAAAAACAACAGAAGCACAAGAGAACAGCAGAGCATAGCAACGGCGAGCGCACTACGAAGCGAAACATATTCACGGCAGACAAATAGGCGAGTCCTGCTGAGACGACGAGTCCTTGCTCGTCGGTTCGAACGTTAGGAAGGACAATTCAAGTAACAATTTTTTAACGGTTTATTGAAAAAGCATATTAGAAGAAATATAAAAACAAAAGTATAGCAAAAACAGGAAGTGTATGGAATTTTTTTATACATTAAAAAATCGGAATTTGAAATCAAATATTTTTTTAAAAATTTTCAAAAAAATGAGTTCTCGAGTGAAATGTGCATAAGTTTCCGAAATTGTTGTAGAAAATTGGCATGCAAGAAATTGTGCTAAAGTGAGAATTTAAAAAAAAGTGCTTATGCCCAGCATGCCAGCATACGAAAAGGATATCAATAAGTTGAAGTATTAGTTCGACTGATGAAGGCATAGTATAAAGTATATGAATTAAAAGCATGCAAAACATAAAAGTTCCTTAAAGTCAAATTTTAAAATACAAAAATAATATTGCATACTTTTAGTGCAAGAAATGAATATAAAGAAGCTAACGAAAGAATAGGTAAAAAATTCGCGCCAATACAGCGTTCATTTGAAATACGAAAAATACAAAATACTTAGAAGAGTGCTGTTGAAGACAAAGTAATAAATTATACGAATTTATACTCAAAGGCAAAGTTTGAAAAAAAGATAAAGCAATTAAGTTTTTCGAGCAGTAAACTAAAAGGATATTTAAAGATTAACGAAGCAATTGTATCAAAAGCCTAAGAAAATAAGAACTCACTGAATTGAAAAGTTGAGAAGCTTGAGTATAAGTGGTGATAAAATATTATTTTAAAAAATAAAAGCAATTCTGATATAAATAAAAAGTTTCTTTTTCGGGAAAATTAAACTTTGAAAATCCTAAGACTATCGCGGATTTAAATAATCAAAAAAGTTTGAAAAGACAAAAAAAAATATAAAAAAGTCTCATGATATTAAGGCATACAAGAACTGCAAACAAAATATCTATAAAGCGAAAGAAGAAAATACAAAAAATTTAATACAACTGAGAAGCAAATTTTTCGATAAAAAAATCCTGAAAATTTCAATTACCCAGAAACTGTAAAGAAATAGTTAAGAAAACAAAGGAGATCAATTGCTGTCAAACAGTTTGTAAGGTGAAAAATATATTGCAAATATACCAAAATACAGAAAGTAATGTTCCAAGTGGCACGAAACAAATAGCAACATCCACAGTTTGTTCAAAAATTCATACAACTATCACGCAAACTAGAGCCACAATACATCCGAGCAATCATAGTTTTCAAGCAGCAGCGTAAAATCCGAAACAACGTAGCGTCAATTATACAGAAAATCAGCACTAAAATATCTTACGCTCGAAAAGTATCAAAAACCAATGATAAAAGGTCGCTGAGGAGACACAGTTTATCAAAACCGTCATTAGAAGCATAGCGTGAACGTTAACCTGCGAAGTAACAACAGCCATTCGAAGTCACTTGACAACAAGACATCAAACTGTGAAAAATTGTATCAACTACAGAAAAAAGCACTAAGCAGCCAAATGGATTAAAACGCATAAAAAAAAGGTAGTAGAAATATAAAACTTTAAGTAGCAACAAAAGGAAATACAAAAAAAGCAAATATATTTTACTTGTAAGCATAATAGTTGGCGTTAAAGGAAGAAGCAGGTTTCTCTTCCATTGATTATTGATTTTGTTGGCAACAACATAAGCAACTACAACAAAATCAAGAACTTTACAACAACTAACAGTCTGTCTGGTTGACTGTTTGGCTTACTGCCTTGCACACACAAAATCGTATTATCGCGTATTGCAAACAGAGGCTTAGAAAATACTTGCAAAGCAAAGCACATTAAAAAAAAGGTAGTAAAAAATCAAAGCTGCAATATACGACGAAAACATATTTTTTTGGCAAAACATCAAAAAACGGCAGCGACAAGGAAGCGCTAAAAATAACTAAGACGATAAAAACATTAAACAAAAGAAAAAACTCAAACAGGACGTTGTGCTGAGTAGACGAAAAACTTTGGGGAAAAAAAGGAGCAACAGCGAAAGCAGAAAAGTTAGGTGTAAAAACTAAGAAAACTTGCTGATAGACTGCGAAGAAGCTGTTGTTGAAAACTGCAGAGCTTTGAAAAATAGACTTTAATATGTGAGTTAACACAAAAAGAGCAATAATAAGCATTACACAAAAAAAAGAAGCAAAAAGTTGTAAAAAAAATAGAATTTAGACAGAGATTTGAGGTTTGAAAGAGCAGTGAAAATAGTAGCAGATAAACGTAGTATTATTGAGAAAACTGCTTGAATCTTAGAATAAAGCGATAAACTCACTGTCAGTGCGTGGTGTGGCAGCAGCGTAAAACTGCAGAATATGTCTAGTCCAAGTTGCTAGCTTAGTTAGTACACGAGAACCTTTAACCAACCAACTCCACCTTGAAAAACGCCCAAAACGCCCTTAAAGTAGCGTCAGAAGCTTAACTGCTGCATCCAACAGCACAAAACCGTCATTCCATTACGGTATAAAAATAAGATATAAAAAAAAAAAAACTGCAGCTCTTCGTTAATCCCGTAAGTAGCCAGGGAGGCCACAACAGCAATACCCACAACTGCAGTCAAATACGCCACAAGATACCACATTTACTGGAGAAACTCAATTACCCCCATAATCGCAAAAAGATGTTGCTTAGACTATTGCCGACTCTTGCCTGTCTGAGCCTCATAAATGGCGGTCTCTATGCGCTGCATTTGACGGGCAGCAACACCAACAGCAATAGTGCGGCATCGTCGCCATCTTCACCTTTGACGTCAGCGTCGCTGGCTGTCACAGACGGCGCCGCGAGCAGTCATCATCACAGTGTCAATAATAAAAATGCCAATATGTTGCTAAGCTCCGTTATTAGCAGCAGTCAGCAACAGCAGCATAGCTCGCATCCACCTGGCGGTGGCGGTAGTTTTTCAGCAAAGCAATTTGAAGGCATAAAACACAGCGCCGGCGGTAACAGCAACTTTGGCGAGCAAATCGCCGATATGGCGCAGTTAGAACGCGAGCGCTTGATGTTGCTTGGACTCGCTAAGCAAACCGCAGCGGCAGGCAGCGCAGCAACTGGTCATCACGGTCGTCCGATAGTTACCGGCCGCATACAAATGACACCAACGGAGGTAGAAGATGAAAGCGGTGCTGCAGGCGATTATCCATCGCTTTTTCTGCAACAGGCAGCACGCGGCTTTATGTTCGGTAATGTGGTAAAGCAAGCAGCACCGCATTACGTAGATGGCGATTACGATTCTGCAGAAGATTATGTCTCTGCTGACGGTAGCAACGCCAATATGCCACGCCGATACGAGTATGGACGCATAGTACAGCCACCGTTGGAGCGTCATCATTACGTGGCACCGTCGCGACAACATGAATTCGATGATATCGCAGCGGAAGCAACAGATGCTGATGACGATGCTGCCGCCGCTGCAGCATTCGAATTGAATATGGACGCATTTGGCGATGAAGATGTTGAAGACGGCTTACCCGATATCGATGGCTATCAATACCTTGATGACTTATTAGCCGAGCAGCAGCAACAACATGACTGGCAGCAACATCAGCCAGCGCAATTCTTTCATGCTGGCAGTCGGCAACAAAATCCATTTCATACTTTCGATGAATTGACTGGCGGCAATCCACCACCGCAAGCACTGCAAGAACTCTTTGAACAGGAACAGCAAAAACAACACGATGCCAAGCAGAAACATATTGATGCCAGCAATAGAAATGGCAAGCAGCATTATGATATACGTATGCAGCAGAAATGGCAACGTAAGCGCGCACAACAACAGCAGCAGCAGCGAGAGCATCAACAGAAATTCTTCAACAATCAGCAACGTTTAGGTCAATCACGTGCCCAGCAAAAACATTTTGGATTGCATCCCAACAGCAATAAGAAATTAACGCTTGCATCTGCATTAAATGCAGAAGTAGCAGCAGCAGCTGCTGCTTCAACAATAAAGCAACAGCAACAGCAACATTCCTCTTCAACAAGTTCCTCCAGCAAAGCTAAACAGCAAACTGAACAAGCTGCAGCTGCTGTAAGTGCCAGCAACGCAGCTGTAACAGCTACAGATGCTGCAGCAAAAGCGGCTGAAAACAACAGTAATAATAACAAGCTGAGTCAACAGCAGCAGCAGCAGCAACACATTATGCATCCTAATCACAAGCGTTCGGGCATCGGTGCTGGCACCATGCAATCGCCGCCACCACCACCACCGGTTTCCCACAGCATAGCAAGTCAATTAATGTTGCGAACTGCGAGAGGTCAGCGACAATATGATGTGCCACAAATCGGTAAGTCATTTTTGAGCTATTTCGAAACATGATATTTTTTCAAGATACTGCAATTTTAATAACTTGATTGAAATAAATATATTTTTTATTTCAAACATTAACATATTAATAATTAATAAATCAAGTATTTGGCTAAAGAAATATTGTTTTGTAGCTAGCGTTTACATAGGCTATTATTAATATCGCCTTAAGTAAAAAGTGATGAGCAAAAAATCGATATTTTTCCTGATCGTCACATTTTTATATTGAATGTCGTTGGAATTCACACAATCATAAATACCTGATTTGTAGATCATGTAGGTGGTACTTTAATAATGATTTAATTAAATATGTTGAGAATCATAAAGTATTCATAAAATCAAATAAAATTGGCTCAACAAATACATAATCTTTTCAATTCGATCCAATTTGATCGATTAAAATATATATCATGGTTGTCCCAATAAACAACATTTTCCCTTTCAATCAAGGACATAGTACTATCTATTGTTCAAAGTTAATCAACATTTTAAAAATCTATCAATCGAATACATTTATTTGAAGGAAACAAACTCTTTCCTCCGTGGAGTTTGCACTTCAATACCAATAAACTTAAGATGCTTATGTTACCTCTACAGCTTTCTCGATACCAGCGATTTTACAACACCATAAGCAGGTGATAGAAATCCAAACGTTAGTAAAATCACCATTATGTTTCACCATAGGCACTTCACACCTAGACAGCAGATATTATCGTTTACAAATCCATCCAACTTCGAGTCGCCATTTCAGATAACTTTTCTGTTGTCCTCTTTTGCCCTAGCTTGTTATCCTTTAAGCCTTTCAAAACGTTGCTTGTTACTGCCTTGTCGAAGCAAGGATTTCTGCACTGGTCCAGCAACTATCAAATCGGAGTTTTCAAACGTTTTTTATTGAAATATCGATTACTTAATTTATGATACAATCTAGAGCTCAAATTTACCTTTCATGTGAAGAATAATGATTGCTGACTACATTTCAATATTTAATCTCGCAACTATTCTAATAAAAGTATGTAATCAACTGCAGAGAATGAATACACTATATTCATATTCAGACTATGACATTAAAAACAATAAACGAGTTAGCTAACTTACTTTGAGAGAATCAGAATTAGATCATAGCTGATACGCCAAGTCTGGACTCAGAGACTCCAAATCGTTATAATCGGCTTTAAGCCAGAAAAATACTAAGAATTTCTCACGAATTTAATCCTCATTCCAAGTGGTACTTCGCAATCGAAGCTTTAGCTGAAAATATGTACATATACAAACGCTTACCTCATTGGGAGTAACGCAAAAGCTACAAAGATGAGGAAGAAGCGCTCCAAAGCAAATATCCCTAATATCTCTGTTGCAGTTCATATGAATATTGAGGCGTGATAGCAAATGCACTGTAAGCGCAGCTTTCCAAATTGATTCGTAGCTTTTGGTGGTATCCACTAACCCCAGGAAGAAAAGTTATAAGAGGGGTTGACCACCTTTTCACACATAACATCCGCGTATTTTTGTCACTTGATCGGTAAACTCAAGTTGCCTGGATGTACCACATCTCAAGGAACATTTTCCTTTTTTCTAAAGTGCATTAATTTTTTTGATTAAAATGAAAGTCTTAACGAGATAAATTTTCTTAAAGTGTGAAAAAACTGCTAATATGAAATACTTAGTATGATATTTTTATCCAAACTAAAGTAGTTATTTACTTGCAATAACTTGTACCATATTATACTATAAATCTATTGATTTTTTGTTGCACTTCCTTGGAATGATATACAATGGCATATGATTTAATAAATTTTGCTAGATTCAACGAATTTGTTGCGTTATTTAATGCACTTTACTCACTATAACCAGCAGGTACTATACAAGGAAAAAATTTTCCCAAGAAAAAAAAAGAATAGATTTTCTGAGAAAAAAATTTATGCAGCTGCCTCGTGGCTGTTTATAAATATAACAAAAATAGATTGAGTTTTCTTCTTGAATGAATTAAAAGCATTTATGCAGGAGATTTAAAAAATTCTCATATGCGTAGCAAAAATTCTGTTTAGAAAAAATTGAATTAATTTATATTAAAGCATGTGTTTCTATTGGTTAAATGTGAGATGTATCACATAAAATATTAAGCTGCACTAAAGCTTTATCTCAAGTTAAGCTACTTAAAATTTAGTCCTATGGACAGAAGATTACCTTTAGAAGAATTTGAAGAGATTTATATATTTTGAAGCTTTGAGCTGTTTATAGGTAAGGCTTGCTTTTGAGATATAGAAAAGTTTCTAAGAACAGCTATTGAATTCTTAGAATAGTGTTATATCAGTGATTCATAGTGATATGTCACTGGCGTGAGTCTTATGTGCTTCATTGATAATTCCTTACAAAAAGCCGAAAAGATAACAAAATACTTATTCGACTTTTTTATATAAAAAGTGTCGAAAAATTTATTTTTTATATTAAAAGCAATTAGTCCTATGCTTATGTACTTAAAAACAATGATGCTGGAAATGTAGTTATTATATGTAAGAAATTAGCTTTCTATTGCAATTTTCACACACCGGGAATAATTTATTTGTATTTATCAAGATTTGTTAGTAATAAACAAATTATAATATTGATATAGGCGTAATGAATATATGCTACAGTTTAAAATGTCACATATTCTATGCAATTGAATAATATAATTATAATTATCATATATTTGGTAGTAGTTACCTAAATATATTTGGTTGGTGGATGGCCTGGCTGCTAGTGCTCTTAACGAACCATTGTGAAGTAATTAATTACTTTGTAATATTAAATTAATAATAATAATAATAGTTGGTAAGTTATACAGAATCAATAATATATATGGCAATAATTACGAAAAAATAACTTATTTCAAACAAATATTTTATTGTTGTAAACATTTACATGTTAATATTCACCAAATCACGTATTTGGCGGAAGAAATATTTAAGTCTCTAACGTATACATATATTAATACCGATGTAGGTATAAGCCGATAAGCAAACTACCGTTATTTTAAAATATGGATACACAAATAAATCGATATTTTCCTTTATCGTCACATTCTTATTTTGGCTGCCATTGGTATTTAAACAATCAAAAATAGTTGAATCGTATATCATGCAGAGGGTAATTAAATAGTGTTTTACTTAAATATGTTGAGAATTGTAATGTGTTCATACTAATGTAAAATAAAAACAAATGAAATTTGAACTACCAAATATATACTCGACTCAACTAAATATATACAATCGACTCAAATAGATAACACAGTGCGAAAAAATTTGTTCAAGGTTTTAATTCAGAAGCCCGAAGAGACTTCTCCGAAGTTTTTTGACTCGCTCAATTCGAATCCAAGTTCAGAATTTCTTTGATGATAAGTGTTTTCGAAATATTCTAATTAGTAAGTGAGAAAAATCATGGTTTTTCCAGATATTTGAGGTTATCATACTTCGAAAAATACTTTACAGAAACTCAGCGTCCCAAAACTATCGATGTAACTTTGCCTCAAATATTTAAAAAAACTATGACTTTTAGGTTGTTCGTAAAAAATCAGTTTTTAACTTATAAAACTCTGTTTGGTTATTTATTTTGGGACAATTTTTAAATTGTTGAATAGAAATAGAAGGTTTTGACGATTTATTATTCTTTTAATTATTTATATCATTCATTAATAAATGATTTTGGAATTGAAACTTAAGTCCACTGATCTCCTATTAGAGATCATAATTTTACATATACAACTTAGACACATTATTCGTGTAGCGCTGTGTAATCTGTTTGGTTTAATAAACAACACTTTAACTTGCAAGTAACTTCATGGTAATATCTAGCAAAATTTGTTGATAATTAATAAATAATTTAAAAATCTAACCATGAAAATCATTGATGTGAAGCAAACATGCTTTTTTCTCAATTTAGCTTGCCAAAACTTAAGTAAAAGTAAGGCTCTATCCGAAATTACCTTTAAGCTGCAAAAAACGAAAGCCTTTCGCCTACATAAATTATTTTTGCCTTGTTTCAAATAAACTACTAACTCTGATAGAAAATTTTAGTTCAATGAAAGATAGCACAAAACGTACTTGGGCTTAAAGGATAAAATATAATTAAGCCTGACAAGAAATGGTCAGCAAATAAAACTCATACACACAAACCCAATGGAAATGACAAAATTTACAAAATGCTGCTGATTAAAATGCAACATCACTACGGAGACCGTAACACTTAGAGAAACAAAAAACGGATGAAAAAAGAGGACTCAGAAAAAGACGCAGTCATCATCTTCAAATAACAGACCAGCAATCAAAGCATTTACATGACAACCAAATAAATAAGAATAAGACGAAGAAGATGAAGGGGCAGAAGAAAAATTATATACATTTACGCACGTAGTAACAAATAAGAAAATTTAGTAAATAAAAAGGAATAAAATTCTCATTCCACTGTGCGTAACATACATTTTGAAGTGGCCAGCGTGACAAACAGAGGGTACACAGTATAAGCAGAGTGTCAAATAAATGAACCCCAAAAATAACAAAATAAAATCATAAAATAATAATAAGCAGGAGAAAAAAAAAACAGACAAGAAAGAAAAAGCACATAAAAGCAATCAAAATTTTTAGAAAAGGAAATGTGTTTTTTTTTTACTGTTTTTTTTTTTTGTTTCCTTGAGCAACAGAGTACACGTACAACATAGCACAGGACAAAGTCTCGGTACATTGAAATAACGCTCTATTGATATTAAGCGCAAGCAAAAAGGGTCAACCACAAATATTTTTTGGGTAGAAAAATTTTATGGTAACAAACACACACACTCATACGTATGTATATAGACAAACACACATGCATGTTAAGTTGAAGGTCAAAAAGCCAAAAATAACCAAAATGGTAACCAAGAGAAATCAAAGAGCAGCGCAATTACAATGTCAAAAAATGGAAAGTAATAGATGAATGTGAACATATAAAATTACAATAAAAAAAGGATAAAGGATACTTCAAAATGTTGTTGTTGTTGGTACATGACAAATTGAGTGAGAGTGATAGAGTGAAAGTTGAGCTGGAAAAAAGGGTTCTTATTTGTTGTACATAAGAAATATCCAAATAATAAATATTTGTTTAAGGATTTTATTGACATGCGGCTACCCGAAAGAAAAGGGTCCATTCTTAGTATTCACTAATGGATCCAGGCAATATAGTGTTTATTTGTGGGCAAGACATTAATTATAACATTTTTTTTTTTATAATAAAAGTTTTGTTCTACTTTCAACGATTTTTTCCGATTTTCAAAAGTTTGCTATTTAATGGAAAAATAATTATGCAGCACTACAATCAAGAAATCATAAGTTAAGTTAACTTAATGGGCTGTGAAAAATTATATATAGAATTGTTGATTTAATAGGTTCCAATCAATAGGGCTACTGTCAAGAGCTCTAAGAGTTTGAGTCATGTACTAGTCACTTTACTCAATATAATTAAGTAGGCAAAATTTGTTTTGTAGCATGCGATTTAAAAAGTTATAGCATAAAATGTATAGTATAAAATATATCACTGTTTGTGTGAGTAACATATTACTGATTGCCCCAAGTCATTCAGCTATATATGATATATCACGGCTGACATCAGTGATATGTAGCTCGATTAAAAACTTCTTTTATTTTTCTGCAGCAACCGTGGCTATACAAATTTTTGCTATACAGCAAACTGTGTTTTTTTTTAACCTTTTCCGAAGAAAAAGTATCGGTATCTCGGGTGTGCTTTCATTTGGAAATAACGTATGTGTTCAAATATAATTTTAGTACAAAATTTGCAAGCGACTTTTTATTTAATATTGCCCTCTTTTATTTGATATTTGCACGGTATTATAATAGGTGGATTAAGGGTGCGAACAGTGCGACACTTCTTTTTAGTCGGCTTATCAATTATAATATGTGACCAAACTTTGCCATATTTCAGCGTACGAATTTTTTGTAAGTAAACTCACAACAACACAACCCTGAGCTTTTAATCATAGAAAAAAGTCATGCCGTCTCACTGTGCGCCTGTGGCGTAAAAGTGAAAAGTCTTTAAAAAATTAATAGCAAATTTTGCACAGAAATAAATTAAAAACCACCCAATTTGTCTAGCCAAAATTTGCCAGGTACAGAACTGTAATGAAATCAAAGATGGAATAATTGTTCTATTTCTTGGAATTAATTTTTTTTTTGCATTCTGCTTGATTAGTAAAACAGTTTAACTTTACACATTTAACCAAATGAAATTAATTAATTTTAATATCAAGTTGCAGATTATTTTTAAGGTTAACGAACAACGAGTATGCTGTAGACGTGTAGACCTTGTAGGGAACACACAAAAATCAGTAGTCAATTTAAAAATCACCGCCCATCACAAATCATATTCAAAAATTTTGGGCCATTGCTGCTGAGGCTATAGTTAACAGCATCAGCTGTAATGAATGACTTCGTCGTAATCAACAATCGATGACATTCGGGCGAGAGGTGGAGGGGCGAGCACAACCTTGCATAAATCATAGCAAATGTTTAGCATAAAAATTCCATTAAATTACGCGCAATAAATAATGCAGCTGTGTATTAAAGTGTCTGTGCTTGCTGGCTTTTGTGCTTTTCATATAACGTTATAATCCTGTTAGAGAAAAAGAAGATATTAAAATTAACACACACATACGCAGGCACAAACACATGCGCACACACATGCGTACAAACACAATTTCAATAAAGGTTTTTACTTCAACACTGATGATGGTTTTTCTTCACTTCTATTTCCGCCACGCCTCTTGTCACATTGTCTTCAATGTCAGTGAGGATTTGTTGTGTGCGTCGTAAGTCTTTATGTGTGCTGTTAAAGGCATCAATGTTACAAAAAGTTCACTTGTTCACATATTCAACATGAAAAATGTTACTGAAGCTGTTGGGGAAGGAGCCAAAGAAATATTTTCGAGATTCGAATTTAAGAAATCGATATAAGCTTACGCTTTAAAAAGTATAATACGATTATCTTCATAGTTTTCTTAAATTTTGCGTGTAAATAATATATATATTTACTCAGTAGCAGCTTCTGCTTATAGTATTTTCACGTTAAACTTTGACAGCATTGATTTTTGTTAGAAAGTTTTTTATAGTTTAAGGTCAGACTTAGACGGATATGGCCTCAATTGTCCAAATAATATTTATCAATCAAGAAGTTGCAAATCGACCAAACAATTCATATACGTAAAAAAAAAAACGTTTGCAAAAAGATTATCGAATGTTGTGCCTAGTTATTTCTAAGGGAAAGTTACCTAAAAATATTGTAACTATGTCACTGTTTAATTTTAATTTCCAAAATAAATATTTACACAAACGATATTGATTAACTTACGTAGACTGGCAAATTTGCTGTCATATGCATAAGCCAATGATGGATAACACAAAAACTTCGCATATTCTTGCACAATCATGAAATTTACCAATCGCTCTTTCATTTTACATAGCATTGTTGGTACGCTCGTATATAAATTATATAAATCATTTAACGTAAGCTGAGAAACCCGCTGTCATATAAGCCAATGCTGGCTAATACAAAATTTTCAAATTTTCTCGTACAATCTTGAAATTTAGCGATCGCTCTCTCATTTTGCCTAGCATAGTTACTACGCTCTGACATAAATTATATGGCTTGCTATTTTGCGCATATATGCCTTTGCCTTATTCAAGCTCTAGCTGCTGTGAATCTGGTCTCACTTTTGTCTATCTTTTGTAGTTCATAGGACATATGGTGTGATGTTGTGGTTGTTTGCTTGAATCTTTATTTATGTTTCGATTTCAACGCTTTTGTATTGATACTACTTTAAAATTTTAGAACATCACATTGTGTTTCAACATAATTTGTTACATGAATTTGTTTCTGCTGAGATTTTTTGAGCATTTTTTAAGAAAACTTAAAATAACTCAGCATTTTAGGTCACTTATGTATCACAAGAAGCAGAGTCAAATTTGTGACGAGTTTTCATTGGCGTTTTCAAATTTTTAGTTCGCAGGAACATTTAAATTAATTTTTCTGGAAACTACCAGCTTCTAAGTTCCTACTTTAAATACAATTTTTAGTCAGTTTAAAGCGATTTTATGCACTGTGCAAGGTGAAAAAAAATCCAAAAAAAATTGTACTAAAAAAAAATTACGCAAAATCTCAAATACGACACAGGCAGACAATATGTCGACACACTTGAACCTTGAATTTTTTTTTTTCTTTCTTTGTAATTATTCTCAGCTATTGTTGTTGTTGTTGCTGTTTTGAAGTGCCCGCATTTGTTCTCAGGAATGTCTTTGTTGCGCCGTTGCTATTGTTGTTGTTGTTGCTATTGTGTGACGTATGTGCAATATGTCAATTAAACGTCGCTTGATCTTTAAAAAAAAATAGAAAAAAAACCAGCTCTACACGCAAAAATGATGCACAAACACACATACGCAACATGTGTTCACATTAACAAACACACGCACGCATATGAACCTATGAATATAACCGCAGCAGGGACAGCATCATCAGCAGCGTACATGGGCATTAGCATTCACAACAACATCATTATTGTCAATATCATTACAAACAGCAACAACAACAACAACAACATGATCAATATGTTTCTATCAGTGGCGTTGAGAATCTACTTGTGCTTTGTCATTCATTCGTTTCAGTAAAATTAAAAGCAATAAACACCAAGTGTCATCAGTAACTGCCGCTGCGGCTGTCGCTTGCCTTCGTCCTGCTCGTATCCTGCTGTGACCGTGCACATTACTTGCATACACTCAGTCGTACGTAGAGTTGATGGCTACTGGTGTTGTTGTTGTTGTTGTTGTTGCTGCCACTTATATCATTGCTTTCTGCTTGAATGTCCTGGATGTTGTGTCCAGTAGCAACAGCAGCAGAAACACAATTTAAAAAAGTGACATTTAAAGTGATTTTATTGCGCATCATTTAATTAGGACACGGTTTATGATTGAAGTGCTTTTTTGCAGATTGACTCACTTCTTAAAATTGAACGATTTTTTTAACGTTAAATGTCACATTAATTACAATTAAATTGGAATTACATTGAAGTTGGTAAAATATTTTTTTTTCTTTTAAGCGGAAACACAATTGAAATTCAATATTGATGGTCATTAAAATGTCCTTAATTTTTTTATATTACTTTGATTTCATTGCATTAACGATAAAAAGTTGAAATTACCATTAAATGATTTTGTTAAAAAAAAAACGAAATTTGAGTTAAATTTTGTAATCAGTTAAATGGTAATACGATATGTCAATCATTCAAGACATTTTATTATGATAAGTTTTTTATTGCAATAGCTTTAGCTAGTAGAGGTGATATCCTTGGCATCGCAAAAAAAAATTTAATTACCCAACACCGGGTTACGAAAAAAAAGTGTGCGCAAGTTTCAAACTTTTATTGAAATGGGGTATTGCTTCCGTTATAATAGGTACTGAACGGCTTCACTAAACATAGTCACATTAAATGCGGCAACTTTTAAATAAATACAACAGCTCTTGTGTGGGGGAGGTACCATGCCCACTTTTCAAAATATATCAACTTTTAGTTTTGTGAAATTTCGTTTCATTACCTTACTTAAATATTTCTCTCAATATAGCGTTTTGAAGTGCTTGCTGGGATGGAAAGTACCACGCCCTCTATATAGATTCACGAAGTTCTTTTCCAGAGCTCTTCTGAATCAATTCCACCATTTGTGTGAAATTTGGTGCCATTATTTTAATTAATTCACGCAATGTAGCGTTTTGTAGTTTGGAAGGTGCCAAGCTCTCCTGTAGAAATTTGCCCAATATGGCCTTTTTAATGTTTTTGAACCAAAATTTAACAAATTTCATCGATTAAGCAGCGTTCTTACCTGGCATGGCCCAGGCTGGATTTTTTTGCTCAACTTTAAGGAATGTTCCTTAAGTCGATTGAAGCCAATAGAGCAAATTTGCTAAGGAGTTAAAGTTTATTTTTCGATCAGCCTACGGGCAAGGTATAAAGGACTGGAGAAAGCGGTAACGCCTTATTTAATTGAATTTTCTATTAAGCTCAAAGCTCTAAAATAAGACTTCTTATGATCTGTGGCACATTTCATAAATGTGTGACCCTTAATATTTTGACAATTTAATGAAAATTCCAAGGACAAAGTGATGTAAAAAAAAATCACTGCAGCGGTCAATAGTATCATTATTATTTATTGCTAACACTTTTTTTACACAGCACAATTGACAAAAGTAGCAACAACAGTATAAAGAAGTGAGAAAAAACCGATGACATTAATCATGACAGCAGCAACTAGCTGCCGACCGAGCTAGCGACCAACGGGTGGCCATAAATGAAAAATGGATTTTAATGATCACGGATAAATGTACGTGCGCATAAATTTAGTATACATAGTGCCATGTACTGCCTGTGGTGACAAAGTACTTCATTTAGAAGAACGAAAAAATAGGATTGTTATTGCAAATAAAATTGTTATAAAAAAAGGATTGAATGGCCTTGTAAGCATACGTGGTGCTTTTATGAAAAAAACTTTCAACACATTTTCTGCTTAAAGATATTTGGTGAAATTATTAGATATGATGATCTTTTAGCATGAAAATTTTACACCGAATAAATATACACTTAATATTTAATAAGAAATAAAACTATTTTAAAATACAATCAAAGTTAAAATTTCACATAGAAACAAATAGCGCTTACATTACAGAAAAAAACATCATAAACAAACAGTAGGTGGCAACGCTTTGTGCACTGTAATGCACAAATGCAATGATATGTTTCAAAATTATGTTTTTACAACATCATGAACATGAAAGCCACAATAAACCACAAAAAAAGGTTGCCGCCTACACTAAGTGTTAATGTTTCCTTCTTTTTAACATAAGCAACGCCTAAATTTATGCAATATTTTTTATATATCATTTGCAGCTAAAGTGGAATTCTACGAAATTTCATGCATACTAATTTTGTTCTCATTTCACTAATAGCTTTGTTTTTTTTTTGTAGCGCAAGTAATTGTTGTTGCTATTGTTGTATCACAAGGGATACACTAGAATGCCGTGGTGTGCGTGATTATTCTCTATCTTTCGTTGCGCTCAATGCCATAATCCAAAGTAGTTTATCTTTGTGTGTGCCGGTTATTGAAATTTGAGTGACGTCGTTATAGCTGTCAGTCGGCACAGCGGTCAATTTAAAAATAAAAAATAAACGATGGAGCACACACACACACGCGTACACTTATTCAGCAGTGTTAAGAAATAAGTGTGTAATATATTACGTAAATTACTTGGAAAGACATTTGAGTAGCGCTGTGACAGCAGCAGCCGGTTAGTCGGTTGCAGTATAAATGTGTGAACATATTTTTTCTATTGGTGCTGCTGGTGGTGGCAATTTTCATGGGAAACTAATGGTTTCCTGTATGAGTTTTTTCAATCAAGTCAAGTGTGAAATTAGGCAAAGGCAAAAAACAACATAGTAACTAATTTTAGAGGATATAATGTTTACGCGAAGCATAAAAGATTTCTAAGCTATATGGCTCATTTCTTGGTTTCAATTTTATTCCTCTAACTATGAGATCTTCAGCAAGAACCTTTCAAAGTAGTCACTTTTACACCTTATCTTACTAAAGTTATAGCAAATTT
Organism: Meiosimyza decipiens; assembly: GCA_963680825.1. Taxonomy (NCBI): domain Eukaryota; kingdom Metazoa; phylum Arthropoda; class Insecta; order Diptera; family Lauxaniidae; genus Meiosimyza; species Meiosimyza decipiens. The sequence goes on along the minus strand of OY804261.1, from coordinate 7,459,280 downwards.
GTTAAAAATTCAAAAAACCTTACTTCAATAAAATAATATAAGAGGTACGCTTTAACTCCCCTAAATATTACATACCAATTAATACAATGCACAGTTATGAGGGCTTATAAGAAATAGTATATAACATTCTGCACGTATGGATATGTTCATATTCGGTCATCAAAGTAAAATATGCATTCATTGCAATTATGGTCACTATAAATTAGTAAGCTGGATTACAATCATTTGTATCATGATAGAAGAATAACTTGTGGGTGTTACTTTTTTCTTTCATACTTTAACTGAGTATTTTAACTTATCCCAAAAACCACTCTCTGGATCTATGCAGTGATATTAAGACCCATTGTACTTTACGCTGAACAGCTCTTTAAATAAAATCAACATAGAAACTATAAAAACGAGTACAGCACGTCTCCTGTGTACTGGTGTAACAGGGGTGCTGAGCATCCCCACTGCAGAATCTTTAAGCATCAGACTAAATTGACCAGTTATTATTTATTGAATGAAGAAAGTCATCATATGTTACCACCAAACTATATGGTGAAATATTTCATACTACAAAGTTTGTTGGACAGCGTTGTTTTAATGATAAAGAATGATAAAAAATAATACCCAGAAACATTAAAAAAAATATTTTACATGAAAAAAAGGACTTTCATTTAAAGCAAAACTCGTTGAAGGCAAAATTCTATCAACCCAATAATAAAAAAACAATAAAAATTACAAATATAATATCCATTGTCTTTACCTACAGTGGTCTTAGTACATTTTCATCATTTAATTTCAAAAACCTTTTTTTGAGTGCAAATATCGCATTGAGCATTAACGAAACAATGAATAAAGTGAAAAAATTGCATTAGTCATTAGAAAAATAATAAGCCTAATGTCACGGCGTAAATTTCCTCAAAGTAATTAGTACATTGCTATAATCAAGTTAGTCTTTAGCAACTTAAGGCCAATTAAAATGTAAAACAAAACTACTTTTTGGTTGGAAGCCTCAATTTTTAACCTTTTCTTATGCCAAAAACCGAAAAACTTAAGCTCGATCTTTCAAATTCTTATTTTTATATAAAGCCAAACACTCAAAAATTCATCAATTGGAAAGCATAAAAATTTTGTTAAACTTTTTTTAATCACATCATTTAAATGAATATATTTTTTGTCATATTTGATTTAATATTTTGAACTATTTACACTTTTAAAGTTTTATCACCTTGAAAGGTTCAGTTTATTAACGTGCATGCAATCAATGTTTGTGCCTATCGCTAGTTTTTGCTTATTAGAGAACAAACAATTGCTTGACGTAAATTATGACGCGTTAGGCGCATTACGCATAAAAAGAAAATAAAGGACTGGCTGCATTACACGTCATTTTTTTACGTCAAGCAAAAATCTCTTTCTACTCGCTCCTCTATCAACATAAAAATTTTCATTCATAAATTTTCTGACACAAACACACACTGAGGCACCAAAAAGCAGCAAACAAATATACGTACATATGTACCTAAGAAAAATATACATAATATTCATACACTTAAGCTTAAGTCAAATATACATACAACAATTAAGTCTACAAAATGTGTGGCAACGTCAGCAACAACAACAACAACAGCAACAGCGAAAAATTTATCACTGAAAAGTCCTTGATGCTTCATTGACTGAAGCTAAAATAATAGAAAAATAAAAAAAATCCACTGCTGAATAGAAAAAAAAGGATAAAACTGAAATGAAAAAAAAGTCCATACACACATAGCACGCCAACACAGAAAAAACTACAACATCGTTGTATGCAATATACAACGTTAGTCATCAACAGCAGCAGCAGCAGCTCAGCAACACAGCAAACCCAGCAGCCGAGGCTAGATTTCAGCATCATCACCACTTGGCCTGTGCAAACAACCCCAGAAAGAGTGGCGCGCTCTATTTGCTTCCTATTTAACACACCGACCGCACTACCAGCACCACTCAGCCACTACTACCTATGTAATATTTTCAGCGCTATTAAATGCTACCCTTAAAAAAATGTTTTTCTAGTGATTTCATAATCAATGAATGAACTTTGCTACTTAGTCACTTGGTGTCTAGCAAGAGTGAGTTTTGTGCTGTGAAAATTGGCAGTGGTATGAATGAGGTGTTGGGGAAAGCCGTAGCTAGAGCTGTAGCTTATGAAATGAGAAAAATTCAATGTAGAAAAAATTTTTGATTTTAAGAAAACGTATCTGAAATATGCAGCCCACAGTTTAATTTTCTGCATATTCTGAAGTAATGCTTCACTTTACTAATACGCTATACGGTGCGTATGAGTAACTTTTTAGCTAAAATTCTATAAACTTTTAAATTTTTTGCTTAAACTAAATGTTGAACTACAATTAAAAGCAAAATTAATATATTGCAAAATACTAAGCTACACAGTGGTCAGTGGTCAGTTTTATAAACATTGGTTCAGTAGTTTCAGAGTAAGAAGCAGGAGAAGTAGAAATCAAATTTGAAATTTTTTTTTTACTACTATTTTTGTTGTCCTGCATCATTTGCATTTTGCACTATAAGCTTTTATTTGTAAAGACAACTCACTAATTTGTCATGGCCAACAGTGCGTATGAGTAATAAATAATCATATACTTTTTTACAAAAAGCTTTTTTCCCTAAATTAGCTGTTAAATTGAAATCAAGCGTAAAATTAATTAATGCTTAAGCCAGTGGCTATACATTGCAAATGTTTTAATTTAAATTGGTTCAGCAGCTATCAATAAATATGCAAAAAATTATAAATTAAATCCATAATACGTGCAAATTTTTCATTTTTTTGGTATTTTCATTTTTGCTGGTTTTGCATCATTTAAAATTTTTACGTCAGATGTTCTTTGCTTTTTTTTCTTTTGGTTTTCGCTGCAAACACTTTTTTGATTCATAGAAATTCTCAAATATAAGCGGAAGTTGTGTTGGTTGGCGGCGCGTATTGGTGACACACATGATACATACACACATCAGCATATGTGTATGCTAGTACTATTGTCGCCAATGTCGTCAATCTGGCTGTGTAACTCATTCAGAGTATTTTTGCCACAAACTAAAAGTTCTTTTTACCAGCGCAGACTTAAACTCGCCACAGACTGCCGCCAAAGCAGAGCGAGTGATGACGATGATGATGGTGGTGATGTTGTTATTGGTTTTTTCTTGTGTTGGTGTTTGGATATTGATATTGTTAGTGTTGCCAGCTTAAGTGTATCAAACCTTTTGGGTACATTTTCTTATTTAAAAATCTCTTAAATGATTTTTATGTTCTTTTGCTTAGCATCACTACTGATTTTAAGTGCGCTATTTTTTACGGCATGGAATGTTTTATAAAATTACTTGTGGTACTTGCGGCTTTACACGCGCAAGAATTGTTTTTTTTTTTTCTTTCTTCATAGTTACACCCTTAACATCTTATTCTATATTCGCTCTTCAAAAGTAACAAAAAAAACACAATTGAAAGAGAGTTTGAACTTCGATCTCAAATACGAACGGTACAAATGAGAAGAAAAACAAAGTATCAACACAGAGCTTCAGAAGCAGCATGAGCATCAGCAACGCAAAATCAAACAATAATTTTTGTGTTAGGCTTAATCCTAAAGAAAGGATACTTATATTTAAAAAAAAAAAGCAGGCAATAATCTTCTTTGACTTAAGTATTGTTTTAAAAAAGAAATTATTCAAATCGGTTCAGTACATTTCGCACCAAAGCGTTACAAGCCATTTTTATGTAAGCAATTTTATATAAATGGTATATTGGTGATTAAATTTTTCTATAATCTACTCTTTAAGGTTATAATCATGCCAAAAATATATCAATTTTTTAAGCGATTGGGAAAAAATTAAAACAAAATGAAGCATCCCGGTTGATAATTTTATTTTATAGTAACGGCACTTGGCAAAGTCAACTACAAAGTTAACTGTTCTGAAGTCACTGTGTTTCCTTTGCAATTTTTCTATTTTACTTCACAAATGCCAGGAAAAACTGAGGTTCCAGTGCTCTAAATTTAACTGATTGATACATTTTCCTTTGACATGTTCTGAATCATATCCTTTGACCATTGCATATTACTCTTTACAGCTTATAATAAAAGTTTGGTAGCAAAGTTCTTAATATGGCTATGGGAGTACCATTTAGCAGTGTTTTTACAGTCCTACTATTTCGTCATTGGAAGCAAAAAGTCCTACTAGTCCATTTACGTTCACATTTAGCATCTGGCAACTCTGTGATGAATTTTTAATTTTGGCAGCACTTTGCTGCTGCAACATTCAAAGGATTTTGCATGCAATCGCTTAAGTGTCACTGTGTGCGAAAACTTTCTTGATATTTATGTATACATACATTTGAATATACATTTGTATGTGCATACTACAATGTAAACACTGTGTGGTGTTATAATTAGAAAGAAAAAAAGTTCTACTCAGAGATTTTCACGACATTCGCCATTGATGCTGCAGCAGTTGTGTTGACCCACGTTAAAGTTATGATGTCATAATTTATTGATTAGTTAAAAACATTTTATTTTTAATGTGCTATTTTTGTTTTTACTCCTTCGTTCTTGAGTGTTTTTAATACTTACCTCCACATTCTATTTTTTGTTAACCTATAAATATTTAACTTGTAAGCTCATTCATAAAAAGGATTTTGTTGTATATTCGGTGACATAATATTATTTATAAGTTACAAAGACTAAACGTGATTTAATTGACTTTTGCTTAAGTAAAATAATTCCGCTCATAAATTAACTTTAAAGGACAAAAATACGTTTTATGAATTCATAATAAAAATTCTTAAATTATTAATTTAAGATCTCTTCAACTTTGCAACGAAAGATATTTTCAAAATGAAAGATTCTAATTACTAATTCTTAATCCCTTTTGCACTTGATACTTCACATTCGATGCTTTCAAATTACATGCATAATAATGACAGTTCTTTGTTATCACATAAAATTCATTTGAGCGTTAAGTATGTCCACGACATCGCAACAGAAAAAGAAAAAACTTTGAAAAGGGTTCACTTGACCCTTTTGAAAATGTAGCAAAGCAAAAACTAAGCGAAATAGCAAAAAAAAAAACAAAAACAAATTGAAACTTTCGTTTAGCATAATACAAATACAAAAACAATTTAACTTAAGTATCCTTATTTCGTTACTCCTTTTAATGTTAGTAAAATAAAGACATATAATTAGCAAGCGCTCACAAGTATACTACGTTAATTTGGCTAATGACTTGCGGTTACTGTACTGTACATCTACAAGAGCAGAATCTCATCCTTTTCTTTTTTTTTCATAAAACAAAGTCTATACATTTTGCTTTAATCCGTGAATAATTAGCTGTAAATAGATTTACTATATTAAGCTGTCAAAGTTGATAATTTTAAATTGGCATTTCATATTTTGACGAAAGGTCAAAAGCATATTGAAATTCGATCTATGATCTTCAGTTGATACTGTACATTAAGCCGGTGGATAAAAATAGAACAGTTAAGCGTAGCATCTGCCAGAAAAGAAATCAATTTAACCCATCACATCCAGAGTGATTTATCAAAAAAATATGCGAGAGCATTTCATAAAGATATATCTGAATGAAAATGTATGAATGAAACATAAGCTGATAATTTAAATAATCATATTTAGAGAGAGAAAATATAATTACATTTTTGCAAAGATTAGTAGACACCTTTCCAATAAATATTGGACGTAAATTTTCCGTGACATCTTCTGTGGCAGCAAAAAATTTCACCCATAATATATTGAGCATTTGAATTGCATATTGAAACTTTGTAGAAAACAAAATTATGAAGAAGAAATGATATTGAACAAGTGGGCGTGGCAACTTCTCAAAATGGAGAAACTTTAAATTTTAATATTTAGAGTATATACATAAGCTTTATTTGTTATACAACAAGACTTAGTCTTCTATCAGTGGCAGATTTAAGTAGGGCCTTACACCAATTTGCGCAATGTTATTGTTCAAATTTTGAATTGATTGACTGGTTTTTTTTAATTTAACTTTTGACCTCATGTCCTATTACGCATATTTATATACACATAACAAATAAAACTGAGTCTTTTATTCTTCGTAACTCTTACAATGCAACATTTAAATAGTTCTTTTTTGACCTATCTGCGCAGTATTTTTTGTTTCTTCTTCTTTTGCTTACAATACACTCACGCAAAAGAAATGTAGCAAATACACATGCACGTTTTGCATAAAATACTAAGCATACATTCAATAGCTGACACAGTGACAACAACATTAGCACAATTCATATCACAAAATATACATGTATGTATATTACAATATATGATGGGTCAGCCCAGAAGTCGTAAAAATTATGATAAGGGGATTTGGTAGCACCAACAAAAATTTGTTTTTTTTTCGGGGAATACTTTGTTTGAGATTAACCAACAATACTTCAAACTCAACCGCACAAAAATTCAGCCTAAAACGGGCTACAATTTAACTTAAGCCATTCGTTCGGAAAATTGTTCAGTAAATCAAAAGGTCACAAGATTTTTAAGTTTTAGATGGTGTACGTTTGAAGTCTTAATGTGGCTCAAACCCATGTATTAGTTAATATGGCAATATTTGATGCTAAAAAATCATTTCATGGTGCACATTTTCTATTCATTGAATGTGAGCTATGTGAAACTCAAGCAACTTGCAAGTTCAACTCAATTTAAATTTTAAACTTTTTTATTAGATGTTTTGGCTACAAAACTTTAATGAATCAATTATCTATCTAAAATGCGAACCGTTAAGCGAAACCGCTAAAAAAATAAAGCCTTGGAGCCACTGCTTTTGAACATTTAAGTGTGACGCCAACTTTGCTCAATAGGAATAATTAAAGTGATTGTTAGTGAGTTGCAAGTGAACCATTTCCCAGAAAAAATTCTGTACTGAATAATTCGCTTTGAAACTACTTGGAATATAAAAGTTTTAAAAGAGTTTTTTTGTTTTTTAATACCAACTAAAGGAAAAGTCTTTAATAATTTTAAAGACAACTCAGCAATTGCAAGAATTTGATTTTAAAAAATAATAAAATAAAAGGCTCAATGTTTAATGATTTCAATTTTGAGTAACAAACCCAAACTAACTGTGTTTTAGTCAAATACCATCCGTCATTTTTTCATGCAGATATGTAGTTCAACTTAACGAATTCCCAAAATGTTCACGTAGCTACAATTACTTGTAATGTTAAAAAATGCAAGTACTAGCGGCACAAAACTGCTGTTTTTATGAAAATCGGAATCATATGAAAAAGAAAAAAACGACGATCTAACGTAATAAATTTGATATGGGTTGTTTTCATCATCATTGACACACAACTTATATTGAACAAATGCCTAGCCACCAGACTGTGCCTTTTTATTTTTTAAAATTCTAATATCTTTTTTAATGCCTTTAAACTTACAGCAAGACCTTCTCATGGCAACTCAAAATAGCATTTAAGTACATTACAGACAATGACAAAAGCTATAGAGCCATGATAACAAACTATTTCAATCTGCGATAAAATGATTTGAACGTTGAGAAGATGTGATTACTGCAGCATTGCTGAGAGACTTGATAGCTTGATTGTAAGCTTCGACGTCAACGGAATATGTTATTTGGAAAAACATTATCCTTTACCTATGCCGATAAGCCATCGTCGTAAGACTATATAAAAGCCAAAAAGCGTCGTACTACTGTCGATAGCAAAAAAGTGATCAAAGATTTTACTTTCAGACTGTGCTTAATTTGGGTACATAAACTTATTTGTCCCTTAGCATATTCCAAAAATAAATAGTATAACATAATAATAATAATAGAGTTTAGCTCCTACAGTTTTTGGCCTTATTAGCTATTTAACTTGAAGCTTTAATTCAATAGCAAGTGCGACAGTGCGTTTTATTGATAAATGGAAAGATTTTTGTTCGCCAAATGCGTTCATTTTTATTTGAAATTGCTGTCGAATTTAGCCAACAGCTCTGCATAATAGTTGCGTTTGATCGCTTTGAGCTTTTCAGGGTAATCAATGCGAATGGGATTCCACCAAAACAAAAAAATCGCCATCACCTTATTGACTGGCATAATCACCTTGGTCTTTTTCGGTTTCGATACTTTAAAAGCAGTTCATTGCTTCGACTGTTTCATGTTTTGTCTACACTGAGTAAATGGCGCAAAAAGTTCTTATTGCCCTAAATATTGCCAAATACTCTTTCGAAATGGTTACACGTTTGTATTTGTGTTCGATTTAGAGCAAAGCATCCATCTGGCAGCAAGTTCTCTTAGTTCCCAAATATTCATGCAATATACTTTCCAACTATTCACATGAAATGTACAAGAGCTCAGCAATCCACCGTTTCAGGCGTTCGTTATTGCTTTTGAACGTTGATTTCGAGGCTGCAGAGTCAGATAAAATACTGAATGATTTGATATTGGTGTTGAAATATCTGGCCTAGGCTGACATTTTCTCAGCCCGCCTATGTATACTAAAAAGTTTTTAATGGACGAAACTTGTAAAAATTAAAAAAAAAATATTTACTTTTTTTAGTGTTATTGTTGCACCCTAATACGCACCAACAAACAAATGAAGGTATATTTAGTTTTCAACTGTTATTATTTTTCTATTTATTATTGCTCCTTTTTCTCATTCTTAGTAGAAATAAAGCTAAGGACTTTTTTATAAACAATTATCTTTGTCCTTTGTTGTCGTTATTTTTGTCTAGCTGGTCTTATTTCATGTTGTTGCTGCTGTTATCTGCATTTATTTGTGCGCTTGTTGAGAAATGTTAAAAATAGCTAGAATAAGGGAAAAATACCAATACACATATGTACAGAAAAGGACACATAGAAAAAGGATCTAAATAACAATAGCAAATTGTAGCAAAAATAAATATTGTGGCTGTTTTTGTAATTTGTCTTAAAGTTCCTTCAGTTTTTGCGCAATTTTCTCTTATTTTTCACCTGTCATTTTGTTATTTATAGTAAAATAAACAACATGAAAATGAGCTAAAAAAAAATATGAGGGAAAAATGTTCATAGCTCAAATAAAAATGTGTATTTTTTAACGAATTTTTCCATCGCAAAATAAAGACAATAGATGAATTATATATCTGGAATAGCGAAAGTATATTAGTGAATATTTGTGGAATTGTTTTTGAGTTCTTTATTTTAGTCGTTTACTTGGTAACATGATGTTGCGAAAGAACTAATATTGTGAATAACATCACATAAAATCACCCAATCAAATATCATATACCATCCGTGAAGCAAGCCATTTATTATTTTCACGCTATATAAAGTAAGTTTTTACATTCGTATTTGCTCTTTATTTTATAGCAATTTCGTTCATTTAATTTTACTAAAGTTTTCAAGTTTTTCTTTGAATATTCTATCACAGCAATCAACAGCCAAACTTTTCATGTAGTTTAAAAGGTCTTCATTAAATTTATTTGCCCTTAGGGTGATACGACAACAGCAACAGACTAAATAAAATTTAGCATTTTGTTATTTGGCATGTGCCAAATTTTCAAAAGAAAAATAAATTCAGTAAATTAACAACGCGATTCCCACAACGCCCATACAATATTTCATAGCTGAGTCTACGACCCAACTATGCCCCGGTGGGTGGAATGCTGTCTTTAAACGTTGTATGATGTTATAATTGATTAATAAACAACAAGCGCACTCTAAGTATTTCAACGTGTTTTTCCTTTAAGGAATTTAAGAAATGCCTAAAATGATACGTTGAAATTGTTTACCAGAATGTTCAGGATTTTATGTTTTATATATTATTAAATTAAATTGCATAATTTTGGACAAATAAAAGTAGTAAATATTTTATAACATAAAAAAAATTAAAAATTATTTAAATGTGCCACATATTGGCCAATTTAACTGCACCATATATTGCACAGTAAGCTATTGCTTAAAAATTTCGACCAACCAAATATTAATTTGATCAAAATTATTAGCATAAAAACAATAAACCGTGACAGTAAAATATATAAAATCGAGAAAAATTATGACATCTGACATGCGTCAAACGATAACATAATAACATAAATGTAAACACACACACGCACGCACACAAATATTGCATAAAACTATTAACCAAAATAAATTCAGGAAGAAAATTTATTATTTTTTCAACATCTACCTACCGCTTTTATTGGAAAGAAAAACGACTGCGACGACGAAAGCAATTAACAAAATAAACAACAACAAAGGCACACAAACAACAAAGGAAGTAGAAAAATAACAAAAAACGAAAAAAAAAACACAACAACAACTGAATAACATCATGACTTGTTGCAATAACTTTGCACAATGGTTTATTTGTACGTGTGTATGTGTTTGTAAGTGTATGTATTTGTTGATTTATATCTATTTGACAAGTTTAAATGTCAAAGCAAAAGTTTACATTTTTTGACACCAAAACAAGTTCGTAGAAATTGTGCATGTATACAAACAACAAATAAAACATTGTGTGTATGTGTCAATGTATTGGTATAGAAATTTTGTTTTCCAATTTGCGCCTTTAATTTCAATACAAACACACAAACGAAAAAGATAGCGTGGATGCCGAATAGGAAAATTTTAATGTTCTTTTCACAAAATTTTGAGAATTTAAAAATGTACTTGTTGTGGTTTATCAACATTGTTTGTAAATATTGTTCATTAACATTGACATTGTTTCTAAACATTATTCATTGTTTCGTAACATCTTTTCTAGAAATTTTTTGTATCTAAACATTGATTTTAAACACGGTTTGTAAGCATTGTCAGTAAACATTGTTTCTAAACATTGTTAAAAAGCATTGGTTCTGAACATTCTTTCGAAACATTACTTATAAACATTATTTCTAAACACTGTTTCTGAGCATTGTTACCAAACATGAATTGCAAACATTGTTTCTAAACATTATTTATAAACGTTGCTTCTAAGCATTGTTTATAAACATTGTTTCCAATCACTGATTTAAAACATTATTTATAGACATTATTAGTAATCATTGTTTATAAACATTCCTAATAAACATTATTCATAAGTATTTTTTATTAAGCTTGTTTCTAAACATCTTTTCTATACATTTTTTTGTATCTAAACATTGATTTAAATATTGTTTCTAAACATATTCAATAAGCATTGCCCTAAGGATTGTCGATAAACATTTCTTCTAAACATTATTCATAAACAATGTTCCAAACATTGTTTTTAAACATTGTTTCGAAACATTGCTTGCAAACATTGTTTCTAAACATTGTTTCCAAACGTTAATTGCAAACTTTGTTTTAAAGCATTTTTTATAAACGTTGCTAAACATTACTTATGTATCATCGAACTACGTATACTACTTAATTCCGAAAAATGTTCAATTACCCTTGCTTCCTACATCATCAGAGGCCACAATCCATGACCGAAAAAAATTTACAGCATTAAAAGTCAATAGACTATTTCCCCAATAATATTAAAAAATGACTCAATTTCCGGCTGGACCCACGTGTCACCGCACAGCTAAGCTGTCACACACGAAAAACAAAAAATAAATATTTTACGTTTAAACGGCTAAGGCGTCATTGCGTACCTATAGCACATACGAAATGTAATGTCAGTTTGGTGTTCATGATTAAATATTGACACATTGACATGCAGGTGAACTGAGAAGGAAGGTAAACATATACAAATGATAGGTGCAAAAGAGATGCAAAAGTCATTTTTATTATAAGACAAATTAAATTGACCTTTCGTTGAACTCCTTACAAGAGGATAAATAGTAAAAAATATCAAAAAAAACTTCACACATAAAAGAAACAAAAGAACTACGGAAACCAAAGGACTCTCGTTGCTCATTCACGATTTATATGAAATTTATTTTGGTTATTTGAATTTCTATATTAGCTAATGTCACATAAGGAGAGATGAATGTGACAGTTTGTTTGGCAATTAAATGAGATTTATGAGGCAACTGGTTGTTACCTTTGTTTGATTTTGGGGTTTCGTACATTTTCACAGTGGTTTTACTTTTTTTTTAAATAAATAGGCAGCTTTGTATTTCTTTGAACGTGATTTGATTGAAATTCGCATGAAAAATCAATCCACTGTATATAATAAGATTTTATACACAAGTTTAAATTCTTAATTAAACAAATTCAAAAAAAAAAAATTTATGACAACCAGAATTGTGGTTTATTTCTTATGAAATTCTTATAAATATATTTTTTGATTTTAAGAATAAACAAAATTAAAACATAAGTAGCTTTGAAATAAAACTTTTAAAATTGAGCATTCTGTTTGAAATATTCACCAGCATAAGTTAACAAAAAAGTCATCTTGTTTTCTAGGAAATTTTACCTAAATTTTTTTGTAGACATTTTTTAATTTTCTAAGTTATGGAAATAATTACAGAAAAGTTTTAAGCTTCTTTATTGTTTTTCAACAGAAAATTATAAAACAAAAATAATTTTAATGAAAATTCCTTTGAAGTAGTGTGATATAAAGCAAGTTGTTGTAAAAACCAACCAAAGTACTTGAAGAAAATCGTGCGGAAAAATCGCATATGATAAATTATACAAAATTTTAGGGCTCCCATTATTTCTGTATTTTCGTTTCCAATTTTTTAGAAAAAATGAACCAAAACCTTTAAAGAAAAAATAAACAGCACTATTTGCATTAAAATCGACAGTGAGATTTTGAAATTTTTGAGCTTTTCCTCACAAACACCGCTTGAAAAATGGGCTTTTCTTTTACCTCTTAGTCATTGCTTTGGCATGTTGAAACGGAAATCAATAAAATGATCACATTAAATAAACCTTATAGCTAATTTGCCTATAACCGGATTTAACAAATAAAATTCAGAGTTGTGGTTCGTAGAAGATATTCTAAAAAAGAGTAAACTGTTAAATTAAATGTTAATCATACGCACTGTTGTGCAGAATAGCATAAATTTTAGAAAGTAGTCAATAAAGCGTAATTTGCTGTAATTTTAACGAAAAATTAAAATTCCAATGGATTTCATTTTACATTTTTCTGAGAACTTAATCATTTATTATTTACAACAAACTATTATAGCAAAAAAACTAGCGCTAGCTTTTATTTTCCGCACATGCCTAAATTATACTGCGTTCTATTTATTTTTCCCTATTATTACGTATCATTACTATTTTTAATATTTTGAAGAAAAAGCCAACAACACTTGTAACTATCAACAGCAGCAATCTCTAAGGATTGGAGTCAGTAGCAAATGTGTATGTGTGTATGTATGTAGGAAGGCAGGATAGCAGTGGGAGTTGCAGGAATTGAAAAGTTATATTAAAAATGATTGATTTGTTGTCATGCTGCTGGTTGCATGTGTCAAGAGTTGTTTCTTTTATTATTATTTTTTTTTTTCAAATCACCTTGAGTTTATATCAAAATAAGGTGTTTTTCTCCGCAATGCTTTCAACCTTACTACTTTTGCTAGCTGTCTATTGAGCATAGCAAAATTCCACAAAATGTAAGCGCGTGGGAATTGATGAGTCTTTTCCTTAGTTTTGGCAAAATAAATTATGAGAAAAACTAATTAAAAATTTAAATAGCTTAGGTTTAATTTTGTAGTTTCAATTTAAAAAAAACAATGTAAAAAATGACTGTAAACATCCTACAGATATGCCAATTAATAAAATTTTCACGAAAATCCAATTAACTAAGTCAACAAACGCAAGCATTGTAATGAATGAAATCAAAATATGTAGCATTAAGCAAAAAACCATACATTAAAAAGTTTTATATCAAGCAATTTAAATAAATTGCTTGGTGGTTAACGTACCCATATTTGCTTGTTTTTTTTCTTGTTTTTGTATGTATTTATTGACTACAAAACCAATTTCACAGTGAAAGAACGATATACAAAAAAAACACCTGCTGTTTTTCTAAAATTAGAGAACATATTTAATATTTTTCAGAATACAGACGTAATGCCTAAGAGGTGTACAATATCATCACACGATACCTTGCTCCATTCTTTTTGAAATAGTACGGTCCAATGATGCCGCCGGTTCACAAATCGCAACAAACAGTAATTTTTCAGAGTGCATTGTCAACTCTTGAACTGACCCTGACTGCTCTTCAGACCAAATTCGGCAATTCTGTTTGTTGACGTACCCATTGAGACAAAAATGCGCTACGTCGCTGAAGAAAATTTTTAGATTAAAAATACATTTCTCACAGAGCACGAAATTTGATAATAAAATTCAATAATTTGCAAGCACAGTTCGTTTGTAAGTCTATTGATGTTGAAATGGCAAACCGTACTAAGCATTTCGTGCATTGACATATGTTACGAATCACGCGTAAAGATTTAAGAACAATACACTGAAAAAATTATAACAAAAAAATCAACCGTTGTATCGGAGCTAGTCGACTAAGCTATTTTTGTTAAAAAACAAAAAAAAGTTTACACTTTATTTGCATATGTTATTTATATTCAGAAAGTTCTGAAGCGATTGAGTTAGTGTTTTCGTAAATTCACGGCTTAAAGCTTTAAGCTGCATAAAAGCCAACTTTAATACAATTTTATAATTTAGTTACGTATTCATGTACATATCACTAAACTTTTTATTTTTTTTTATGAATAAATGTTGCTCATACGTACTGTTTTCCACATAACATGAAAACAAAACTGCTACATTGCATTTTCTCTGACCAAAAAAAGTGCAGAGATCGTTTTCAAGAGATCATCTATCTTTTCAGACTCCGTTGAATTGAATCTTAATTTCGATCCAGTCTGTTGTTTGTTTTGATCGGCATTCTGTTTTTGTGATTTCACTTTCACAGAATAGCAGCAAATCTCAATTTTAGGCCACATTCAAACCGCAATAGTTAAGTGATTTTTTTCGTTAACATAACCATGCCATGATAACAATAATTAGTGCAAAAGCAATTTAATTTTTAAGTATGATATTAGCTTTGTTGGAGAAGTGTAACATTATATCTACATGTGCTTGTATTGCAGATATTTTAAAAACTACTGAACCAATCTTAGAGAAAACTCTATTTTTTTTATTTTGTAAAGCTTCGAGTTAAAAAAAAACTTAAATTCAATTCCATTTCATAATTTACTTTTTATATAAAATAAATGTTACTTATACGCAAAATTGACTACAATGTAGACACATGGTTGAAAGTAAGCAGGGAAACATTTTTTTTTTCAAGAGGTTTATGATAAAATGTAAACTGCGTGAAATAGAGTTTGAGGACGCAACAGCCCCAGTATTTATAATATGTAGCCTATTTTTGAACATCACACAAATATTTTAAAATAGATGACAACTTTTTCATATAGTTCTGGGCGCCTTTTGTAATAAACTGGCATTATTAATTTCATTGATTCTTTCTGAATAAATGAATTTTACGTTAAAAAAACTAAAAATATTGATGACGGGAATGAACCACCGTCTGCTGCGGCCAGAGAAGTAACAAATTGGCGCCATTGATTGCAGCAAAGAAAAAACGACACAAATCAAAAAGTAAATAAATTGCAAAGTGTGCTTTGAATGCCAATAAAAGCAAAATTAAATTTTATTTCAAAAATTGCCATTCCGCCCGGGCTGTCAGTTACAATAAAAATTTTCATTTATCTCCATCAGAAGTTTTTCAGTTCATTTTTGATCTTTTAAACAAACAAAAATAGAAATTGTCGCATCATCGTCATCAAGAACATCAACGTTGTCGTTATGCTACTTTTTGCTATAACAACTCAAGTCGAGTGACCAATCACTAAAGTGGGAAGTAGCGCACTAAAGAAAAATTATGATTGATTGATCAAAAATGTTAGCACGCAAAATAAGTGCATAAAATACAAAAAAAAACAAATTGCATTAAGAGTAAAGCAAAAAAGCCAAAAGGAGGACAAAAAAAACGTGAGGGCAAAAAACTAAGACGAAGATTGATTTGCGCTTTGTTAAGCGTCAGTGTCCTGTTATTTTTGTGTTGCAAAAGAAAAATTGCACGGATTGTTCTTTTTAAGGTTAAATTGTCCTGTGGCATATGCTGTCATAGACGGTTGCTTTTCTTTGTTTGTAACAAATTTTTACAAAATTTAATTGCAGTAAACAATTTTTCTTTTTTGTTTTCTTAATTAGTGTCTGTTCTTTGCATGTTGCATATCTGAAGGCAACTTTGTCCAGACAAAGTTTTATTCCGATAAGGAACTGTATATGTTCTATACAGAAAAATTATTTTCGAAACAATTAAATCAGTTTCTGACTTACTCAAAAGCTTTACAAATTAAACCTTTGCTGTTTTCTAAACTAAAAAAATTCGCTCAACATGTGGTATAAGTAACATTTTATATAAAAAATACTCTTTCGAAACTATGAAATCAAATCAATTAATACTTTCTGTAGCATTTCTTAGTAGTTTCGGAAACCTACCCCACAAAAGTAACAATTAAATTCTGTATTATTTTCTTTAATCAATAATTTCGTCAGCATGTCGTATGAGTAACACATACTTGAGGGCATATCGAAAATGTATGCATTTTCTTATTTTCGAAACAATAAAATTAAAACATTTTAATTTTCGGTAGCCTTCAGCAGTTAGGCAAATATTGGCTAATTTACATTCATGTCACTTCAGTAGTTTTAACTATATCTATCACAGACAATAATTTTTCTATATACAAGCATGACAGTCAACAAGTCGTATGAGTAACATACAATTACAAAATCAAAATTTACTTGGCTTTTGGCACACTATTTATAGCATATGAAAAGTTTACGTTGAGACTAAGCTACCCTGTGGCATATGCTGCCCCCGCTTACTTAATTGCAGTAGTTAAAATTTTCATTTTATTTTAATTAAAGTTTTTTTTTTTCGTATAACGCACCTGCGTAGGCAATTTGTCCAGACACTGCCTTATTTCAGCAAAGTACATGTTTAAAAAAAAGATTTTATTTTCAACCTATTAACAATTTTAAGTTTTATTTAGCCACTTATTTTAAGGCAAGTATTGGCATGATTTGTTTCAAAACTGCTCAGAAGTTTTTGATATAAAAAGCTTTAAGCAAATCTGTGATAGTTTCACAATTTATGTTGTATATTTAAAATTAAAACTATTAACTATTTTCTTTTTTTTTACAGGTAAGTTATAAACTATCAATGCAATATCTCTAATATTTGCTTGGATTAGTACAAAAACAATGTTCACTTATAGCTTCGGGTAAGTTAATCAAATTTAAATTAGATTGAAAAATAATAGAAGAGTTAAAGAAGAAAAACCAAGGTGGTACCAAAGAGTAAAATAACGTAAACAGGTGATAAGCCTCTGTATTATTTACATACATACGAGCACAGACAAACTTATAGCAGTTGCAGTGATATTTTATGTCTACCATAGGCAATTTTCTTTGTTTGCTAATGCAATTGTCTGGTGTCTGTCTAACTTGAAATAGAAGTTACTGTAAACCATTCCTTTTCAAACTTTGCTTTATTTTATCTGTAAATATCAGTGAATCTTTTGCTAAAGCAGGAAATTTCCATTTTTTCCAATTTGAGCTATGCTAACTAGCAAAATACAAAAGGGAAAATGGAAAAGATTACGTCTATGGCAAAAATGTATAGAATACAGCAAAAAGTTGAGGTTTTTTTTTGTTTTGCCTAACAAGGATTAAACACATAAACACAAACTACAGCAATATTGTGCGTTTTGTTGTATATTCTCATCGCATCGTTGCTGTGCAAAGAAGCGCAAAAATAAATCGCATCTAGACATTGTTGAATTAGCTTTAATGTAAATAGTCGCTGTCAATATGTACAACAGAATTTTATTACATTTTTTTTCTTTCCCTACTTTGCCATTTTTAAAGTTGAGAAACCTGTAGAATCCGCTTAATCAGATAACGCTAGATTTTATTTAATAGCTACAGTAAATGCAGCTCAATTTTTATTAAATTCAATTCATTACAATACGAATTTTTGATTTTTATTACAGACTTTGAAATAAATGTCAAATAAAATTCATTTATTTTAACACAAAATGTTTTAGTATTTTCTTCCATTCAACACTGGGCAATGATTGCAAGCACTCAAACCGCATCACAAACACAAACTTAATAAAAAAATTAATTTGTTTCGCCACCTTTAAACTTAATCACAAGTCAGTAACTTTCTCAAAAAGTCAAACTTTATAATAAACCAGAAAGCTTTTTTTAACATAAAACTTTATCACAAACTTTAAATTACATCACAGACTTAAAGTTTAGTCAAAAACTTACCAAAAAGCGAGATCACAATTATAAAATCTAATTAAAAACCTTTCACTTTCATACCGTAACATATTTATCATAAAATTTCATTACAAAAATGTATTTTTAAACTGTGTACTATAATAAAAACTTTGTAGAATTAGACCGTAAGAAAAATGTAAACACAAAATTTTATTATATATTTAAAAATTCAAAGCTACTGCCATAAATGGTTTATCAAAAACTCAAAATTTGATGATATTTCAAAACGTTATCACATGCTCAAATTTATATCACAAAGTCAAATTTTTAAAAAATATGAAATTTAAGAAACTTTTTATGGACGCTCTTAATGGATTCGCATTTTTTCAATTAAAGTTAAGCGCAATTTTTGTGTTTTATTTTCTTGAGTGATAGATATTTATTGCTTTGGTAAGCTCTTTGCTGATTTTCAAAATTATTTTGTCAATAAGCTTTATATGAAAATGCCTAAGCTGACAAATTGCAGACTTACGTATTCAGAATTTGCTTGTGCAGGCGTTAAGAACAGTGAACTAAATTGTCACATTTTACAGAAATGTTGGCCAAAAAACAAACAATGCTCAAAATGCTGAAACGAATTATTAATTCAGTGCAGTTTGTTTCGTAAACAACTTGTTATTAACTGTAAGCCACCGAAAAATATGACCATCCATAATTTGCTGTGTCAATCTGGGGTACATTGATTTCTCGATGTATCAATTTTAAAGGTGTGAGACATTTTTACACCAACATTTCGTTCAGAGCTGTCTCCTTCCCAACATTGACCGCTCAGCACAGAAAAAGATTATTAACTTTAGGTCCTATTAGGCTCTATCAACATTGAATGCTGCCTTGATCTAAAATCAGATAGCTAATGTTGTGCTTCTCGATTTATTCGACATGCCGACACACTTTATAAGAGATTGGTTCATCTTTAAAACTAGCACCAAATTGTAGGAAAAGATTAAAAGTTGATTTCGAACGTTAACAGAACTGCAACTTCTAAAGACTAATTTTAGGTACTTTTTCGAAATTATGTTTCTTTCTCCAATCAGTAAGCAAGTGCAAATTTTGGGGACCTCTTTTCTATATCACTCGACAGGTAATTGTTGAGAAAAATTTTAGCCGCCAGCAGGCATAAAATCTTATAGCAGTCTCAATAACATATCATATTCATAAATTTTTATCAAAGCTATAAAACTTTATAATGGACTCATTATATTGTTTCATACTCTATTTGTATACACAGACATACAATCTTATCACAGATTCAAAAGATTTAACACAAACTCTAAATTTCATAACAGGCATGATATATCTATATCGACTCTATAGCTTAGCACATACTCTTTGGTTCATCACACAAACATTAAATTTGTTTGCATAGTCAACATCTACTCGAAATTTGATTTAGGAAAATCATCACTGACTACAAAACTTATAATACACTTCAAATATCAGCACAGACATGAAATCATTTTCCATACTTCAAAGGCTCAATAGTCACACATCTCAAATTCCATCACATAAGATCCTTACAGAGGCTCCATAAAATATATAAAGTTCAAGAATTTATCAAGCTCAAATATTTTTTACAGACTCTATAACTCGTCACACAAACCAAAATTTCAACGCAGACATAAAATTTCCTCACATATCACAATAACTAAAAATATGTTCAATACTTCAGCACAGCCAGCAAAGTCCTTATCACAGGCTCAATTATTTAACACACGCTTAAGTCTTCAAACCAAACCTTATTTCTTAGCACATTTGTAAAAACTTTGTACAAACGCAAAAACAAAACTCTCAACGTTGTTAAGCCTACGAGCTTTAAACAGTAGCGCAAGCTCAAAACCTTTTACCAACAGCTCATGCTAAAAGCTTAAAATAATTTCACATATTTCATCACAGTGTCTCAAATTTTGCACAATTTTAAGCTTTAAACCTTAACAGGCAGTCAGAATTAATACGCTTTCAGAAATTATTTTATTTAGCAATACAGGCTACTGAATAAAATTTCAACAACGTACGCATATTTTATCATAAGCACAAAGTGACTATGAATTCATTGAGATAAATTGACTAATTTAAAATTATTTATTAATGATTTCATTCAAACATTTGAAACGCTCAAAGTATTTTGCACTCAAAAGCAGCATAAAGCTTATCAATGCTAAAAATTCTACAATTGAAGTTGAAGTACGCGCTGGTCTGCACGTATCAACTCATACCGCTTTAAAGTTCACCTCCAAACACAAACAACAACCGCAACAAATATATTGCCGCAAAAAAAAATGAGCATTGACACTTCAGTGATGAAATGTCATCAACATTAAGACAATTTCATTTGAACAAAGAAAAAAATTAAAAATTGCTACTTGTCGCAATTAAGAAACAACACACACAACCAAGGGAAATAACTCACTGGGGGAAACTAAAAAAAAATGGAAAAACACAAACCACTGAAGCCATTAACTTTACAGTAAGCAGACGGTGCGGTTTCTTGACACGCTGCCATGAAGAGAGAGAGTATAACCCTAAGTACATTGCTATGATGAACTCTGTCTACAACTGAACAACAGCACCGTTGTCATCATATGTGATGCTGAATAATATTTTTTTTTTCTCATTATTTTTATCACAAGCAGTAGCTGAAGTGAAAACCTTTAGTGCATCGGTAAAAAAAAAATGTCGGTTCCTAACGCATTAGGGTAGCCGTAGTCATTGTTGCCATCAACGTTTAAGGGTGCAAATTAACGCTGTGGCATAGTGGGCGCTTTGTGTGATTTCGTTAAGAAAAATTTTTTTTCCCAGTTTAAATAAATTAACTTAGATAGCAAGCGAGCAAAAGGGTGTGTTCAAAAGAACGTCATATGTGAAATAAAATTTTTCGCTATTTTTATCAAATATTCTAATTGGCAATATAAAATAAATAAATTCACTTTTGACAAATTAAACGATATTGCCAAATTTTACCATTGTGTTGTTGACTTTTATGTCACACTGTGCTGCTCTAACAAGTGCAATCATACAGACAAATGCTCACAAGCACACGGGGCGCTTACAAATACAAGCAAATAGGTATAATTTATGGGGGAAAATGCTGCTATGTTTTTATTGTTTTTGTGCACCCAAGCCATTTTGCGCTGTTGTTAGTCTGTTCACTTTAATGGAATTTATTTTACATCGTTTTGTAGTCATATTTTATGAAGTTGTTTTTTTCTCAACTGATTTTATTTCATTTTTAAATGTGTAGCCTATTGGCAATGTCGTATGTATCTTTTTGCTGTTTTACACCTGAAGTATGCGACAATTTAGCTGACGCAGCAAGCAGCAATACTAAGGTTATTAGCATGCCACACACCGAAAGGTGTCTGGAGATTTTAAGAGTTTTGTCTGTTGACTGTAGCAGTCAGATTGTGCTTTTCTTTGCGTTTTGTTTTATGTTATAGTGTCTGCTGTGTTTTTTAAATTGAATATTTTTTATTTTCTTAAGTGAAAAAGTGTTAATTTAAAGCTTTTACGAATTCAAGCTTTCAAAAATAAAAAAATGATTCAATTTATTCAAATTTTGCAATTAGTTCTCTAAACAGCTAAACAATTGCAACGAAATCAGGAGTCATAATCGGACCGTATTTCTTGAAAAATGCGGATGGAACCCATGTTACGGTCAATGGTGCTCGTTACAGAGCAAAGATCAATAATTTTTATTGCCAAAAATTCAGGATATTGGTGTAGCCGACCTCTGGTTTCAACAGGATGGCGCAACATGCCATACAACTGGAAAACAATCGTTTTATTGAGGGAAATGTTCTCAATAAATGGACCTGTTAATTGGCCACCATGATCATGTGATTTGACGCCATTGGATTACTTTATTTGGGGATATTTTAAATCACTTGTTAATGTCGACAAACCCGAAACTATTGAAGCTTTGGACCCACAGAATACACCATTTAAGAACTAGTCGTGGGCAACATTTAAACGAAATAATTTTAAAAAATTGAGTTGTTGGAACAGAACTATCATTCCAAATAAATATTTGCATCAATACATTGGTTTAAATGAATTTTATTTAGAATAAAAATTAGGAAGCACTTATTGGATTACCCTTTACATAGTTTCTGACATCTTGACAACGACGTCATATCACAATCCAATACAGCGTTTCACATTTCATAAAATAATCTTCTTGTGAATGTTCAATTGGTAGTAAGGCAGCTCGGTTTGACATGTGGTATGAGTTACACTTAGTATAACTAGGACTCTAAGCAGCATTCTGGTGTGTTTTAAAAATACGCAGGATAAAAAACTTGTTATTTAAAAAAACCTTAAAAGTGCATTTTCGACATTTACATTTCTTTGTGGGCGAACTTTAGTTATCATAAACTTATGCAGAAGACATATACATAAGTATGAGTTTTAAATGTTAAACTTTTCTGCTAAAGCAGCAACAAGTAATTTTACTTTTTGTTGCCTTAAACTATGTAACTTAAGTACCTAACGAAAAGTTGCATTCTTTTTAAGTGCACATGCACACACGCACAACCCAAAGTGTGCGTGAGTGGTACAAACAAAAGTGTGTAGCTTGAAGCAAAGTTTTCAATGTTTCGAAAATGTTGACATTTTCTGCACCAAAGCGATGATAGCAATAGCAGACCATATGCAAGTGCGATTGCAAGCAACAAACAGTGCGGTTCCCTTCAATTAGTATTTAGCCTTAAATGTCAACAGTTCATGTATTAAATTTAAGCAGAGAAACCATTAAGAAAAATGTCAAAATTTGCACGCAATGTAGACAGTGATCAATCTACTGAAATTCTAAAATTATTACACTAAATCAAATAAAATAAATTGAAATTATCAAACAAACAAACAAAAAACCAGCCATAAAACTGAGAAGTCATGTCTGAAGTCAACACGACGTATGCGTAACAATTCAATTGCAGTGATGGCATTTTCAGTACAATTGTACCCACTTTTTTCAGTACATTCGTGATTTATAATTAAGCTGAGAGTTGAGTGAACTAATTTTTAGTATATTAAAATTTATGGGAAAATTCCAACTTATATTCATTGCGAAATCCAAACAATTTAGTGCGTCGCACTATAATTAGGACATTCAATCATTCATCTACCAATCTTTAGTAGCAGGTAACTCGCGGGTTGCTGTTACATTGTAAGTATCGTAAAGCTTTATTTTGGGCGGTGCGTATGTGATGATCATAAAGTTGCAGAATACACACAACCTTAGTTTTAAGGACTAAGAATATGTAGCTGCTACAAGCAGAACACGTACGTACTTATTTGATCAGTCTAGCGTCCATTAATTCTAAGTATTCATAAACACTTATGTTTCTTATCTATTATTTCAAAGCATATGTAGGTAAAAAACATTCTTTCTACCTGGATTGATTTTGCACAGTCTTGGAAGTCGATTGAAAAAAACTATTGCATAGTTTTAGGACTTAAGTTAGTTAATTTTTAGATTTGCAGTAACTTTTTCAATTTCAATAATTTGAAGAAACTTTGTACGATTGAATTTTATGATTTTGTACATACTTGAACCGTATGATGTGCTCTTGGCACCTTAGGGTGAAAAAAGCTGAGATAATGTACACAACTAATCAAAAAAAAATCTGAAATAAATGACTACTAGGAATGAAATTTAGTCCATGTTGAGACATTTGCAACGATATACTACACTTGTTGATCAAATGATGGAGATATATGAAAAAACAAAATCGCATAGAACTTAGAGGCCAAAAAAAAATGTTTTTTTCCTTCAAAATCTTTCAATACTAGCTTTCAAAGGGGGGGATGTCATTTAAACTTTTTTTTGTGATACTATCTAATATACATTCAAACAATAAACTCAGCATATTACCGAAAAAAACAAATGACATCACTGGTTTGAAATGCAATAGAATTGACTTGATACAATTTTTACAACGGGTGGACTGTTTATAATATTTAATTTGGTCTCTGAGCAAGAAATAATTATCAAATAAGTAAACAAATTTATCTTTGTTTTTAACCCTAAGAGCAACTGCTTCCGCTTCGAACTGCCTTAAGCTTACAAACGTTATTTAATATATGTAGATGTTTCCAATTAAAGTAACACTTTTGTTTCAAATTTTCTTTCAAATTATCACTCGCAACTACTTGCAAGATATTTCTCTTAATTTAATTTTTATTTTATATCATTTGAATTTTATTCATTTATTTATTCATTTATATTTTATTTTATTTTATTACTTGTTTTTCATTTACTTTGCGCTTGTCTGATTGTCTCCCTAAGGAAATAGAAAATATAAATTTCTCGTTTTCTACATAAAAGCACTAAATTGTTTTTCTTCTTTTACTTGATCGAATTAAAATCAAATTAAGTTTTTGCTTTTATATTGTCTTCAATGATTTACAAGCAAAAGAACGAGCACATGTATGATAGATGTGCTAGAGCTTTTTCTTAACATGTAGCCAGTATGAAAAGGTAATCTCTATTTATTATTCAATTTGTCACAAATCTATTTAGTAAGCCAGTAAGTTAAATGAAATGTTTAAATAAAAATTGATTAATAAGCTTTCAGTAAAGTATGTAAGTTTAGCTACAAAAATTTTAACTTATTTAAAAAACGCAAAGCGAAAGATATTTTAAATTTTTGGTGTACATATAGAAAATAGTTTAAAATTATTTTATTTAACTTACGGTTTGGTACTTTGTGTATAAAAACCAAAAAAAAAAACACAACACATAGAACAAAATAACAAATAAGAGCCAAGGCTTTTCATACTAGTTTCGTTCATTGCTAAATGAAATCATCAGTGACCTTTAAGTCTATTAGTGAGAATTTCTAAGCCATATTGTTTTTTTTTGTATAGATTTGATGACAAAACAAGCAAAAGGTCAAACAAAGTATTATCAACAAATCTATGCAAATAGGAGAAACATATTAGGCTTACGAATTCTGATTAATCGGAACAAAGGTCACTGATGATTCTTCTTAGCAATGAATGAAAATAATATGAAAAAATTAGTTCGTAAAAAGATTTACTGTCGCGGCATATTACTCCACATTAGTTTTATACTGAAGCAATTTTCCGATGTAACATGTTAAGTTTGTGCAAAAACAAATGTTAAATTTATGTAACTACTGAACCGCTTTTCACAAAACCTTTTTTAAAATATTCACATAATTTTCATTTTACATAAAAGTAACATTTAACAAAAGTTTATAATTTCATTTTTACATAATTATGATTTATAATGAAATTTTAAATTAATTGTTACTCATACGCCCCGTTTCACATATTTTTATTCTGCTAGATATATTAATGTTTACTTATTTTACTAAACGGCATTTAAATAGCATTTCAGATGTGATTGCCTCTTGAGCTGAAAAACAAATGCCTCTAAGTCAAAACGTTAATCAAATAAAGGTCATAAGTTACTTTATTCACTGATATTTATGCGCTACCCCTAACTCACTATCAGTGTAAGTTCACTTCACTTTAGCACACGTGGCATTCCACTAAATTTGATTGCACTTCCTAATGACAGCCATTACCATAATTGAAGTCATCTAAAAATAAATCATTATTTAATTTTATCCAACGTGTTCTGGAAGTACGAGCAAGCCAGCAGACAAGCAAACAGCGTACAATTTTTGACTACTTGCTGCATAGTTGTATTAGTTACAGCCTGTATGCGTAAGTGTTTGTGCAAAACTTAAGTGAACCATATACAAGGATCTTGTAAGAATTTTTCTAATGAACTTTTGTGAAACTTTTAAGTCAACATATTATGAAAGCTCAAATTTTTTGTGAATTATCTGAGACAAAATTTTTTATGTTTTTTGACATTTTTCAGTCGAATATCATTTTTCAGCTATATATCATTTTTCGGTCAAATATTTCCTTGAGCGCAAAAATACTTTTCTAAATGAAATTAGTTGCACCTTAATATTCGCAGCACTCTTTTTTATTGGTAAAAATTTTTAACGATTTTTATAGAGAATTATTATATTTTATCATTTAATGTTTGACTCCCCTACATCTGAGATACGAATATTTTTTTTCCAACTCAATGCTTCAGCCACTTATGTCCCTTTAACAGTTTAACTGACTACACTAAAGATTTTTATTTAATTTTCTCGATTTCTTTTTATCCTATTGGCTATTTTTACTATGACTTTTTTTTACCATTACGTGTAATATTTTTATTTGGTGTTTTTTTTTTTGCGTTTCTACGTGCTGTGCCTACTCACCGTCGACTGCACCGGAAATTGCTTTCATGTTGTGAGCGAGTACGCTAAGCTTGTGTTGCTGCCTTAATTCTGTATATTTCTTTGAATTAAAACTCACCCAATAGCGGATAGCGGTAATGACTTGCAGCATACCACACGTCGCCGCCGGCGGCGCATGTTTTCCTAAAAGTAGACTTAAATAAACGCTAGAATAAATCGTAGAGCATACACCATTGACGAACTAGGTTAAGACTACATAGTAAATACACTTGTAGTTATATGACGTCGCCAATTATATATATGTGAGTACATGATGTATTACGGGCTATTTTAAAAATGTTGTTCAAGTAAGGCCAAATTCCATGAAAACTTAAGCTCGCTCTACTTTTATAAAAAACAAATGATTTTGCTCTGGTTAATAGCTCAGATTTTATTTTATCTTAAAAAATATTTCTCCCATTATTTCAAAGAATTTCCTGTTTCATCAATAGTGGTCAATGGACAAAAATATCGAAACAATGGCACTGGCTTACATTTAAGTTTGTTGAGGTCAAGAGTTAAGCTTTTGAGATCATTATCTCGTTTATTATTTTTTATTCATTTCTTATAATGGAGCATAAACTTTTTCGAAATATTGAGAAAAATATATCATATAATAATGTAAGAAAAAATTTTAAAATTCCAATTTTTTTAAGATTTTCTAAGAAAAATATCTAAGCCTAACTAGTAAAATCGCTCAAACTATAACTGTTAGCTATATGAAAAGCCTTTAATGAAAAACAAACCTAAGTCCTTCCATGTATTTGTAGTAACAACTTTCATGGAATTATTCACAAATTTTCAAGATGTATGCGCATACTTTTTAAGCAACTTTTTCAGCACTTATTTATAACTTTTATGGAAATTATTTCAATCGTTAATTTAATAATGAAAATAAACATGATGAATATCATCATCAACATTATAGCATTCAACATCGTTGTCCTTATTAAAACCATACCACAGGCAGGCTACATATGTACGTCAGCAGCTAACGAACATGACACATTTTTTTTATAGTTTTACACTTTTTGTGATAAAAATGGAAAAAGAAAACACATCAACAACGTTTTAAAAATCATTTACAATCTACAATAAGCCGACTTTATTCCGCGAATTTTCTTTGAAAATTCATCAAAGTTTTAATTACGTTTATGTAGATTTTCTGCTTGAAACTTGGTGTTATTTTAAGGTTTTCCGTTAAAAAAATGCTGCTGCTTAAAAGTTAATTATTGAAATAAGTGTGAGTAATTGCCAGCAATTAAAATTTTAGTCACTTAAAAGCGAACATGTTTTTTTTTAATGCAGATTTTAAGCTGAAAAAAAGTTCAAAATTTGTTAATTTGTACATAATGCGTAGGCTGCAGCGATGTTTTTTATAAAATTTTCTCTATAATGTTAGGAATTTATGCTTTGAATCATTGTACTATGGTAAATGCAAACAGGGCTGTAGTTATTTGCATTAACTAACTCAAATTGACTCCTAAAGTTATGCAACAAAATTTTATTTAGAGCATAAAAAAGAGCTAAATTACGAGCTATTTGGCATGCAATTGCATGTGATAAACTCCATTATTATTCTTTTAACAAAATTGATTTATATGACAGACGACAAGCTTATACTTTGGATTTAAATCGTAAGTGTTGTATTTGTGATGTCTTTCATTTTGAGAGTAGGAATTACTGAACTAAATTTCATACTCAAGACCATTGAATTTCCACGTATTAAGTGGCAATGGAAAAAATAGTGCAATGATCCTTACACCGTGAATGTAAATGTGAATATTCACTTTTAATCAAATTTTGCTTAAGCTTAGCTCTTATTTTAAACGTTTTTTTTATTATTGCTTGAGTTCCTTGTGGTCGTAAAATTGAAACTTTCATCAACAAAAATAACTTTAAAAACTTTTTAAGCATTCATTTTTTTGGAATTTTCTGATGCGTTGCTGCAATACATTCATACCATATATTTGATCAACCAACCCGAAAATAGTTTTTTTTTGTACGCAATTTTTTGGAAAAACTTTTGCATTTTCTTGCGTAAACAAAAACATATCTTGCAGCACACTAGGAACAGAATTGTGGAAGCAGCAAAGTACAATGTAATGCTGCATTACAAAACTAAAATTTTCAGTTGCTTGGTGATGTAAAAATCGAATTTTTTGCTACAAAAGCTAGATTGTTTTTCTTTAAAAAAAAAGGGTTTAAGGAAGTATTAGTGTATGTTTGTCTGTCCATCTAAGCTAAATGCTAAAAAGTTTTCAGAGCGATTTTTAGCACTGCATAAGATAACATTTGGAACAGTGCTGCTGAATATTTAATGAACTTTAAAAAAAGCAACATCAGTTTTGGTGCTGTTTTTTAGCAAAGCAAACTAAATTGATGAGATGAATTATTTGAAAACATGCGAGTAACACAAAATGCAAACAATAATTTAATTTAACTGCATGAACCTGACTATGCTGTGCAAGATTTTTACATTTTCGGTTCATGAATGTTGATTTAACATGTTTTTTGTAGGCTTAAAAAAAAACCTAACAATTTTTATTATCAAAAACTTTTTTTATTGTTTCTGCTTTGATTCCTTAGTGGTATGTTTGCATCAAAAAACAAGAAAAATTGTACATCAGTCAACGGATTTTACACAAAATTTAGAAAAACAACAGAAAACAACGCTGTAGAAAGTCATAAATAATATAAGTAGCAGTAGTGGAAAAACAACAGAAAAACAAACATGTTGACATGTGCAATAACAACAACAACACTGACAAAAACATGAATAAGAACAATGTTTGGTGTTTTTTTTTTGCATTTTGTGAAAAACAAAATTTTTTGGATTTTTGCGTAAAGTAAATAAAGAAAAAAGTATACAGCTATGAAGAAAAATAACGAGATGCAGCAATAAGTTGTCTATCAGTAAAAAGAATCCACAAAAAATGTAATATATAAAAATTATTCACATACTTTCAAGAGCATCACTACAGTGTCCAGTAAGCAAGCTAAAATTCAATAAAAATTTCAATGAAAACGCGTTATGCTATTTGCTTACTTTAAGTCTAAAGTCGCAGCATAAGTTTTAATTTGTTATTAAAACGCTCTTAATGTGTGAATTCTGCATATTTTAATTATGAAAATTGTTTCATCGATTTTGGTGAAACACGGCGATATTAAGAGACAATGCATTCAGATAAAAAATATTTTTATAACCTACACCTTGGGTATATTCACTTTGTCATTTCTTTTATAACGCATAGTAGAGAGCGTGGCAGGTAAAGAAAAGTATAATATTCTTGATCAGCGTCATCACTTGAGTCGTTTTAGCTATGTCCGTCTGTCTGTCTGTGTATCTTCTGTCGATCTGTTGTCTATTGAAATCGAGTTTACGTGAAGACCAAGCAAGCTAATACAATGAAATTTAACACACACCTCTTAGACTTTCTTACAAGCTGCTGGCTTATGAAAATGAGTAAAATCGGTGCATGGACACGCCTACCGTCCATTTGCCCATTTGATGAAAATTCGCGATTTGGTGCACATATAAGCAAAATTAGGATTGGACTTCGTTTCAGGTTTTCATAGGCTCTAAGGGGGGCGTGGAATAGCCTTAGATTTTAACTTTTATAACGCCATATCTCGTAAGCCATAAAAGCTATTGCATTGAAATTTGTTAAACGAATGCAGATTATACATCTCTTGCATTTTTTTAAAAAGGAGCGGAATTGGAAAAGTGGGCGTGGAACGAAACTGACACATACCTATGATTTTTTGATATGATGCCGCTGAAAGCAGACATCAATACAAGCTGAGTCAGTATGCTGACAAAACTCGTTTATGGGCGTGGAACTGCCCACAATATTTATAAACGATATATTAAGAGAACTAATAACATAATCGTCATGAAATTAAATAAGGTAGATATTCTTTTTACAAAACTTTGGCGCAAGAGTGCCTGTAGGCGTGATGCCTTCCATACAAGCAAAAAATGTTAAATCCTATAAAATGATATTCTTTTTGCATTGAACGTTTTTTTGAAAAGTTCTAGTAGAAAAGCCTTTAAAAAACATGAAAGATTTTCGAAATAATCTTTAAAGCAATTTCTAATGCACAGCTAATAATACGTACTTATATTATGATTGCAAATTTTCAGCGTAATTTATTTTGAATGACAGTTTTATATCCATCAAGCATTATTTTGCGAAAAAAAAATAGGATTAAAGGTCACGCTCTTTACTGCGCATTTATAAATTTGTTAAAGTTGGCAAAAACAATTTTTTTTCCATCAGCCAGATCAAAAAAACATCCGAAGAAACCATGCACAAAAGTTGAAAAAAATTTGAATGTACATACAAACGCAATGGGAAATTATTTTTCATTTTCATTTAACGTGTTGACTTTTAACGTCTTTTCCCCGTTGTTTTACTGCCGTTGTTGTGTAGTTTTAGCTGTTGCTCCACTGTGAATTACAGTGGACAAAAAGTGCAGATGTTATTTAGCATAATGTATAATGGACATAAAGGTTTCTAGATCGGTAAGACTTTAAATTGAAACAAAATACATTTTAATTAATTTTGAATCGAATTTTTATTTTTATTTATTGTTTTTAATTTGAGAGCATTATTGCTGAAAAAACATCAGTTATGTTGTTTTCTAAAGTATAAATTAATTGCAATTTACCAAAATAAATGAGTGACTTTACTCCACAGATCTTTAGTTTAATGTTGCATGGAGTAGATCAAAGGTTCAAAATTTGTCAGTAACAAATTGTTATTGTGGACTTATGCCGAAAACTATTTTGAAAGTATAAATGTTAACAGATTGTGACTTGAACGAAATTTATATGTTCTCTGTTTCAATTTAAAGTTATATTACTCAAAAAATTCTATTAGAGAGTATCATATAACACTTTTTTTTTGTGGTAGTTACATTTGTGCAAGCGTTTTATAGACTATTTTAACAATATGGTTGATTATATATCGCTCATCATATTTTGCTAATTGTTCTTAAGTTAGAAATATATTTTTATCACTTACCGCAAATTCATCAGCAATGTTGGTATGTTTCACAGATCTGAAAAAAAAATTTGTAAAAAATAAAGTAAGTTGAATTATGCTCATATGGGGCATATTTTGCCCCATTTTCATGTATCGAACTTAAATTAATAGACTTATTTAACTATAAGCTTAGTTGTAGAAAAATTTAACTGTCTCACTGTTCGCCAACAGTGTCATTGGTGAGAGTATGCAGTGCAAACAGTGAGACAGTACAAAAGTTCTTTAAAGATGACGCTACAAAAGCTTTTGTGTGATGAAAAAATGTTGGAAAATTAAATTTTTTACTAAATCAATCCATCAATATATTAGAAAAAAAGAGAAACCTATCCCTATTTGATGATTGTAGGAGCATGCGCTACAACTTTTTATTTCTAAATGGGTCAACAACTTTCATTTTGACATGTCTGTGGTTATTTTGAAAAACAAACTGCAATGCGAAATTGGCGCACCTCTCATCTTACATAGATTTTTTGCTATTTGTTGTAAATTTTTTCACACCACATTCGCAACATATGTCAACTCCAAAAAATGCTCAGTAAGGTTTGCCATTTCACCATGAATAGACTAACAAACAAACCGCGCTATTATCAAAAATTTTCTTCAGCGTCGAAACTCATTTTTGTCTCAATGGGTACGTAAACAAACAGAATTGCTAAATGTGGTCTAAAGAGCAGACAGAGGCAGTTCGAGAACTGCCAATGCACTCTGAAAAATTCACTATTTGATGCGGTTTGTGGGCTGGCGGCATCATTGGACCGTACTTTTCCAAAAGTAATGAAAATCGCAATCGTGCGATGATTACCAACTGTTTTTTGCCCAAAACAGAAGAATTGAACTTTGTTGACATATGGTTTCAACAAAATGGTGCCACATGCCAGACGACATGCAATATCATTGACCTATTAAGAGGCGAGTTTGGTGAGCAATTAATTTTGCGTTTTGGACCAGTCAAGGATCATGCGATTCGACCTCGCTAGACTATTTTTTATGAGACTACGTAAAGTCTCTCATGAACAAAAACAAGGCAGCCACAAGTGCAGCACTGGAAGACAACATTGCAACTGCCATTGGTGAGATACCGGCCGAAATGCTGGAAAAAGTATGCCGAAATTAGAGCTTACGGATGAACCAGCTCAGGCGAAGCCTCGAGCAATATTTACTTGAAATAATCCTTCAAAAGTAAATGAAAGGAATTGATGCATCGCTCCAAATAAACATTTCACTCACTATGGCAAGTTTTCAGTTCTTTTTTAAATTTTCAACAACCAAGCACCCGTTATAGTTAACACTATTGTTTTTAAGAGAGTGTTTTCTTCAAGAGATTCTACTTTAAAACCAGCAGGCATATCTTTCGGTCTATTCCGCTTGTTGCCATTCTCACACATTTCGATTAGATTTTCAACTTTTTTTTTTTTGCAAATACCCCACTGTAGCACACGTCTCAATGACAATGTGTCGTTGAGACTACAACTAGCGTTATTATGCTACGCTGAATATAAAACTAAGGGGCTGATTATAGCAAGAATTTGTTGCACACACATAATTCGTAAGCAAATATTGTGTGTGCGCTACACATATGTAATATTAAAGCTGTCATAAAAAAAAAGCTTAAGTCAAAAAAACGCGCTATAAAACGCTATGAACTGGCATGGTGACAGCCTGAAATTTTCATTTGATACGTGCTGAATAGTAGAAAATCTAAGAAATATTAAGTTGTTGCTGTTGTGATGTGATGCGATGTGATGGTGCGAGTAAGCCAAGAGTAAGCAACAGAATAAGGCAAAAAGGCACTGGCACATTTTTTGTTGTTGAAAATACTGCTAGGAAATTTTGTGTGAATAGAGTTGCCAATTTAGGAATACTTAGTTATTGTAAATAGTATGTTATTCCAAAGCTATGCTGAGTTTACAAATTTTAATGAAAGCGCCTAAGAGTATGCAAAGCAAATTGAACAAATTCGCAGAAAGAAAAATAAAAGTTTTGTTCAAAATCATAGCTGGGTCATCATGGAATAGTGGCGAAAGTTTGTGAATTTTTGAAACTTGAGAATTGCTCTATTGAAGAGAATTGCTACTAAAAATATTCTCTGCATCAAGCAAACAATCATGAAATTTGGCAACACTGTTTTTTTTTTCTTTCTTTCTAATAAAGCCGTTTAATACTAACGCTTGTGGCATAAATTCGGCTGGTTGGGATTTTTTATTTCTTTTTGTTTTTGCTAATGCCTTTGTAGCAAGAGATTGTTGCACGTTTGTTCTCTCATTCGTTTGTACGTTCGTTCATTTGTTTGTTTGTTAGCATCTTGGGTACCAAATTTGAGGTGTTGGAAAATGCTAAATTTAGACAACGAAACAGCGTGTAAGCCATCAACAGTTTTGTTGCTTGTCTGCGTGTTTCTTCCATTTTTATCATACTACCATCACAATTTCTACTCCTTCGAGGACAAGTATTTAAGGGAATTTTTTCTTTTACTTTTTTTGATATAAAAGATAAATCTTGTTGCCTCGCCTTGGGTTGTCGTCTTAGGTTTGGATTGGTTTTGTTTTATTTTTTTGTTTTATGCCGTTGCGTCCTTTTCATTTTTTCGGTTGCTTTTACTGTCGTTATTTTGCTGTGACTTTCTTCGCTCATATCCGAAATACAAATTTTTTGTATCATGGTGAGTAAATATTTGTGGTAGACTTTTTTTCGGCGGGTGCTTATAGTTAGTTGTTGGCCCCTTTTTATGCGTTTTGGGTTTACATTATTTTCTTGTTCTGAGAATTTTTATTTTTGTTTTTTACGCTCTTTTCGTTGCTTTTGGGTATGTATTTTTGATTTTATTTCTCTGTTTTTTCTTATTTCATTCAAAGTTTGTAACAGCATTGCTATTTTTAGCAACACAATATATTTTAACGCCATCTTATGCCGCACTCTTCCTTTACGCACACAAAAGTTTAATGATTTCTTGTATTTTTATATTTCGTGTGTATTTTTATTTTTGTTTTACTTTTCAGCCTGCTTCCTTTTCTCGCTTTGCGCGAGCATTTTCGGTTAATAACTTTTTACTTTTGGGCTTATATGAATTTTTTGACTTTTATTGTTTTAGTGTATGTTTAATTTGGTGTCCTTGTGGAGTATTTTATTGGCAGATCATTGGCTTTTAAAGCAAATTAGTTATGGCGTATTAAGTCTGTGAACATTTTAGTCATTTTAAGTAAAAAAAAAAAGTTTGCCTAAAAGTATGCAGTGAGAAGGGGTTCGGATATAGTTTATTAATTAAGTTGAAAATTTTCAATAATATTCGTTGCATAGTTTTAGGTGCTTTGGAAAAATATACATCACTTAAGTTTCTATGTCAGTTATAGCTTTGGAAATTCAATTGAAAATTGGAAACCCTGTTCTTCTTTTGGTAATAGTAATAGATTGAGTGTAGTTTCCACAAAGTTTATTATTAAAGAGACTAGAGTCATATAGATATCGTCGTATAACAGGCACTTATTTTAAGACGTAATATTGCCACCGTACTCTTTACTTGAGACTGAGCTAAGTCACTTTCTACAACATGGAATTAAATATTCTATATGTAGAACAGAAAGTAACTGTCTATGAGTTTTAAGGCTTTTTGTATGCTTTTTAACAGTTTTTCCATACACTTTAACAATTAACTTGTACTATTCAAAAGATTTTTTTCGGTCATAATGATTATTTAACTGTAAATATATCACACGAAAACAAGAAAATGTACAGGATGACTTTTTGTTCTACATAGGTACTAGAGGTCTGCACAAGTGCACTTGAAATGTCCATCAAGTCACTTGCCACGATTGCAAGTGTACCAAGCTTTTTAAATCAAATCCAATCAAACGAAAAGACAAATCAAGCAAGTTGAGCCTTGCAACCGCGAATGAAATGTTCTATAAGTTCAAGTGCAGGCATTAGGGCAAGTCGTACGTTTTCATGATTTCTTTCACTCTTAATTTGCATTTTGTCTGTTGAGAGGCAAACGCAATGTAAAAATGGCTAAATTTACTACAGCTCCAAAGTTTTATGAAACCAAACTTTTCTTATGTAATTCAAATTTTAAGAATGAATACGCAACCAAAAATTTTCAGTCATATCTAGTTTCGGAGATAGAGCTGTCAAAACTTACGAAAATAAGTTTTGTAAAAAGTAATATAAGTTGGAAATTCTTTCATTTTTATACAGTATATGGGTGTCGTATGAAAGATAATTTAATACGCTACCTTATTGGTGAATACGAGTAGATCTTTCAAATTTTATCTATACTTTTGGAGATGTGATGATTTTTCTAAAATATTTACAACTATTTTTTCAAAAAACTGTTATTGTTTTCAAAAAATAGTCTTAATAACCAATATTTTTTTTTGAAGCGGACTACAAGTCACAAGCAAAGTCATTTCGTTGTATCGTTCTTTTTTGTGCTACTGGTTCTGATGAATGCCAGAATGTCACGCTTGACCTATGGTTGACAGTAACTTCTATAGTCTGACGTCACAGCATTTTGCGCTTGCGCAGATCTCTAACAGATATGTAGGC
Source organism: Meiosimyza decipiens (assembly GCA_963680825.1). Classification (NCBI taxonomy): domain Eukaryota; kingdom Metazoa; phylum Arthropoda; class Insecta; order Diptera; family Lauxaniidae; genus Meiosimyza; species Meiosimyza decipiens. Next base: position 7,423,153 of record OY804261.1, on the reverse strand, counting down.
CGAAATTCATAAGATTGAGTTCAAAGAAAAATTTGAAATTTTTTGACTTTTTTTTGACCAAATAGGGCCCCAAAACAGCTCTTTATTTTATCATTAATAATTAACTACACTCAAAGTCAATTTAATCGCATATTCGTTTTAATCAAAGGACTAAACGAAAAAGCATCAAGTAGCCTCTTTTCCATACTGATGGCATACATAATTTATTAAAAATTAAACGTTTTTATTTATATATCACTTGTATAAACTTGTCATAAGTCGATTTTCTAAAGCAGCTTATTGTTATTTTTATTGTGTTTTTGTTGTTATTATCATTCTAACTATCTTCGCCAATTCTATTTGAATGTTTCTTTTTCTGGTAAGTTGGAAAATTGCCCGCAGCTCAATTGTCACTACCTCGCACGGGGTGATGAGTTGGTGGGGTTCCGCCTGCTATTTGGCCATTGAGTAATTTTTCGCTTGACGTCAGCGCAAATAATTTTCTTTGTTTTTTCTCTTTTTTCGTTTCTTGTTTTGTTTTATATTCAGTTTTATTTCACGTTTTTTACACATTGTCAGCGTTGAAGCGGTGAAGCTTTTAATTTTCTATTTTCTTTTGGTTATATTTCAACGCTATCATGTTTTCATTTTCTTTGTTCTCTAATTTTCTGCTCAACTATCTTTTGTTGAAGTTTTAAGGTGGCTTTTTCATCTCAATTTTCAGGGCATTTTTAATGAGCAAGTGCACCTAAGAAAATTACCACAAAAATCATAAGTCAACGGTTATGGGCAAAATTAAGAAAATTTTTAACTTTGGGTTGTCTGTGCAAAAATGGCCCAGTGTTTTGAAATGTAAGGTAGCTTAAGTGATATCAAATGACTATAATATTTTTCGAGCAATTTATCACTATCTCTTTGTTTTTGGCGAAAATAATTTTTCGTTTATGGGCAACTATTCCTTTCGTGTATCCAAAAAAAGTACCAATGATTAGTTTTACAATGCAGTAAAAATATAAAGCATATGAAGAATTTTGTTTGCAACATTTGGGAAACACTGCTTCACTCAATTATTCTTTATTTTTAATTTTATTTTCATTGTATACTTTGGGGCTCTGTAGTGTACTTTTTCTTTTTTCACTGTCACACACTACGTACAGACTACACACAGTATAAGTGAGTGCCTAATTTCACACAATGTTTTTTTTTCTAGTCGACGAATGCCAGGGGTGCCTTTACACTGTTTGTGGTTATTGTATTGTATCGCTAGTTATTGTTGTTATTATTGTTGTTTTTGTTGTTATATTTTTTGCAGCTATTATTATTGTTGTTGCCAGCGGAGTCTGACACGGCAGCTTTCGGCGACATCGTATGACGTTAAAATTTCATTGTTTTCGTTATCGCTTTGTTAGTGTTGCTATCATTGTTGTTGTTGTGGTTGTTTTTTTTCTGCATTGTTTATTCTATTTTCAATTTTTATATTTATTTTTGTCATACCTCTCTCATTTACTCCTTTTTCTTCCATATTTTGTAGTGTAAGTAATGTAATTTGAGCGCTCCTGAGCTGTCACTTGTTTGTGCTCTCTCTTTTACCAGCTTACGGTTGGTTCACTTTTTTTGCTTAGCAGTAGTGCACTAACATAAGTTGGTGCGCCTACACTGAGAAGAATTTAATTTTGAAAAAAAAAAACAACTACATACTTCGTTCCGCTAAATTCGTTATTTAGTAACAATCAATGAATGAATATTTACGTTAGAGCATAATTTCTTATTTATAATGTGATTTGGCATTGATTGATTTAAAAAAATTGCTAATAACTAATACCAAATATTTATAAGCTTGGTATTTATAACTATATTTTAATGTCTGGCTTTGGACCTTTCAATGAAACTTTTTTTAACTTAATTGATTGAGAAAAATTTAAAACAAATTTTGTACCAGAATATTGATACTTCTAAAAAGGAAGTAGTAGGCTCCAAAAAAAATTTACTATCTTTATAACAAGTTGTTGGCTAACAACATACAATCAAATATGTAATAAATTTTAAGTGTTATTGGCAGCTTTGATTATCATGTCGTGTGAGTAACATTTATTTTGAATAATATTTCAGACTTGTGATTTTTTCAAAGAGTCTTATGCAGCAATATCTTTGTTCCGATGAACTTCACAGCTTATATGCATGATACAAATTTGATTAACTTGATATAATCTACAAAAACTCCCAATTTAATAAATGGCCGCCGTAGCTTGATGTATTGGCTAGCATTTTAAGCTAAGCATTACCATAGAAATTTATTAGTATTTTTCATTATAAGCATTGAACTATTGTATATATTATATGTACATTAGGGCGGAGCAAAAAAACACTTTTGAAGCCGATCGCCTTCTAATACCAATAGAACGTTAGTTTTACATAAAAAAAGAGAGAAGCCGCATGGTAGGCGCGTACAAATGATATCTTCAGTTACCGCATCAAGCTCAAAGTTTGAATTTCGCGTAAACAATATAGTTATGCGTCAGAATAAAATCGTTTTAAAATTTCTCGGCGCAGGAGTTACCGATTTGGGCGAAGACATACGAAGAGGCGAAAAAAACAAAAATCGCCTAAAATTACAACGTTTTCCGACCTTCCTATGGGTAAATATTTGCTTCTGAGGTACCTAGAGAGCTGAAATTTTGAAATCGGTAACTCCTGCGCCAAGAAATTTTAAAACGATTTTATTCTGACGCATAACTATATTGTTTACGCGAAATTCAAGCTTTGAGCTTGATGCGGTAACTGAAGATATCATTTGTACGCGCCTACCTTGCGGCTTCTCTCTTTTTTTATGTAAAACTAACGTTCTATTGCTATTAGAAGGCGATCGGCTTCAAAAGTGTTTTTTTGCTCCGCCCTAATGTACATATACAAATGTCTAAATTTATATACAACATTTTAGGTAAATCATTAATTTAAGCAACCTTTCACTTACGTTAACCAACAGCAAAATTCATAATACTCATAACCGCAAGAAGTCAATTTAGTGCAAAAAAAAACCCAAACGAAAAAATACTTCCGCTTTTTTTGGTTTTTTGAACCTTTTTACATTTTCAAGGTTTATTTATTACAAAAGTTCTGAAGGATGACAGCATGCGTAGAAGTGTAATTTTATACTCACTTGCTCGTCTTTCTTTCTTTCTTCCATTATAACTCATTTTTATCCATTGCTTATGCTTTAATCTCAACGCATATTTAAAAATAAATTAGAAAAAGTTTTGCCACACGAAATCACTCATAAAATCTAATGATTTTGAAGTACAACCAAATCTGGTGCTCCTTCGTAAACGGAAAAAAAGGAAAATGATTATTCATGAGATACGTGATACTAAATATAGCATTTCGTACACACGACTTGTAAGTTTAAACTTTTATTTTTGAAAGTATGGAAAAGGGAATCTAAATCTTTATCTTTTATGTTTTCGTAGAGAAAAAAAATGGTGTTACTTTATATAGAAGAAAAAAAAATAAGAACGTGCTATAGAGTGACGTGAGGTATACGCTTTTTAATCCAAAGCAGAAAATTGAAACTTTTGCAAAGTGCAATTAAATTGAATGAAATTTGAAGAGTCATCAAAGTTGAAAGCACACAACAACAATTTTAGCAGCATATCCTGTAAGTCCTTATGAAAGCCAAAGCATATGTTTTGAGCATGAAAGTGTAAATTTTAATTTTGTGTTAATAATATCCATCTTTTTTACACATTTCAAATACTCTTTATAAACGGACTTTTTATGAGCTTATCCGAAATAATTGAAGATGATTTTTTAAAATATCATCATATTTTTTTTTGTTTATTTGTGTGTAGAGAGTAATCTCTGGAACTACTGCTCCGATTTGCTAACAAAAGATGGACTCAAGGGTCTACTTGCAATGTAACTAGGCAAATCTGGCCGAAATGGGATGCTAAGCGTTCGTCAGAGCTGATTTCTCACACTAGACATAGTGTCTCGTCAGTTTTTGCAGTCATAACTGGGCACTGCCTCATCGGCAGACAAGCGGAAAGATTAGGTGTTAGGTCTTTTGACTTCTGTAGAAGTTGTGGAGATGTGAAAGAGGAAGAAAACATTAAACATTTTCTCTGATCCTACCTCGCAGTTGCTAGAAAACGCCACAAAACACTTGGCTCGTTTTTATTTGATGCCCTGGATGACCTTAGACATGCTAATATAGGTCAGCTATTTCTTTAGTTCAACGAGGGGGTAAAGTCAAACACCCTGTGGTATCACAATGGATCACGTTTGGTCTAGGTGAGTCGGTTGCGTAACCCCTACCCAACCTAACTTATGGCTAGCACCTCACAAAATATGGACGGGATTAGACAACGGGGCTTGGCACTTTTAATGCAATAAAAATACCTAAAACACTAAATCTTCGCCCTTTTTGATAGCAAGACTCTTAAAATTTCATTTTAGGATGCATATGGTCTATGCTAAGCACCTCGCAATGGAATTAGACGACGGAGCATGGCAGCTCCTTGCGATAAAAATGCTATATCTGTTAACTTATGAAAGCAAGAGTTTTGAAATTTGGAAAGAGGGTGGCAATTGTATATTTTAAGAACCTCATGTAATGTGGACGCGAAAAAACAAAGGGACGTGGAACCTTCCTTACAAGCAAAAACACCTTAAACGCTATATCTTGACATCTATAAATGCTACAGTTGTGAAACTTGATACATGGATGTACATTGAATGTGCCGAGCTACTCACAAAATGTGAAAGGCATTGTGTATTGGGAGCGCGGCAACTCCCATACAAGAAAATCACTTAAATAGGCACTCTTCGTACTTATAGCAAGTTTTGAAATTCGCTGCATGCAAGATTGTACGACGGGTAGTGAGCGGGCAAAGCCAAGGAAACAGCTAGTTAATTAATATTTTGAACTATTGGTGCGGTAAAAACTTAACACTTTAGTTAAAAATTATTCCTTATTAACGCAAAAATCTACGCTTAATATATATTATTCAAACGCACTGATAACTTGTTGTTTTTAGTGCATGAAGCTGATTAAAACTTGCACAACACAAAGCAGAAAATACTGAAATACTCAGCCGAAAGACATGGTAAAAAAATGATGTACACATAATTTTAGAATAATAAACATAATTTTCAAATTAAGCAAATTCCTAAGAGTTATGACAAAAATTAAGCAAAATCTTATAATGTCACTTTTTTTTTAAATTAGCTTGTCATTAAATATTAAAAAAGTTATTATCCAGTGTAACGAAAGTGAAGAGCTCTAAGATTTTAACTATTAACAACCTTGTGAAAGTTAAATGTCACTCATACTCCACATTAATACTTTTGTGTTATTTTTTTCTTTTTAAATAAACGCTATTTTTATCGAGTTTCAGAGGGCAAAATTGAAACTTATGTTTTCAGGTAACGCCGTAACAAATGTAGAAATTTTAAAGTGTATTTTTGCATCGAACAGCAAATTTTCTGAAAAATGAGGATAATACTTATAACCCCACAAAAATTAATATTAAACCAAATTTTTATTAAAATTAAGGCAACGACATTCTACGAAACACACAAAAACACTTGACAGTCTATAAAAAAGGTTTATTTTGAATAACAAATTTCTTTTCACTCACAAATTCGGAATATGTGAGAATTCCATTAAAAAAATCAAGAAATTTTTCTGCAGCTGTGTGAGATTGAGATCTATGTGATATAAAATGACTATATTACAATGAACTTATGAGGTTTAACGCCATCTTTATGTATTTGGATTTGTATCATTTTGTATTGCATTTTCAAATTTTAAATATGCTGTTATGGGCGCAACAAAATTGTTTCGCCTTAGCTAAGTCCCAAATACTTTATTTTGTTGGGCATTTTAAAGTCCCGATTGTTTTTTGCCTAGTTAAGCTATTTTTTGCATCTATTTTTATTTTAATGAAATTGATTAATATAACCTCGCTTGGTAGTAAAAGCAACTTTTTTTTTTTTTAATGTTTACCGAGTGTCCAAACTTTAAATTAAAATACAACTACAACCACTTAAACTATCTCGAAGATCTTGAGTTCATAAAAAAGGACATTCAATGGCATGTTGGACAATATATCGGAACTTCAAACACCACAAAAAAGTTACGCAGTCACCTTTTTGCAGGTTCTCATTAAACTTAACCAAAGTTTTTGCAAAAACCAAAACTAAAACTTTCGCCTTTCTTCAGCCCAATCAAAATAAAACTTTTTTTAAATTTAATTCTATGAAAAATCTCAGACTTTTACAAAATATGTTATCAAATTGCCTCAAGTGCTAGGAGCAAAAAACTATCCCTACACTGCCAACTCATATTTAGATGGAAAAAAAGCAGCCTTAAAATATGCAAAAGATTTTCAAATAACATATTTTAAGAACATAAGCTAATAGATAACAGTAATAAAACGCAAGCTGTTTTGAATTTACACTTTTTATTGCCTACACTTAGATTTGTGCTAAAATGAAAAATCATCATAAAATTGTGAGCATTTTTTTTCTTTTTTTTTCCTTTTTGCGCGCGCAAAAACTTAACAGCAATAAAAAAAAGCTAAGTCATTTTAATTCTGTCAATGGCTTTGCTGGCCGTGCGTCACAAGTAGTGTTAAGCAAAGCATACAAGCACACACCACCAGCACAAAGGCATAGACGCACGGGTATGTACATATATGACATATAGAATGTACATGCACTGACCTCATTACAATGTTGAATAGTCGCTATTATATATTTTTGTGTTGCTGCTGTCAGCGTTTCTAACTTTATTTTTAAATATTTTATTACATTTACAAATACACGTTTAGTCAAAAATACATATACACACATAAAGAGTCACACATAATATCCATGGACAGCGCAGACAAATGTACAAAAATATAGAAAAACAAAAAAATTTCTTTATAGGTACACTTTAAAAAAAAAAAAAAAACTTTTTTTTTCTTTTCTGCTTTTCTGTAAAGCCTTATTTTTTGTACCGTTTACATTGCTTGTTGTTATATTTTTTCTCAGCGCATACTTTTAGGCAACTAACATCATTTTTAAAGCGTTTGCGCTCTAAATGCACCTGACGTTGCACACGACAAGTCACTCACTCACAAATTTGTGAACCATAACACACTCGACAGCGGCAGCAGCCGTGTATGAGTGTGTGCCAGTTGCATGTGCGTGTATATTTTTTCTACTTCTTCTTTTTTTTGTAAGAGTTTGAGTGTGCTGTTGGTCCTTCGTTTGTCTGTCTTTTTCAGCAGGTTAAAGACCGCGCTGACTATTTTTTTGTGCATTCCTTTGTAAGGCGGTGTAACACGTAACATTTTTGAATTTTCTTCATCTTTTTATAGTGAAAGTCCTACCTGGCGCGCTATACTAAGCATATGTATTGGTTTATGCAACAAAACTGCATTAAAGGAAATCATTCGCAAATTGTCATGAGCGGTAAAGGAAACATGATTTTTGCATTTTCTTTCATTCAATTTTTTTTTTAATATATTGCGGTCATAAAAAATGCAAATTTTCAAGCATTAATTTAGTTGTGGGGCATTGCTTTTCAACTAAGCCACCAACAATTCAATTTACGAAACCCTCAATGGAGAGTCAGTTTTTGATGACGCTGTAGAATCTAAGTGTTGGGCCAAGCACAAACTACTTCATTGCACAAATAGCTTATAGCTTTCAGTTTATGTGCCTTTGGCAGACTATGATGAATTTGAAATCAAAATTATATGTATATTTTTCTTAATATAAAATAGAGCAGCAGTGAAAAAAATGTTAAAAAACACTTAATTATTATTATTCATACAAAATACTTTTTTCAACAAATGTCTCCAGATGAAGTCATAAAAGAAACATAGTATCAAATGGCCATAAAAGAATTTATTCATTTATTTTTGTTTCCATTTTTGTTTCTAGACACAAAAAAAATATAAAACAAGGACTAGGGACGACAAAAATAGTAAACTTAAATTATGCTTGTATATACGAATGTATAAAAATTACAACAATTTATCAGGCAGGTAAATGTGCACAAAAGCGTCTTAGCTTTTGCCTACATTTAGGCGCTTATAAATAATTCACTGCTCCTATGAACGTAGTAAATTTGTCGCCAGTAATTTTTATTTCTCTGGTTTTTTTTTTTTTGTTTTTTAAGTAAGTTTATACTTTGTTTGTCACACACACATACACTTGCACATGCATAAGCTAACACTTCTACCATATATTAACAAAGGTAATAAAAATAATTACCAAATCAGGCAAGTTGTACGTATAATGAAAAAAAAAATCAAAACAGAATTAAATTTGTAAGCCAAAGACGAAAAATTGTTTATAAATTCTTGGTACTTTATTGCTACGTGAAATTTAACTATTTATTATTTTTTGTACACATAATTATATATATAAATTTTAAATTGTCAACAATTAAGTTAATTCAATAACATATTAACATTGTTTAAACACCGCACGTGTCAATAAGTATAATGTTTTATTTTTGGAAAGCAGAAAACAAATTTGTACCAAAAACGTCTTTAATTACATGCAATTAAATATAAGAACTTGTATGTGACGTAATGTAACGTGACATTTAAATAAATAGTTTATTCAAAAAATTTGCTTACATACGTCATAGCCATAGTTTTTATTGCTAGTGAGATAAAAAAAGGTATTACCATTTTATTGATAATTTATAGTTTTATCGACTAGTTATAGAGATGTAGTGGTAGTGGAAATTATATGACTTGCTACGCCATATTTAGTTTCATTAGAGTTTCAAATCAACTAAACATTTAAAGGATGTGCAGTAGTTCCCTTTCTGAGCTACGCTTTTGAGAGCTTTTCTTTTCATTCAAAATTTATCATAAACAAAAATTATTTGAGCGGCATTTTCGGCATTTAAAAGGCTATATATAAATGAACGCTTTTGTGTAAATGTCTAAAATATTCTCATTTGTCGATTCATATCTAACACACAAATTTTTGCGTTAGCAATAAAATTGTATCAACATGACGTATGAGTAACATTAATTAGAATATTTTGCTGAGATTGTTATAACCCAGTTTTCAGTCATCAAATGTTATTGAAAGCTATAACAAATTATACATAAGCATGGACAAAGTTGAAATTAAACTTGCAACGAAATACGCTAAGCAGATTTGTATCTTACTTGTAGAAATATTCATAAAAAACAGTTCATTTGTCTAATTCCCTTTTAGATATTTCCATGCAAAAATTTAATGAAACGGATTTTAAATATTTGCGCAGTAGAAATGTTAACACCTTCATATATTTCGCACATGCTATTAGCAATAAAATTTATGTCAACAAGAGCTGTGTATGCACCCATTGCTTTGGTTAGCAAATCCTTTAAAAAAATCCATTTACAAAAAAATTTAAGTACAAGTCATGCCAAATGGAATTTATTCATTTGTCGATTCCATTCAAGAAACTATAATTAAGAATTGAAAGATGTTAATGCCATGCCAGAGAATTGAAATTTGAACTCAACTTTTCCTATTTCATGGCCAAAAAGAATTGATTCATATGTCGATTCTATTCAAGCAAACAAAATTTAATATTTAAAATTGATTGATAGCCATCTGCAAATACACTATTCGTTTCAAGAGTTCAGGCGGTGAACATGATCAATGTTGAAGTGAAAATTACACAAAATTTAGAACAATAAATTGTAAGTTATGGTGCGCATACTATCGTCAACAATTTTGCTGAATTTTAGTTATCGCAAAATTTTCAATGTCTGATGTCTTACTCCTTTAGCATACTCTTCTCGAAGAAAAAATTAAAATTGCTACCACCCACGCGGTGACACAAACACATTAGCAAAACATTTGCAAAACAAACACACTAACCAACCAACGACACATTTACATTTATTGGCTACATTTTGAGGGTAAAACCAAAATATTGTGGTGCGTCACAAAAACCTGACACGCAAATGTTGTTTGTCAACAAGACCATAGGATTTTAGCTCAAAATTAAAAGAGACAGAATGTCAAAAAGTATAGGGCATAGTAAACAAAGCGTACACACTTTCATGTAAATTTGCATAATGAAAACTGAAAATAACACTGACTCTTTGTCTGTTTTTCTTGCATATTCGCATAGAACTGAATGTAAACTTTTATTGTAAGTCATGTTGGAAGCCAACATTTTCAAACGTGGAAACATGTCGTCAACGAACTTTTTTTTATTTTTTACATTAATGCGAAAAAGGCGAAAAGAATTTTTCACATTTTTCACCCGACTTTTTTATGATATGGGTGCTGTGTTTATTTTGATGTTATTAGCCTTTGTGTTGTTACCATTATAAATACTGTTGCTCATGTCGTTCATTTATCAAACACAACACAAACTGCAAAGGCAACATTTAATTGCTTCTGGGTGAGGCTTTCAACAGTATGTCACGTTGTCACTTATACACTACACAATAACCTACTCATATGTAGCATGCACAGCGGTGACAACAACTCATTCAACAGCTCGTGCAATTCGTTCAAAATAGCAATAAAAATTTAGTAGAAAAAAGAAACATTAAATTGAACTCTCAGAAATGTAGGTCAAAGTGTAGGCTTCAAATTTATTTGAAATTTTGTAACTGAAATGTTTTTGTTTTTTGTAACATCAAAAATTGCTTAAAAAATATAAACACGTATAGCATATAAAAGAAGGAGCTCCTCCTTTTGTCTCCACACTGGACATATAAATAGCACATACATGAAAAAATTTGCATGTAATGTCAAAGAGTTAGCCTGCAAGTTATTATGTGCAAAGCGTTGGAGAAAATGTTTCATTAGCATTCCTAAAATTTTGTCTTAATGTAAACTTTATTTCGAGTTAAGCTGGGTTTCGCAGAAATACTTTACATTTACATTGGAAGTTCTTGAGCAAGGTCTGTCATTTGCACTTGATTCTTATAAGAAAGATTAGAAAGGAACTTCTTGGCACATTGGAGTTAAGTCAACTAGGCAGTTTTCGTCTAAAGTTTCCAATCAGACAGTGTTCATTTCATCAACTTGCTATGTCCCTTAAGATTTCGTTGCGTTGAATAGCTGAACAGTAAAACCTCTCACTTCTACTTGAACGCACGAAAAGTTTCACAGCACAACAGCCGTAGCACAAAATACATAAACTCAGCTATGCCACTATGCCAATGTACTTGCTCTTCTGTTAGGTTTTAGACACACGGTATCTAGCGTACCACAGACAAGATAGTCCGTAAAATTTTCGTTGGTATCTATCCTGTATGATAGAATCTACTGATTTGGTTATGTTATTACATCGGGTCCTGAAGTAGAAAAATAGCCGTACAAGCTACCACATATAATGATTTCTTCGTTTTCGTACCAGCACCGGCAATAACCAGCCGACTAATTGATTGAATATATTTGGCCTCGTCTTTATGTGCGTTTGTCAACTTTTTCACAATATAGCGGAGAGAGAATAGCTGATTGCGAAGTCTCCGCAGCAGTTCTTTTCAAGTGTTGTAGCAACGTGGACTTAACCGACATTTATCTAAATTTTTATGCCTGAAAGATAGTGCAATGGTAAAGCAAGTTCACATTTATGTGCTCAGAGTATAAGTAGGTGCCAAAACTTTTTTTAGATATTTTTTTCCGTTCAGCTTGATAATTCACTCATTAAATAAAAGATTAAAATGTTTCTGCAATTTTACTCTAGCTCAAAACGATTTCAGTATAATAAAATCTGAAATATTTAATATTTTATCTCATGAGATTTTTAAATATAAGAATTCTATTAGAATTTTAACTACTGAGATTTTTGTTTCATAAAATTTTAATCGTGTGAGACATTTATAGCATGTGATTTTTAAATAATATTTAAGATAGTTTTATCTCATAATTTTTTATTATTTCGAGTACTTATTTAACACATGCGATTTTTTCCATGAAGGTATGCTTTATATAAAAATAATTAGAGAATTTAATTTTTGTGTTCGGAGACTTTTTTTTTAGTGTATGTTATTTACATAAGTCACAGGGCTTATGTACTGAATGTAGAAAAGATTGAATCAAAAATATATTTCTGTCAAAATTAAGTCAGCAACAGCAAATATATAACTGTATAGACTTTATACAGTTTTTGTTCAAAAATATTGAATTTATTCCTTATCAAATTTCATATTTTTAGGATACCACCGCTGCAACATTTTTTAGGCCCACGTGTAGTCAACATAACACAAAATAATTAAACAATGTTCCTACTTCATGCAATGCAATAAAATTTTAAATTGAACACAAAAACAACATGATAATTTTCCATTTAAGGCAGTCAAAAATCTTTTTTTAGTACTAATACCTAAAAATATGCAGCAATAATTAGAATATTATAAAATTTTACTAAAAATAGTTTTATAATTGCATGCAAACAAAAACAAAAATAAATATAAAACTTTACATGAGCACAATTACAAGTATGTACACACATACACACACACGAATTCTCAAACACAACAGCGAAGAAATAATGTTAGCACATGCATATGCACATACATATATATACGTTATCGCGTGCTTGACGCGCATTTGCAAAAAAATAACACGAACAAAACTTAATATTTAATACTAAAGCAACGCTTGTGAACAAACGCAACTGTGTGAGAATTTTTTTGTAGAGATGTACAAAATTTTATGAATGAAATTATTTTTAAATGTTTTTTTCATTTTAGAAACTCGCTTAAGCCACTGAAACAATTTAAAAAACTATTTTGCAAAACTCTTGCTTTTACATTTAAGTCTAAGAAAATCAAAATTTTTTTTGAATTTTACAATTTGTATAGTAAAAAAATTTAAATTTTATGCGAAAACTAATTAAATATTACTCAAACGCACAATTGAGCATATTACATATTTTCACATAGTCAGAATGAAATTATATGAACGCATTTATTGTCTTACAGGTATCATTAACATTTTTCCAAAACTTGCATCTCTATGAAAAAGCTTTCAGCAAAACTTTTTCAATGAAAGCGCTTAGCTAAACTTTGCACAAAAAAAAAACATGTGGAGGCTTACAGACAAAGTAACAACAGTTTTGTGAAAATTTCTTTCACCTTTTTGGGCATAAAGTATAATATCATATAAATGGAAACTACGAAGCGAGCAACAAGAGGAAATTTCAAAACAAAATAATTCTGTTGCCTATAGTGCAGTGCACGCACATACACAATAACAAAAACAAAGTTTGTGTATATATAGGTACACACTTGTATAGCTTAAATTAAAATGGAAATTTGTGTTGCGACGTCAAGAAAAACGAAAACTTTTAAGTGCGGTAGGTCGGAGCAAGCTGGCAGGCAGTCGGTTAGTCACACCTGTTGAGGATACCACATTTTTTCACCACCACACGGTGTAGAGTGAAAAACATAAAAAAAAATGGTGGGGACAATAAAAGCGATCAGGCTATTAGTGTATAAAAATAAACTAAAGTAAAATAATTGATATATTTTCTTTAGTAAATCTATTTCTAGACGCATAAATAAACAACTTCAAGGTTTGAAATATTTTAATTTAGTGGGTGTAGGTACATTAAATTATCATGGGGCCAAGGCTGTTTCTAGAATAATATAAAAATATATTGCTTGTTAAATGACCTCTTTGTGTCTGAAGTTTCATGTCGTTTGTTCGGTTTTACAACATTTTTGTTAAAATTGCGTTGAAGGTGAATAAGAACGAACCAAATCAACTATCACTTATCAGCACTTTTCAAACTCTTTATTCTACTGATATGCGTATGTTTTTGACTTACGCGATCCGTCATAAGTTTTCTGCAATATTTTAAATCATTGCCCACACGAAATTTCACTATCCACACTAAGCTCATTCTTACATTCCTCAGTTTATGTTGGCAAGAACAATGCCGAATCCTGAAACAGGCTTCACTCAAGTATGATTTATTTAACAAAAATCTTTGATGAAAAATAACGTAGCATAAACAATTATTACTTCGGTAATAGATAATATATACCTTTTGACGTTTGCTTAATTACCATGACATTGTCAACGTTGTTGTTGCTATTGTCATCCAAACACTAATGATATAAGCTTTTGACATTTTAATATAGACATCACCAATACCACCAAGCAACAAGGACAATTTGATGATTAAAATAATATTAAGTGTACGCATTCATTGTAATTGAAATATGATTCCGAGAAAGGCGTCAATTGTAAATACATACGTAGCGAGAGTGTTGTGAGGGCGTTTTGCAAATGCCAAAGGTTTATTGTAGGATTAGGAATTCCGTATTGTTTACTTCAGCAACAGCGAAATGGTGATCATTCATTGCTGGATTATTAAATTTAAATTAAAATATGTGATAACAAAATCAATCACTGGACAAGTTGTGTGCAGTACTTTACAAGTGGACGTGGGAGTTTATGAAAAGAAAACTATTCAAGCAATACTATATTAGTGGGTGTGGCAGCTTCTATATAAGTAAAAACTTTGAAACGCTATAATAAAAATACTATTCAAGCATCACAAAAATTGGAGTTAGAGTACTCCTTTTCTGAGATATTTTCCTTTTTTATGAACGCTGCCACATATGACCATATGCCAAGGATTTCTTTAATCCTTCCCTTATTAAAAGATAAAATCCTATTTTAAGTTAATATACACACATATTAAAATTTACGTACACCCTTAAATGTATGGCAGATATTTTCTAACGAACCACAGCATATAAACAAAAATCAGCTTTTTTGTGGTTGACCTTTTCATGTTAATGTCGGTCTTCGTTATTCATCATAAGTAAGTACCCTCATAATCCCCCAAACAATTCATAGGTTTAGCGCATATTAACTGATTATCTGTGTAATTTTGTGGAATTACAATTTTTAGTGCAAGCAAAAAGGTTTATTTAAGTTTTGATAGCTAATTTAGGGTGGATGTTACCAAAAAAGGTAAAATCAAATTCAAAATTAAGATACCTAATTCAGGATGGATGTTCTAATAAAAATTTTAAGTTTTTAAGTGACTGTTAATTTTTTGCAAAGTGCGATTTTCACTTGGGCGATAACTAAAAAAAAACTCGTTTAGATCCCTTTGAACATAAAATACTTCGTGCCACCCTAATTACATTCTAACTGCAACCACGTGCTGTCCTTAAAAAACATTCACAAATAGTTGATTCTTATAAATAACAACAGCAACAAGAACTTTTATGAACTCGATCAGGTGTCCTTTTTGTCTTCCCCATACGTTGCTATATAACAAATGCAAATTTTCTGCAGATCCGTTTTTATACACTACACAGAGGGTATATTCACTTTGTCATTCCGTTTGTAACGCATAAAAGGGGGTGTGGCAGGTATGGAAAAGTATATATATTCTTGATCAGCGTCCCCACCTGAGTCGATATAGCTGTGTCCGTCTGCCTGCCTGCCTGCCTGCCTGCCTGCCTGCTTGCCTGGCTCGCTGCCTGCCTGCCTGCCTGCCTGCCTGCCTGTCTGCCTGTCTGCCTGTCTGCCTGCTGCCTGTCTGCCTGTCTGCCTGTCTGTCTGTCTGTGTGTCTGTTGAAATCAAGTTTGCGGGAAAACTAAGCAAGCTGATTCAATGAAATTTGGCACAAAGGTCACACTTTTTTGCAAGCTGATAGCATATAAAAATGGGCGAAATCGGTTAACGGGCACGGCTTTCGCCCATACTCCATGTAAATATACCCAAGTCCATTTTGAAAAAAAGTTGCTGCGATTTTTAAGAAAATTGGTGATTTGGTGAAGATGAGAACAAAATTAAGATTAGGCTAGGTTCTAAGTTCACAAAGGCTCTTAAAAGGGCGTGGCACAGCCCTACATTTTAATTTTTATAACGCCATAGCTTCGGAATTACAAGATTTCATCAATGGGCGTGGCACATCCCTCATTAACATAAATTTGTGGGTACATATAAACCAAAAGCTGGCGAAACAGTGGGCGTGGCATCTCCCATACAATTAAAATACCTTAAGTGGCATAACTATCGAAATATATGAGCAATCCATACTAAAATTTGGTGTAAGAGGTTTGTTTATAAAAAGCTATTTCTGGATCAAAATCGGACTGGATTGCATCAGCGGGTGTGTCACCGCCCTAAATTTTAGGAATAATTACGGCAAATATCGCAAGCTATACAAACTATTATGCTAAAATTTGGTATGTTTATTGAACCAAAAGTGGGCGAAATTGGAGAAGTGGGCGTGGCATATTTTCATGTTCTATTTTCTTCAACATTTCCCACATTCTTTAAACATTTTCAATCTTTTACCTTTCTCCTTCAATTTCATTCGACATTTTCTTTATTCATTTACAGCATTTTTCATATATTTCGACTTATTCAATTTCTTTCAACTTTCTTTAATGGTTTTCATATTTTTTCAACATTTTCAGTTTTTTCCAACACTTTTTAAGAATTTTGAACATTTTGATATTATTTTCGACTTATTCAACCTCTTGAAAATTTTTTTAACATTTATTTAAAAAGTACTTTCAATGCAGTGTAGGGTATGTGAGTTTCGGCCTGGCCGAAGTTAACACCTTAACTAGTTTTAAGTTGTTGTTGCTTCCAGTTGAGGAATTTTTTTAAGTACTTTTTATATTTGAATGTGTTTTGGGAGCACCAAACCTAACAACAGCTATGAAAAAAATTTAAAAAAAAGCAGCAAGAAGTGTGTTCATGTTATTGTTATTGCTTTAACTACGTCGAAATATTTTAAAGCTTAAAGTTAGGGATACTTCAGCATATACTTCTTTTGTGTATATGATGTGATATTTTTTTAATTTTAAGGAAATTAGAGTTTGCAATAAGAATCTACTCAGCCAGACGATTGGTTAACACTTTTTTTTAAAGAAATCAAACTTTCAATTGCATATTTATGGGAATTGCTTGCATTTCATGTCTTTGCTTTGACAAGTCGCTACAAAATGAATAATTTCTATCGAATTGAAACTTTACTTAGCAGATTTAAGGCTAACCAACGTTTGTTCAGCGATTTTCGATAGTTTTTTTTTTGAAAAATGTTTTTGATAGGTTTTGCATTTATTGCTTCTTGATGACCAACTGACTAATCTAGCTAAAAGCCAGTATCTACTGTTTCAGCTTGGCGTAAAATATTTGATAGAACCCTAGCTTTAAACTGCTTACGTTATCTGAAATAAGAAAGATTCAATAAAAGGAAAGTATACGAAAAGTATGCTATATTTTTTAATACAAATTTTATCTCTTGTAAAAATTGTCACCGCATTTTTTGATTGAATGTCGTTAAGACTTTTGAAATGCTGTTTACTTATATATAAAATAAATTTCAATACCAATTCAAAATGACAGCTCAATTTTCACTAAGAAAACTATGCAAATTTATGAAATTTTTGTACGTAGAAGCCAAGATATAAACTCAAACGTAGCAAAACTGTATTTTTCAACAACAATTAAAAAAATGCAATAATTTTCATACCACAATGAATAGCAATACTTTTCTAGATTAAACTGGAACACAGCACTTGCAGCTGCAGTGAGATTTCCAAGTTTTTATTCAAAGAACTTTATTGCTGCAGTAGAAATAAAGCTAAAGTTTTGTTTTCAGCTGCTTATACTTTTCATATTGAGTTCTTCTTTAGCTTCAATTTTATATCATTTTGTCACTTTAAGATATTGTGCTCAATCACTCTTTGGAAAACTTTTTCAAATTAACTTTATGGTCCCTGTAGCCGGGCTGAAGTTTCAAGTTGAAAACAACAACAGATAACGTTATGTTTACTCTCGAATAAATTCTGATGCAAAAGTTTTATACTGAAATGTTTTAAATTAAAATGAAATCATGCGTAAAGTATCACAGCAATTCATAAAACAATGGTAGTAAATTATTGCTTTGAAAATTTATCACAATGAATTTGCATAGAAATTAATGTTGATATTTTCGAATTATCAATTTTTGCAATAATTTGTTAAAATAATTTACAACTCCTGGAAATGTTTTCACAAAACAAAATTAATGTTGAGTGAAATTCGCAACACCAATAAAAAAATGTTCATGTAAATATATTTTGTATTTTAACATAGCTGTATAGTCTTAGCGCTTTATTAAGACTTGAATGAGCAAATAATATGCAAGATAAAATTAAGTCAACTATTAGATGTTATATTTTTATCTTAAATTTTTAATTAATTCATACAGTGAAATAAAGTGCAGATTTGTTTTCACATAAAAGTTAGCTTATGCTCAAGTCTTGCATTATTATGAATTCTTTTACTTAGGCTTCCTATTATATTCTGTGTTCCTTGTCAGAAAATATGCATATTATGAAAAAAGTAAGCTAAAAGAACATAACGTATATAAGAAAGAAAAAAATTCTATTGCAGACATTTAATTGTTAAAGTATGATAAAATTCCATTGCATACTTTTAGTTGTTAAAGAAAGGTAGAATTAAGTTGTCAAATATAAGAACAAAAAAACAGTTCTGAGAAGCTCACGCCAGAGCCCACGTGCAAAGCGAAATATGCGGAGGCGGGGGTTGGCTAGCGAAGAGGAGTCCCCTAGTTAATTAGAAGTAAAACAATTACTCTTTTAATATCACTTACAAATTTTGCAATTTTCATCTTCAGCTCAGTGGTGATAGCTTCAATATTAAATTAACTCAACAGTTACATGAGTAACACAGTTCGAACTGGTGGGTGTGGCTGTTTTTATAGGCAAAGTTTCAAGCATTGTTATAGAGAAATTATACAAATGATTGTAGGAAATCAAAATTGGGGTGACACAAGTTGATGTGCATTATACGGCCAAAAAATATATTTCTCGATATCCACCACGCCCTTTTACTAAAATATGCGCAAATTTTCAACATTTATCTTATTGCCAAATGTTGTCAAAACAAGTTATTATCTCCAATAGACTTCGTTATAGCATTTTAGTAATAAATGTTGGTATTTGAGTTGACACGCCCATTATTTTTGTTCGCTCTTCATTTAAAATATAACAACAAGTCGGTATTGCCATAGTTTTTAATTTTGAATTATTTATTTAAAAGGCACCACGAACCATTGCTAAAACCCAATCACTTTTTAGTGTTTTTTAAATCGGATTCTTAGAGCCGTTTAAAAACATCATCACAAAAAACAATATGGAACATACATAATAAATATGTTACAATTATCTTAATGAGATATATACCACAAGCCGCTTATGCGACGCTAAAGATAACAAAAAAAAGTAACATAAAATACTGTGCAAAAAGGGTAAAAACAAAAACGCAAAAAAAAACAGACAGCCACAATGGACTGGCTGATAACATTAAAGAAATCAGGATTTATGTTTTAGTTTACGAGAATACATAAAAAACTAATGTGGCTTTAGCAGGATAGAGTATGTAGCAGATAGATAGAAATATAACCAAGAAACACAGATAGAGATGGCTGAAGAAAAATTACCGCACCTACTATTTACAGCATGAATCAGTAAGCACTGCCGGCGGGCGACTGTTACGTGCAAAACTCTAAAAGTATAAACTGTTGCTGAACAATGATGATGATGGCTGTTCAAATGTCTGTACGCCTGTCTGTGACATTTTGTAGCACTAAGTAAATGATATCAAAATTTATTAGTGCTTAATGAGTTTAGTGATGTGTGCGTACAAGTATGTATATAAGATCAAATAAGCTGTCAACTTTTCACGTCATTGTTTTGGTAAAATATAGAAAATAATGAAACGTCTTATATAGAGCTATAAGATAGCTGACACAACAAGGTCATAAAAGTGAGCGTTAAAATTGTTTGTAATAAAGTTTTTGGTTGAAAGAAAGTATAAGGATGTGAATTTTGGAAAAAAAATTATACTTGTAATAAAAAGTTTGTGCAATAAAGTTTATACAAGTTTATCATATAGGTTGTAGTTAAATTTTTTATTATTATTGTGATTTTTTATGAAATTTTAAGTAGTGATTATTGTTTTATTAGGAATTTATAATAGAAATCTCAGTTTAAATTTAAGTTTTATAGCTAAACTGCATTCTTAGAGTTATAACTTTGTGATCAAGGAGTCAACTTGTGATAGCTTCCCTTGTAATCAAGTATTGTGGGTCAACTTTACATTCAATTTAAATTGAATGAAAACTCAGTTATCACAAGCTCGATTTTAAGAATTTAGATAACAAAGTTATCACAAACTCGCTACACCCATTAATAAACCAACAGACAACAACAGACTGCTAATTCGCTACCTTTATTTATGTGCGATATCTTTGTTTGATAAATTTTCTTTTACTTCACGTTTTGTTTCCTTAAAATATTTGTTGATCTTAATCAATATATCCATTTTTTTTTTTGCACAAGCTACTCTCTCTTAACTCATTCAAGCATTTTTCCACTTCAGCATTAAATGTAACAATTTCCATGTGTTAGATTGTCAATAAAGCACTAAGATAAACAAAGATAAAGCTTTTGACTTTAGCAAAACTTTGCAAAATTTTGCAGCTATGAAAAAAATGTGAGCGTGTGTGTGTGTAGTTAACATTATCGCAAACACTTATGCATATGGCAAGTTTTTGCTAAGTTTTAGGTGTAGTTTAAGTGATTTTCACTCAACTAATCAATGTTTCTTTTAAGTGTTGCATCAATTTAAAATGTTAAGGAAAAGTTTTAAAAGTTCAACATTGAATTTTAAAAGTCGTTTCGACTGTTGAAAGTTCATCAGTAATATTTTTTTTTAATATGGCAGATACTTAAATAGTTTTAAAGTTTAACTGTTGTGATTTGTTGTTTTAAAGGTTCATTTAGAACAAAACAATCAACACATCAGTAGCAAAAGTTAAGGTTGACAGTGATGATATATGTATACATCAAATTTTTTAATCAGTGATAAATTTTAAAAATTCAAGTGTTGGTTGTTATTTTATTTAACTTTCAGTCTACTTTTAATTTATAATGTAAATTGATATGAAGAGTTTACTTAGAGAAACATTTAGCTTTATTGCAGTGATATTTATTCAATCTAAATTTGGAGAATTCTAATTTTTGTGTATGCAATATTAGATATATACTTAGTATTAAGTTTTCTTGAAATGAAAATAGTCTGGTGGAAACTCTCTTTGGAGATTTGTCAAATGGAAATATTAAAGCTTGGGTTTTTTTCATTATTAACTTTAATTTTCCATTTATCGAAATGTTTAGTAGCCTTGGATAGGGCAATCTGCATTTTTTTGATGATTGCATTTGAAACTTAATCCGAAGTTATCAAAGCGCTGTCAACTGCATAAAAAGCTAAATCAACACCAGGCGAAGATTTAAAATCAGATGTGCTTAGAGAATATAAAAGAGGTGATAAAGCAGTGGTACACCAGCAGGAATTTTTCGTACTGTAGAGCTAAGTCCTTCAGCTTGCACAAAAATAACCTTATTAGTGAGAAAGCTACTTATAATTTACTTTGTTTGCAGTAGTGATAATTTCATTCCACGATAAAAAATAATTTCAAGATTTTATTTTGAGATTTTCTCTCAGGCATCCCACAGGCAAAAACCATCATTTCATGAAGCTTCGCTTTACTTTCATTGTAAAATCTGATAATAAAATTCTTAAATTTCTACATCAAATTGTTTTCTTTTGATTATAATAACGAGTTTTCAACAGAGATCGCAATTAAAATTCACTTAGAAACACAAACTTAAAAAAAAATTGTTCATACTTAACGACTTCATAAAACTGTGTCTCTATCTCAACTAGAGTTGCAAGTGGGATCACTTAAAAAATAAATTTCGACTACTCGCAACTGTGAACAACATCAGAATTTTCCACACAATTAGCTGCCAGGCAAACTTTACTAAAAACAACAGTATCAGAAACAAAGTAGCAACCTCACCAAATGATAAAGATGAAAAGACAATAACATAAAACCTTTTTTACCTTCTTAAATTCCATTAAACAGCATAAAAACAATTTATGGCTTAGGGCGGATTTCGCGGTGAGGATTTTGTAAAGATATACATTTAATGCTTCGCCGATTTTACAACACCATCGTTATGCTCAGATTACAGTGAAGAGTAGAGTCAAAAATAAGAAAAAATCATAAACACACAAAAACAATATGAGAAGAGAAAAATATCAGTGATGAAACTAAAGTAGCAGTATGAAACTGTATATAAAATAGCGTAGGATACAACAGGGTTGTGCTGCTGTTGTTGTTTTTTAGTAAAATAATAAAAAAATTTACTTTGTACAAAACAACAATAAGAAATTAATATTAATTAAACTGTTAACAAAGGTGAGTGGCAAAGAGAGAAACATAAGTAAAAGTGAAAAATAAAACCAACAAAAAATGTTTGCTACATAACACTGAAAATCTGTGAACTTGACAACAGACACCACAAATTCATAGGCACGAGCAGGACATAATGAAACCAAAAGAAAAACACATTAAAGAAGACGATTTAATTTTATCCTGAAAATAAAAATTTTAAAAAGCACCAAAAAAAGCAAATCAAAAATATTGCGTTTCTAGCAAGTAGGTGTTTTTTTAAGTTGAGAAAAATTACAATTAATTTGACAAAAGTTAAAGGATAAATTCTTCTTAAGATAATTGGGATTTCTATGAAAATGGAATATAAGTGATGCAAGGATTTCATTATTTTTTTTAAATTTTTTTAAAATAAAAATACCATTTAACACAAGTGACACATTAAAATTGATAATTTTTCTGTGTACCGGCATATATTTCGCTCCCATTGAAAACAGTTTCATAAGGATTATCTCAAAAAAAAAAAAAATTAATCAAATCATTTATTTGGCAATTAAATAAAACTCAAGTGACTCATAAAAAATTCCTTTTTTTTTTGTTTTTTTCAACAAAATTCGTTGTGCTATTATAATATGAGATCAGGATAACTTGCCAAATATTGCAAGGATTTATTCAAATGAAACGTAAGTGACGCAAAATTTTTTAGTTTAAATTTTAATTTATCACGTTTTTCACAGTAAATTAAGATTAAATTTGCTATTATTTTTTTCAAGTAATGATTATAGAGTTAAGCTACTACAACTATCGGCTCCCTTAGCTATTCAGGTTTAGCCTTCTGAGCAAGTAAAAAGCTTCTAAAAAATGAAATTTAAAAACCATGTATATTTCTGAGATGTTTTTTTATAATTTTATTTTGTTTTTTTTTGCACTATTCTAACATATAGGCTCAGACTATTTGAACATCTACATACATATCTGAGTTGATGTTTCATTAAAATTTCAGCGACGTTTCTTTGAATCAAGCAAAAAAAAATATTTAACATTGAGAAATACATTGAGCGCTACAAATATAACATCTAGCGGCGAAAAAAAAAACATTGAATGGAAAATATTACGTATGTGGAACTTTTAATTGCACATTTGACAAAAGCTTAAATTACCTCTAAAAAAACTATCGATTATAATAAAATCGAACATATTTATAGCCTAAAGTAAAGGGGACAAGTTTGCCAAGTTATAATGAAATTGGTTCAGTGGTTATTGCGAAATCAGCAATTTTTAAAAAGGATATTGGAAAATCTCGCACTTATCAACTCTCTGTACCACTTATATCCAAAAACTCTATCAATTGTATATGCGATTCATAAAAATCCCAAAAAGTTTATATTAAATCTCTTAATTCTTGCATAATGCACATATTTTCATAGGAACAGAAACAATTTCACTAACTTCACACTCAGCACAAGGAACTTCCATAAAAACTGAACAGCATAACTGCCACCGGCATTTTCGCTGGCGAGTGACATTTAGCAGCAAGTGCGCTGCTCTAAAGTAAGCAGCGCTTACTGTGCAACAAAATCTGTGTATGTGTGTGTGTGCGTACAATAGCAAAGTAATCTTGTTGCCATGCCAAAATTTAAACTAAAAATATCTGATGAAATAAAAAACAAGTATGTTTTTTTCCACATAGTGCTGCTGCCAGTGTCGCGCTACTTCTAACTGATGACAAAACACTGAATGAAGTATGGATCTTTTTATGCACAAACAACAACAACATACACTAGGTAAAAAATTAAAAAAAAAAAGAAAACAGTTATTGAAAAAGCAAAAAAATTTTATGCTCAAAGAGCCAACAACAACAGCGGCAACATTGACAACAGCTTCACCTTACACCCACCCAACGTCTGTTGTCTCGTCAAAGTGGCGCCTAAAATGCTGCTGCAAATATTTCGTTTATGTTGCAGATTTGCAATAAGGAGGTTGGGAGCAAGCGGCATGCATGTTGGATAACCAAAAGGAAAATTCATTCAGTTCAAAAGTCCTGCAAGTTTCCGCTTCAAATTCTAAAAATTTTCTGCAAATTGTAGCAAGACGATGAAAAAGTAGGAAAAAAAACGGAAATAAAAACAACAAAAACAATAGCAATAGTAATGGCAACAATAATCATACTAACAACAACGACAGCAACAAATAAAATGCATAGCATCACAAAGTCCTAAAGAAATTACAGACACACTAAAGGAAGCAACGTTTCGGGCAATAAATTAATAGTTTTATGTTGAGGAAGGATACAAAAATAGTTGTGGTATATTTTTAGGGAGTTTTCATCAAAGCCATAGTAATGATGGAAGAAAATCATTGTGAGAAAAATTACATAAGAAATGCTTATCGTTGATTTAAGTTTAGCAATAACAATTGTTGAGAAATTTCTGGGAAATACTAGTGCGTATGAGCAACTTTTAATTTACATATTTAACAATTGTGCAAGGTATTAAAAAAAAACTATCGAATTTAACTAAATCTAGGGAATTTTTACCCTAAACTATGAGGGACATATTTGCAAAGTTTTAACAAAATCACTTCAGTACTTTCTGCTGCGTGAGCAAAACAACTTTTTCAATTTAATTCAAAACTTTGAATGAGTAACTTTTTATAAAAATTATATTTTTAACTGGATTGTGTGTAATTTTTTTATTACAAACAAAGAGCTTTATAGGTTCGGTAATTTCTACAAAAAAAAAACTTCAGCTTTTTTTAACCTACGAAGCCACAGTTTGAAAGTATCTACATAAACGTTGTGACTCATTGCAATAAAATCACATAATTATATCACATATCTAATCAATTTACCAATAAATTATATGTAGCATAGCGCCCACATTTGCTTTGACCAACAATGAAACAAAAAACTCTTCAGAATTTATACGCACTACTTAGATGTCTGCAAGAGCATTGACCAAATCGACATCTTTTTCAAATAATATTATTATTTTTCTGCTAGAAGATATGAAAAACTTGAGAGTAGATTATGTATAGCATGGCACAATGACAACTATATTTTCAACAAGAGTTATAAATAAGTTTCTGCAATCCAATTTCAACTTGGCATCACAAAGTCTGAAGTAGTTTTGCGTGGGAATTTACTGCACTCGTTCATTTTGGGAATATTTTTGTGTAAATCTTTGCTTTCTTTCTACGTACAATACTAATACACTCGCTAGCATTTTGTTTAGCGCATATAAATGCATTTTGTAATGCAAATAAATGATATTTGTATAGATTGTTGTGAATAAATTGAAACATAAGCATACATATATGTATACATATTGACATTTGTGTAAAAAAAAAAACAAAAAAAATTTCACATATTTTTGGATCTGTTTTCTTTTTGTGTCACTAGTTGTCATTTCGTTCGCTGTGAAGGATTTTTCATTCAAAATTTGAATACAATCCAAGTAGGAAATTTTTTTAGTGAATAAACCATGACTTTTTTAAATTAAGAAATAGACGTATGTGCAACTTTTAATTACATATTTTATGATTTATAGTTTCGAATGTAATGATAATACATATAATGATATAATGGTTGAGGTGCAAAGGTAGGGTTTTTTTTTTAAATTTGATACTCAGATAGCTAAATATATGCATTGATGAAATTGAAGAGGTTTTCAACTCTTTAGAAGCTGATACAATCCTAAACGAGACTAAAGGAAGCTACTTATGCAAAAACCGACGGTTATGACTCTATTTCCAACTGGATATGTTTGAATTTTTGTTCACATAAATATTTGTGTTTATTTTTGCAATTTTGCAACTGCTAACAACCCACATAATGTCCTTTGAACTTAGCCACTTACTGGCACAAGCACTTGCTACAGTACTTACATGTATATATATATGTATGAATGTATGTTTGTACATCCAAGAAATGTATTCTTGCATAACAACGAATGCATGTGCATGAAGTGTTTGTGACATCGTTTGGACAAAAATAAATTTGAGCAATTTATGTTGTCAGAACTTTTTGAACTTTTGATAGAGTCTTAAGGAATACAATTTAGAGCTTAATATAACTGATAGAAGTTTACTTATTACATGATTTTGTACATTAAGAACGATACCACTTTATAAAGATTATTGTACTTTGTACATGTTTTTTTTTTCTTCCTGAGTTAATTGTAAAATCGATTTTAAAAAAAAAAATCAAAAATTATGAAAACAAAACATCATAAGTTTTATTCAAGTTTATAAAAGATGTCGGGCAAATGCTATAGATTTTTGTATTGCATACTTTTCGGAACTTCACTATTAAAGGTCATAGGCAGTGTATATTACTTGGGTGTGCTTTGACAGAATGAAACGTGGTCTAATATTTTCGCGAAATGAAGTTTTCAGTTTGGCGAGGTCTCGTAAATTATTATACCTAGTACGAATAAGAGAGATTTCTTAGATTTACTTCAAAATGATCAAAGTAGTTTTCAAATATTAAAAAAAAAACAGCTTTTCAAAAATTCTCAATAGACACAAAAGAACTTCATAATAATTCTAAAATTCGCCCATAAGATGCAAAACCTTTTAATAAATTTGAGCCACAGTATTTACAAATGTCATTTGTTATTTGTTTACTCTAAGTTAACATCATAGTAAATATAGGAAGCCAAGCGCACCAGGTGATTGTATGAACAACAGTTATAAAAAAAATAATAAGAAAAGCAACAACATGAAAGAAAAAAAAAGGATAAATCCTCATAAACGCTGAAAAATATAATTCTAACGTTTGTATAACAAAAAAAAATCAACAAAAGTTTAAAAAAAATCACGACAAACTGATCGAAAACTAGATCAACATACATATGCATGCTTTAGAGCACTAGTACAATAGCAAATAGGGTTGCCAACTGGATTTTTATTTTAATTTTTTTAATGCTGACTGCAGGAACAAATTAAGTTATATGAATGTGTAAATATGTGCTTGTGTGCAGTTTAAGCGGGTGTTGTCGGGGTTTTCTTAGTTATTCGTTTACTGTCAGTTCAAATAAAAATCCCATTAGGAATTTTCAGTATTAGGGACAAAAGTAATTATTAAAGACGCTACAAAGATACATAAATTGATTTGTTTTAAATTTAATTTGAAAGTTTTTGTTACCAACCCCAAATTAATACGTAAATTTTTAAACATAGTATTGCTAATAAAATGTGTTTGATTAAGGAAAACTACAAAAAAAAAAGTGAATTTTAATGCAACACATGTCGAAGTCGCATTAAAAATCCATTTATGATGAAATGAATTCAAGCTATAACATTTTCAAAAATAGCAACTCACTAAAATATCAACACACGTTGACTTAAACATTGGACATAATTTTTTCTACTGGGTATCTCAGTGAACATGAGTGTATGTGTAATTGTATATGTCCACTTATGTATGTTACAAATATTAGTATTTTTTCCATGCATTTTTTTATTGTTACAAAACAACAACTAATTTTTTTCCCACAAATACATAAAAATAAATCAGTTGTAGGACATGTTGGCGCCATTAGCTTTATATGAGTAAGTGTTGTTGTTGTTATTATTATTTTTGTTTGCCAACATACATGTTTATAAGTTTTTTCTAATTTTTACAGAATAATACTACTTTTATCCCACTCTAAAATTTGTAATGTAAAATTTATAGCAAGTTTTTAGTTTTAGTTAGTTATCGGTGTATGTTGACTTTTTATTGATTTCTTTTATTTTATATATTAATTTATTTTTGTCAGGAACTATAACTTTTGTGAAAAATTGTATTGTAGCATACTTTGAGGGGATAAGTAAAATTTAATTTTATTCAAAGTAATTTTCATTTTTTTTTAAGCTTTTTATTTATTAATTATCTTTACTACTTACACTACAATATATTAACTAAGCGTTAATCATACGTCTCGTGTACCGATAACTTTTTATATCGCCTTGGCATCAATTTAAGCCATAACTAAAAGGCAAAATGAAATAAAAAGTATTATTTCGTTACCTCAACAACTAAAAAACATAATAATGAAGGTTTACAAAAAATTGCTTCAGTAGGAATTGAATTTTTCTATAGATTGGATCAAAAGTTTTTGTATTAATTGCTTGATATGAAACATTGATTAACACAAACTATTTTTTTTTTTTTTTGCTCTTTTTATTAATAGAATGCCCCACCGCTATGGATGGTATGGAGCGCTTTGCGTGTCCGACACCGGATCTGCAGGGACGCTATCGTTGTATAGACGATCATGTGCTGTGTGACGGCTTCATCGATTGTCCCGAAGGTGAAGATGAGGATCGAAGATCGTGCATGTTCTACAAAACGGTAAGTTTTGTTCGAAAGTTTTAAAAAAAAAGGATTTTACAATATTATTGGAATTTTTTGCTTAAGTAAACATTTCCAAATGTACTTGTAATTTTTTGAAGATTATGATTTTGGTTTTTTTTAATAGTTTTTCGTGACTGATGCTTTTCGGAAATCTTCTTTGATTATTTCACTGTACAGTAGACGTCCAATATAACGTATAACGAATTTCCATTTTAATGAACAGTTTTTGAAATTGGAATTTTTCCATTGAACGCTAAATGTGTTCACTTTTCCAAATAACGAACATTGTTTAATTTAAGCATAACTGTTGAACTGAAAAAACTTTTTTTTCCACTTAATGTGATCACAAGTTAATATAGCATTCCAAAATCTAACTCAACTTTTATACGAGTTAATATATGCGTCAATAAAAGGTTGTTTCTTTAATAAAAAAAATACTTCGATATAACGAATTTTGCTATATTAAGAACGGCTCGTGCATTAATTAGTTCATTATATTGGACGTCTACAGTACTTTGATTTTATTTCGCTGTGTTTTGAAATTCACTCGTTCAAGTGGCAGTATATGCTTTTCCCATATTTTTCGAAACCATTCGATAATTTGAAGTTTTTTATCGATAGTTTGCAATATTTTTTGTCACTTCTGAATTCATTCGACTTCTATCAGCTTTTTTATATTTTTAGACTTAGTATTTTACGGCTCATAAGTACATACTTTAAGTAGTTTAACTTTCTTAACAAATGACTTCTTTATTTTTTTAGTACAAGTAAAGTTTCTTACTAGCCCCTATATGCTTTTAAATAACTTTGAAGTTTATTTGATGGCTGCAAAAGAAAATATCAATTTCCTTTGCACAATTAATTTCTTCGAGAAAAAAAATATATAATATCGGCATATGTTTTTTAGTTTTACAAAGATAAATTTAGTTAGCTGTGCCACAATGTTAATGTTGTTTTTGTCTCTCTCTACATTTATTTACAGACGAAAGCTCACCTGGATGTGTTAGCCGATGCGCTGCTGAGATGGGCGCGAGGTCGTTAAACTTAAAATCCGTAGTGAAACACCCATAAGCATAGACACATACTAAAACATACAGACAAACATACACACACACACAAAAACAAATCACCACCACCTCAACAGCCACGCCCACTGTAAAACTAAAAGCAACTAAGCTGAGCAACAACAGCTGAAAAACAAAAAACAACAACAACTGAAAACAAACAAAAAACGAACTAAAAATATAAAAAAAAACTAACAAAAATAAAGCGAAGCATGTAAAAAGCAGAACGAGCAAATAGAAAGCAAATTAAATGAAGTATGTAGAAAAAAGAACTAATGATAACAAACATACATATATATATATATATATATCTATATAGTAAATATATATAAACTGAAAATTATAAACATTAATTATTAAATATATTATAAACAAAAAAAAAACATAAGATTATGATTACTATTCTGATTATGATTATTATTGAAAAAAAATTATTATCATTATTATATGAACAGAACTCTTATAAAATTCATTCTTTCTTTTTTTTTTCTTTAACCTTAATGTATTACGTATTTCGATACAGTAACAACAACAATAACAACAGTAAAAACCAAAAATAACTGCAATAATAATATAAACCAAAAATTTACAAAAAAAGTTTAAAAGTTCAATGTATACAAAAGCAAAATAAAACAGAAACACAAAATTATTATGTAGTTCTATGTAAAAAAGTTCATTAATACAATTACATAAAATGTATGAAAACTACGATGAAAAGAGTTAAAATATTTATGATAACAAATTTAAAGACTAAAATTTCGATATAAAGAATTAAAAAAACAAAACATAAGCAAACAATTTACATTTTAAAACAAATTATATTTTAAATGTTTCGTAAATAAAATATCTTCATTAATTCAATTGTAAAAATTTAAAAATAAATCACAATTTTTTATTTTAATTTTCTTTATAACATTTCATAGAAAGAAGTTCGATTTCTTTTTAAAATTTTATATTTTATTGTTGGAAAAAAAAGCAAAATAATATAAACTAAATAACTGTGCAATACCAAAAACAAAATAGTTTGTGCAATTAAAACAAAATTCATTTAAAGTGCATTGATCTTACTTTTGATGTTTACTTATTTTTGCTGACGGACGAACGCTAACAGTGACAAACTTACATACATTTGTATGCGTAGAGGACACGTAACTCACTTACATTGTTTTTATAGCATATTTCTAGGTCTTCAAAGGCATTGGCGCAAAATTATTGTAGTTTTTTGATGCGGCTCTAAAGTTAGCAATAGCTTTTAGAATCATGAAAAAATATTTTACAAAAATAGTTGCATCTTCTAACTTAAACAAAAAACTTCAAATTGAAAATTTGTCACATGCAGCCGTCATAATGCGCCTGGTTTCTATTTGTTCGTTATTTTTTTTTTTGTTAAAATAATATGTTTAAAAAATCCTTACGTAAAGTATATATCCTTGAGTTAGGTTCAGTTAATTAGCTTAATTTTGACTTTTTCCAGTAGCAGTATTTTAGTATTGTATTTCCATTGATATTTTTAAGTAACGAGTCAAATATTTAAAATTTTTTTTTTAATATTTTTATTTTTCACTAGTTTTGCGTTACTTTTGCGGTAAAATAAATTTGTGTTTCTTTGGCATGGTGAATTATAATTTCATTACAGTAAGTAAATACCATAGACGAACGAGAACTTATTTATGATATTTTTAATCTCGATGCAGTGACAGTTTTTAAGTAAGCTACATTTGTTATAACTTTTAAAGTTATTATTGAGCTTTCACGTTTATAAGTAGCGAGTAAAATATTTTAAAAGATTTAAGAAACTGTGATTTTTTGCAATTCGCTGCTAGTTATCTATAGCTAGCAACTATAATTGTATGGCAAATCAAAAACGAAATTATATACTTAACGAGTAAAGTTATAGCTGATATATGTATACACATAGCGAGTTGTTTAAATGCCAGGGCTACCCAGCAAATTTGTATATTCTTTATTGTGGAATGAAAAGATGGGATTTTTTTGCAAAAATCAATTGTTTAAACAGTCAGGAAAAAGGTGGCAATTTCAAATAAAAAAGGAGAAACAACAACAAACGAGTACTCGGATAAACAACGATTAGCAAACTCAGTAACTTGCACATAGAGAGCGATTTTGCGAATAAAACGCAGCTATTATTTGTTTTTTGTTTATTCAAAGAAGTTAGTTTTTAATATCACTTCAAAAAACTTTTTGCACTCGCTACTTTTAACAAATTACTGAAGGAACGAGTTAAAATCGTAATGCATTTAAATGAGCAACATATTCTAGAAAACACTGTTGCTTTATTTTAGTTTAGGAATTAGCGAGCAAATTATGTTTAATAAAACAAACTTAACATGAGTAATAACATTAACTTTCCACTTTATACAAGTGACCAGCAAAGTTTCTTTAGTACTTTGAACCTTTAATCTAGTTAATGAAGTCACGAGAGAAAGGTTTTTTGAAACATTCTTACACACATATATGTATTTTTATATTTTAGTAAATATTTTAGAAAACTATATATAGTTTTATACATTTCCGATTATTACGAATTTCTACTCGCTATTTTTTAGCTGGAGTTTAAAATAACGAGTAAATTTTTGAAGAAATTTCTTGCACATTGCATAGAGTTTTCCATAAAAAACATTTTAATTTTGTTTCACACAAATAAATTTTTACTTAAATCTTTCAAGCTGACTGCAGAATTATTGACTAAAGCATTTTTTACAATATTACAAATTTAATGTATGCCAAACATTTCCCTGTACTGCTTTGACCATGTATCGTTCTGACTAATGAAAAATGTTTTATATACCAGAAGACCAACCACACCTAGTTCGATTTTTCATTTAGAAGTTGAAAAAGTCGAAAAAATATAGAAAATATTGAAAAAAAGTCGCAAGAAGTTTTTTAGCTAAAATAATATGGAAAATGTTAAAAAAGGTTAAAAGAGGTTGAAAAACTCGAAGAAAGCTTGATCGACAGCGTTAGAAAGATTTTTAATCGCTTCTTTGCGGATATAAATATTCAAAATATATCCACTAAATTTTGGCTTATAACATACGATAATATTTACTCGTTGTTTCGGAGCTGTCGTTTTAAGTAACGAGTTAAAAGTTTTTAAGATATACGTTCCCATATTTTTTTCTTAAAATTTTCAACAGGTAGGCATGTGTATGCATGTAAGACTTTCTCAACTTTTTAAAGCATTTAGTGAAGCACTACTATGAATTTAGGTAAATTTTTACTCAAATCTTTGGAAATAGAGCATGAAAATGCGTGTAAGATTTTTTCCAAAAATATAGCGATTCTTCAATTTTTATGAACTTAAACAAAATTTACAATTTTAGTACCAATTGCATTTTTTAATAATATTAGCAGAAAGTAAGATTTATATTTTGAATACATATCATAATTTAGCATTTTTAGAGCAACAATTACACCGCTCTTTTAATACTGCAGCAAAATATGCTGCACGTTTCGCTTTGCTCGTTACTTTAACTCAGTAAAGAAGCAAAGAAATGGCGCATTCTTTTCATACTTTAAATAAGTAAGTGTAAGTATTTCTAAGTTTAAGGCAAAATTTGATTAAAAGATGCTACTTACTTACGTGACTCATAAAGTTTTGAAAAGAACGTACACAACTTGATTTCTTTACGAAACTTTCAAATTTTTTTTTAGTGTTGTGTCTCTTTTTACTCTAACCAGAGATGCACAACGCTATTTTTTATTTAATAAAATAAAAATTATCAATCGTTACTTTACGCCGTGAAAAAATGCTAATAGCATTTGAGGTCATAGCATTGCAACTTTACTGATTTGATTTTTTTGTTTCAATGAATCATGCTCATAGATGAATTCGTTTTAAGCAAGCAGCAAGACTCGTTACTTTATTCGACTTTAATTGTTTATTTAACATATTAACAAGATATATTGTTTGCTCTGTTTAATTTTTCTTATTTAACTTTATTAATTTTTCCCCATATTATTTGTTTTTGTTATGTTAAATGTTACATTAAATTTAAAAAAATAAATAAAATAAAAGGAAACAATTCTCATGGACGAGGCAGCTATTGTAGATAAGTTGAATTTAATTAAATATTTAAATAAAAACTAAGTCAGTAAATGTTAAAATAAAACCAAGAGCTTTCAAGCCTTTAATGAATTCAGTGAATTGTAAAAATTAAAAAACATTACCATTAAAATTGACTATAAATATTTACAAAATGAAATAAAATTTAATAAAAACCAAAACAAAAGAAATGAATTAATTCAAAAAATACACTTATAATGCTGTAAATAAAGTTAATAAAAACGAAAACAAAAAAAAACGACATATAAAACGAATACAAAATTTTAAGTAAAATTTCAGAAATTATTTTTTTTTAATTCTTTTGTTACATGCATAGTTACATGCTTGCTTACTCGTTTTAAAATAAAAATTTTTAATTTTAAAAAATAATTTTTGCTTTTTAAAATTTAAACAGGCAAAAGTTAGTTACTTTTACAACGAATAATACTAAAATGAACACACTTTTTTTGTTCCATCTGAACACAAACTATTCTATCGTTACTTTTTAACAGAAACTAGCATTAATTATCACTATAACCATTGGTGGAAATACTTTTTTTATTTTGAAGATATACTCGGTTTTTTTTTGGAAAAACAAAAACCGCTAATTTTTTTAACAATTTTTTAACTGAACTGTCGCAATTCACAATACCATTTGTTTCAAAAATTTTACAAAAAAAAATTGTAAACTAAAATAAGACATGAAATATTGAAAACACTAAAATATTAAAAGTAAAAGCTGAAGTATTTAATTTCACATAAAGTGAAATAACATGAAAAATATATCCATTAATATCAATAATTTAGCAAATAATTTGCTTTAAATAAAATGGCGCAGTTCAAAATTCGACTGAAGTTTAGAAACCTTAAGCAACCCTAAGAAATATGAATGACTTTCAAAACAAAATAAATAAATACGGCAGGAGAGATTAAGAATTACTTACAAACAATCAACCAAATTAAATAACAATCATTCAAAGAAACAACAGATTATTCGGTTGTGCATTCGATACGTGCTTTTATGAAATTAAATTTAAACCCACAATTGGTAAAGCTTATTTAATTTGTTTTCAGAGAGAGCTTTAATTAAAAGCAAAAGTTAAAACAGCTCAAAGTGACCGGTTCTTTCAGTACGATTACAGCATTACTTAAAACAGTTGGCACAATAAGCAAATATACCTGAGATATGTTGGAAGTCTAGCGAGTAACCGGTTTTTTAGTTATTCACAGCCGGTTTTAGTAACGAATAGGCTTTTTTTATCCATAACGCATTTGTTCCTGCTATACAATATATAGGACGCTAAAAGAAGTAGCGCGTTTTTTAGTAAAAAAAAACGTTTTTACCAAATTATTTGGTACTAGTAATATCGAGTTACTCGTGCAAGTCTTATGAAATAATAATAAACTAGAAGTTGAGTATTAATGATTTTCTGCACACATGTTACTCGTTAGTATAATTCGCTTAGGCTTAGTTATTTTTTCAACGAGTAACGAAGGGAATTAGTACTAGAACCAAACAAGTTTTATGTTAATAAATTTCACAATACTCAACCAAATATAAATATATTTGTTACTGTGACGAGTAACTAGTTTTAGGAGTAACGAGTTTCAACAAAACTTATTAACCAGATACTACCCTTCGTATTTGGTAAGTTTAGATTAGATTATAGCCGGTGCTAAGAAAAGGCTTCATATAAGCAGAGTGATACCAACACTCTCAAGTTTAACTTACATAGATCAATGTGTTAGTTACTTGGCGAAATTTCAATTTCGATAATAGTAAAAGTTCTCTGCAAATTAATATCGCACGAAGCATGAGCGCTACTGTAAAACTGGTTACTTACCTCAAATGCTTTCAATTGTATTAGCTTTTGGAAAACATTTTTATTTTGCAGAAAACGCTTTTAAGTCTGCGTTGCTTTTTGATTTCATACAATTATAAATCTACAGAAAATTTTAAATTTTAATGTTTCAAATTAAAATTCAAACTTTAAAACATGAAAAAAAATTTATATAAAAATGAAAAGAAACCCACCTTACTCAATGACACTTATACTAAACCTATACCATATACATTTATAAAAAAAAAGTAACGAGTTGAAACTTATATAAATATATAAACTTAAAACATATGAAATGCACAAGCAAAAAATTCCTAAAATTTGCAGAAAAAATTTAAATGCACACAATTGATAAAATCCGTAAGCCTCACTACAAAATTGGCATTAAAAAATAAGTTTTACCCAATTAAAAAGATGTACGAAATTTTTAAAAGTTACAAAAGTAAAAAAAATGATAAAGCTTCATGAAAATTTCTGCATAGCATAAAAACAGAAAAACAAATACATATATTTTTGGCCTATTTTTATAAAAATCACAAAGAAATAACCAAAAACAGTGAGAAACTTTTTTAAAAATCCATAAAACTTTAATTTCCAAAAAAAAATTTCAAAGTAAAGAGTAACGAGTAGCAAAACAAACGAGTAGCAGTTAACAAAAAATAGTAATGCATGTAGCTTATAGTAAACAGAAGAGATAAATACATACATACAATAAGGGTAAATTTGTGTACATATAATAAATACAAAGAAAGAAAAGCAGCTACAAAACAGCGCTCCAAACATTGCATACTTTTATGACTTGAATGGAATATGTGTATTTAAAAAAAAAATATATTTTCAACTTGATTAGTTATGGCTAAAGTTGTCAGTTTTGTAAAAATATGTTGCATAGGTGGCAGATACGCATAGAGAGCTGGCAAGCTATAGCAACTTTAGTTTTATTCATCCAAATGGTTCGATTGAAGTAAAAATAATAAAAATAGCGGATACACAGTGCATTTGTTAAGTTCTTACATGTCGATGCAATAATTAAGGATAGAAAAATTTATTTTTCTTGTAATGAGTTTGACAAAAAAAAAGTCAAACGTTGAATACCGGGGTCACAAAATTCAGAAAATTCTAAATATCTTTCTAATACTTATCTTGTGTACTTAATTTTTAAGGTTTTTATGAATACAACGACTATCACTTGAAAACTAAAGGCAAAAATTTTGTAGATAATTCACGAAAGATATAGAAGTGGAGAAAAATGCGAATATTGATATACTTTTTGAGAATCGGCATGCCTTTGATCGATCATACCTTGAACTTAAGTTGAAATTCTTTGTATTATAGCAAATTATATAATACAAAGAATTTAACTTTAGTGAGTTCAATCAAAACAGAGTAAGCCTAAGTTAAATTCTAGAAAAAGTTAAATTGTTTTACTTTTCATAAACGGTGCGAACAGTGAGACACTGTGCTAGCAAAATTTAAGCCTTGTTATAATCTTTTCCTTACAGTTGCAGCTACGTGTAATATGAACTTCTTAACCAAAAAAAAATTATAGGTATTGGACATATTTTGATATATTCTGACACCTGAGTCAAAATTGTAGTGAAAAAAAGGAACCATCAAATGTTATAACTTTTCAGCTTAATATAAATAAACGTTTCTTTTACTATTTTCACACTCCAACCGCAGCACGTTTATATCTCTGGCATATGAAAAGGGTAACTCCAAAATGAGCATTTTTGAAAAAACTGTCCACTTAAGCCATTAAGCCTCTCTTTTTGTTATAGAAACTTTTGCCAAACACTGTTGCTGGTTTTCTTTCCATACCGAAAATCGGTCTTTTCTAAAAAAACAAAAAAAAATATTTTTCTTTCTTAGAACCTAAAATCATTTTTATCATTTAAAACTTAAACTTAAATTGAAGGTACGTTTTTTGTAAAAAATGTAAATAAACTTGTAGATTTTAGTTATTTTTATAATGAAAGACTTTTTCTAATGCTTTTCCAAGAACAAAAACAAAAGGCCGCAAATTATATTAAAATAAATATCGATGAATATTTTTTGTTTTCTTTTTTTCAATTGTAAAAGCTTAAAGTGTACTAAAAACAATTTAAATCAAAATTTCATATATTTAATATAAGTGATGAACCATTTAAACTGCTTCATTTAAATGTTAATTTTTAATGCAGAAATTCAAATAAAAAAAATAAAATAAAAATTAAAAATTCAAATACCCAAGTAAAAAATGAAATAAAATAAATTTACAAAAAATTGTTGTTACATGTTACATATACATACATAAAAATAGTAATACACACAAGCGAATATACACAAACACATACATTCATACATACATATATACAGTCAGACAGACCACAAAACACTTACAGACAAACGCATGAAAACGAACACACATACAAACAATAAGTTATGTTAATTAATACATTTAAACTTTAAACATACAATTAATTGAATTTATTTGTATTTGTATATTGTATAGCATAAATATAGGCGCGCAAAAGTAGCAGTTGCAAAATTTTCAACAAAAAAAATACTACGCCTTTTAAATTAATTGAATATGATATGTAAAACAATTTAAATTTAATTAAATTACATTTTTCGTTCCAACTACTTATTACATGAATACAATTTGATACATTGCATCACTGACTTTTGCTACTTATGCGCGATACTTAAGTATTTTAAATTAAATATTTAAATATAAATTAGATATTAAAAAACAAAATTATATTTAAATATTAATGAAAAAAGACACACACAATTATACACGAAAATACAAAAACAAAAAACAATACTACAAACTCTTTTTTATTTCGTTGAAAACGTGCGTTCTCTTTCTATTCTCATCTATTTCTTCTATGGCTGTCTTTCTTCTACATCATTTCAATCTCAATTAATTTTATAAATTACTTTGTGTATTTGTTTTATTTTAGAAAATCTCTCCTAGTAATGGATTTGGCTTTATTTTCAGTTTTAAGCGTTCGAGAATTGTACACAATTTTTTAGTTGATACATATAAATATTCACTTTCATTGTTTATTTTATGAAAACAAAAAATATTTTTTTATTATGAAGAAAAATTTAGAACTTTGGGCAAAACCTTATAAAACTTTTTTATCATTTTTAATATGTGAAATACTTTCTACTATGTGTTAAGCCTTGAGACTACTGCAGTGCATCAATGTACCAGAAATTCATAATTTTCGTATGCCTAAAAATATGCTTTCGAATTTTGTACGAGGCCACTAAAATGAATTTATAGCCTAGTATTTCGCGCATACTTTTAGGCATTTGAAAACAATTAATTTTACCAAAAATTTCAAATTTCAAACTTTCGCCAATCTTGATTGCTTAGGAGATAATGATATATTTTTTCGTACTAACAGATGCCAACATATGTTTAGGTTGTTGATTTTTGCGGCATCGCTACTACTTAAATGTTTGTTGGTTTTTTGGCCATATTTATTTTCAAACAAAAGTTCCATTCTTCTATTCCATTGCAGGAAAGAAATTGAATTGAAAACTAAAACCACCAACCACGAACATCATTCACATCAATATTAACCAACTGGTTTTCTCACGGACATAGGGCCTTCACAAAGCTTTGAATTCTCTTAAAAATATTCTATATTTCCTCTTTCCACCATGAGTGAAGATGGTCGTATTTTCTGTTAATTTGAGCGTTCCACTCCAATGTTTGCTGATGATTTCCGCATTGATTTGAATGGAAAGCGGATCTTGATGGAACATTCAACGAAAATTTTTTCACTAGCACTGAACATGGTTAGTTCTGTTTTACTACGCGTACTGTTTGTTATGGGTACTCACATAAATTTCGGCATTTTTCACTTACGTTTGGGACCATTTCGTTCAAAATGTTATATTTGTTTTCTTTTAAAACATTTCAGCTACTCAAGAGGGATGCTGGTGAATTAAAGTAAGTATTTATTTTTCGCTAGCAACTGCAAAATTTGGACACAAAGACCTAAAGCCTTTAAGTGCAAGCACATGGTGAAACATCTGCGGAAGGCCCACTAAGCTTTAAATATCAAAATATAAACTTGCTAACCATTTCGATCAGAATTTCAAGATATGTAATAATAGTCATAGATTACAAATAATAATTTATCCTCATATATTGTTTGGTCTATTTAAGATGACAAATTGCCGATAGTATTAAAAAATAGCTATTTCACAAATCGATTGATATTCTGAAATATTTTGAATAGAAATTTTATATTTTTACGAAAGTGAAAATTATGTTAAATCGCTTTTCGAAGCAACCTCTTTTATATCCAAAAATTCATATGAAATTTAAAGAAAATCTGTTTCTCAACGAAAGTATCATTAAAACTTTTCAATTTCAAAAGTATATTACTTAAAAAAAAGTCGACAAAAATTTTCAAAAATAAGTTACATAGCAAGGAACTGTCTAAAACCTTCTCATGTGATAAAGCAGTACGAAAATTGAGTTAATTTGCGTTTCTAAAAATATGTATTCATAATTTTTGCGGAAAGAATACATCTTTCTGATTCAAAATGCAATATGATATTTTCAGGCAGGTAAACAAAATTAATCTTATTTAAGTATAATTCAGAGCCCTGTGAAATAGCTTCTACAAAATAAAACCATTTGAAATAGTTGAGTTCTAATAGTGTTTGGCCTACTGTGCAATTTCCACATTATTTTATTTTTGGGTTGATTTTGGGTTATACGGATACATTTAAACTAAAAAAAAATTATATTATAATCTAGTCTATCCGCAATATATATTTTACAAATGGGAGAAATAGCAAGCATATACTTTGGATTAAAATTTCGATACAAAACGAAACGATTCAAGAATCTAAATATGAGTTTTTTCTGCGCTTAGAACTAGCTTTGCACACCCTCGCTATCATAGAGATAAAATTAACGACACTGTTCTCTACTAAACTATGAAAATTATGTCACTGATATTATGCATAAAGCCATGATAAGCAAAGAACGTAACATCCTGAAAATATGCAACTTTTTTTAGAACAAAAAGTAAAAAGTTTACGCAATGTTTGGGGCATATTTTTGGGATTGTGCAATGCTTTTAGAGCCTGCATTCAGCAACATAACAAATTTGTATTTCTAATGCATCATCAAGGGTATACTAGAGCGTTTTGTATTGAAAAAAAGCTTTTTTTTGTACAAAATACTCTAACATAGTTTTACGAATCCAATTTTAACATAATGTCATGTGAGCAAAAATTTGCTCGCTTTTAAAAATAAAATGAAGAATAACATGGAGTTTGATTTTAACGTTAAATTTTGCGCAATATTTCAAAAACTTGCATGTTATGCGAATACAACATGCGTGATATTAAGAATACGCAAAATAGATCCGAATAAATGCTTTTTGTATTATTAAGAAAACAATTATAAAAATTTAACATATTGGTTGACATGTAAGATTTATTACAAAAAAAATAAAAATTAAAAACATTAATATGCCATGTAGATGTGTATATTGCTATAATATTTTGGGGTCTCAATGTTGCACAAATAACAAAAAAAAAAACAAATTTGAACAACGCAAAAAAAACAACATAAAGAATTGGATGAAATAAATGTTTTAACTACAG
Source organism: Meiosimyza decipiens (assembly GCA_963680825.1). Classification (NCBI taxonomy): domain Eukaryota; kingdom Metazoa; phylum Arthropoda; class Insecta; order Diptera; family Lauxaniidae; genus Meiosimyza; species Meiosimyza decipiens. The sequence goes on along the minus strand of OY804261.1, from coordinate 7,381,976 downwards.
TAAATGGAATTTGAGCCTTTAGAATTAGTTTAGTAGAAAAGAAGAAAACTATGAAAATAAAATTGAAAAAAAAATTTGTAGGAAATAGAAAAAAAAAGATAAACAACAAAATTTTTTTTCCGTAAAAACTAGATGTCAACAAATTCTTTGTTTTTAGCACTTAATTTTTATTAAAACAATATACAAATTTAAAAAGAATTTTTTTTTGAATTTTAAATAACTCAATAACTATAGTTTTGCAGTACTCAATGTATTACACTTAAAGAAAAATAATAATAAAAACATTTAAATTAATTTAATTAACATGGGAGAATTCAAAACTAAAGAAAAAAAATTATAATCGGTTTTAGTATTTTTGTCAGCAACAATTTTAAATGTTTTGAAAATTTAGTAATCTCACACAGAAAAAAAAACAATTAACATTTAAAATACATTTTATTGCAACAGAGATTGTTCAAAAAAAAAATAGGGCGTACAACAGCCTTAGAAATCTTGAGTACAAGTTAGTAGAAAAAATAATTAAAATTTGAATTGATTTTTTGTGGGCCAAAAGAAGTGCAAAATAAATTGAAAAAAAATACATTATAAGATTAGATTTACAACAAAAAAAACAAAAAAATTATGAGCATTAAAGGATTTATTTTGACTATTTTTAGAAATAGCAAATATTAGGTTACGTGAACTATATGTCGACTTGAAAAATATAAAATATGAAACAAATAACGTTTGGTTTTCTGAGTCAAAATAAGCAATGCACAGCACTTAAGAAAAATTAAAAGACATAACAACTCACAATTAGCAAACCCTTTAAACAAAAAAAATTTTTTTTGATTTTGTAGCACACATACTTCAAAAAAAAATTTCACCACAGAAGCATCAACAAAAAAAATACCACAAAAATATGCAATGGAAAACATGTTGAAAAGTAACCAAATAAATTAAACATAACAAGCGAAAATTGTTATTGTTTTCGTTGCATACTTTTAGGCACTTATTAATAACAATTTTTGCAACATAATGGTTATCAAACTTAACAAAAAATCCAAATGTATTTGATTCAATAAAATATTAAATTTAAGCTCTACAGGGTTGGCATATAAATTAATACTTTTATACAATGGAGGCTGAATGTAATTTATATTTAACAAAAAGCAGCAAAGCTCAAAAATATTTTGAACACAAATAAAACGACAACAAAAGCTGCAAATTTAAAAAGTTACCTTATACTATAGCGGGTGATGTTCACTTTTGACTTGGATTTTTTTTCCTCAAAAAACACTTTTACCTATAATTGAAAATGAAACAACCAAACAAAAAAATTTACACTCAAATGTAACATCCGGAGCCACTGCTGTAATCTGATGTAACTTTTCAACATAATAATAAAAAATAAAATACAGCCATAAGTTTCTGTAAAAATAAAAATAAATATTGCAGCTTTTGAATGTTGTTGCTTAAAAAGTCATACAACAGCTAACAAATTCTCAAAATAAAAAAATTTTTAACTTTAGCTTCAATAGAAATTACAAAAACTACAGTACGTTAATGCAAAATTACATTCATTTTGTATACCAATTAAATTTGTCACCCTGTAAAATAGTGCAAGTTTTAGTGGCGTCACTTTACGCTGCTGTTAAAACTTTCTATTTGTAATTGCCTAAATTATATTGCATACTTTTAGACACATATGTATATGCGATATATGGTTCACGTGGTAAAGCTGTTCAGTTTAATTGAAAAGTAACAAGCACAGAAACTTGCAAATTTTATATATCATAGAAAATTTCTTAAGATAGACACTAGCAACGTGGCATAGTTAAACAAAACCCAAAAAGCATGCAACTGTTATAATGATAGCTGTTTCTTTATGCGTATGATGGCATTTTGCAATATTTTACGTGGCATACTTTAAGACACAACTTTCGATTCTTTATAATCAATATGTTGCTCATTAAGTTGAAGTAACATTGTGTGACTTTCTGGGCTTAATAAACTAGTATTGGCTCATTGGTGTACATACATGAGATCTTTCGAGAACTCAAGGTGTCGTTATTGATTTTGCATTGAAAAAGCTTTTAGCTTAACAGTTTTACAGCACCAGAATCGACTCTAAGAATTACATTAATATTGAAGCATTTCTAGCTTTCTTTTTTTTTATTTAAGTTAGACATAGGGAGACTTAAAAAATAGGTTTTATTTAGCACCGAAAAGTTTGTAAATCATTTTTTTAATGTAAATTGTTTAGGGACACCAAGGTTATATAGTCCGCTTGTATTGAAACGAAAACCTTTAAAACCGAAATAATGTAACAGAAAAAAGTCAAAAGCAAATTCATATTGAATTTATAGCTCCTGTAGCGACTTTAATAAATGAAGTATTGTCCTTAGCAGTTTAGCGAATAAGGTCTATTCATGTTAGGGGGGGAGGGAGCACTCTAACAAAATAATTATTTAAGTTTGTTAAGTTATAGCTCCTGAACATATGCACCGATTTTGACAAATTCATATTCATTAAATTTGTATTACATAAAAAATTATTACGAAATTATTGAAGCTTCAGAAATTTGATAAACGGTAGGCAAAAAGAAAACGTATGCTAACTATTTAATTTCAATGATGTTTATGTGAGGATTTCTTGATGAAGAACTTTTACGACTTTTCCAATTTTTTTTCGATACTTTCCGATTTCTGTCTTATGAATTTTGTGAGAGGGTTCTTGACTCTGCGTACTTTTCAACTTTTTTAATATTTTTCAATATTTAACAACTTTTGTTATGTTTTACAATACGATGCCATACATTTTAGAATTCCCAACAATAGGTTTTGTGGTATCACTCGCTTCTCTGCGGCATTTTCTGTGTATTTTGATGTACTTTGTGTTACTTTTCGACTTCTACGATATTCTTCAAATTCGGTTATGTGTTTTGAATAAAAATTTTATTTTAACTTAGGTTAAAATTATGCATGGTTTAGCTGCGAGAGCATAAATTGTTATCAGCTTTTCTGCAGAGTTACATTCGGTTGTGGCATTAACTGCTTCACTCGATTCGTCTCTAATTTTCAAGGCATAAAACCTGCTAATAAATTTAAAATGAAAATAAAAATATTTAGCCTATTCTTAATGAATAATTAATTACAAATATAAAAATTGTGCTAGCATATTTTAAGCATGCAAATTAGAGACGAAACGAGACAGATTGAAATACATAATGGGGCAGTATATAAACATTTTATATAAAAACAATAAGCAACAATTAAAAGGAGTTTTTTCTTACGTAGTCCCAAAATTAAAATAAAGGAGAAATTTTAAAACAAAATATATTTTTTGCCTTTCAAAAAATGGGCCTGGGGCAACGGCCTTTTATTTCATTCATCAAGCAAAAATAGATATGAAAATTTAATCTTAAAAAGTTTAAGCCCAAAATCTAAAACTTTTTTTTTGTATTTAAAAAAAAAAAATATTTCTTGTTAAATTAAATTTAATATTTTTTTATTTTTTTTTTAATTTTTTTTATTTTTAAATTATTTTTGATTGTATTAGAATTAGTATTTTAAGTATTTTTCCTTTGGTTATTTGAAGTGTAAAAAATTCTTGTCAACAGCTCTTAGGAATTACAATGCTTTCTTTCCATTTCCTATTCTAAGTATGTTTATCTCTTTCACACAACTCCACAAAACATTTCACAAGAATGATAGAAAACAACATTATGCCGTTCTAGTGCCGAATTTTGAATGGTAGGATACTAAATTGATAAGAGTGTTATCTGGTACCGATTTTTTTTTCACTGCTAAAATGATATCATTGTGATGATTACATTTTTATGCTTCATAAATTTTTTAAGTTTTAAATCTTTTAAAATTTTTTTTGAATACAAAAAATATTATGGTGGATATGCACAAGGCGTAACTTTGTTTTCTTTCAATTAAGTAACATCACAGACACAAGCCAACATGCTAGCAACTGCAACAACCAATTAGTTATGTACAATGCACACAGCAATGCAAATAAATTTAAGTAAAATTTGAAAAAAAAATTATAAATTTTTTTTTTTTGGATTTTTTTATTAAAATTTTTGTTTGTTTATTTTGATCCGATTACACAATGTCCAGTCAAAATTTAACAAAAAACTTTAACAGTTTGTTAGCATTTAATTGTTTTCATAGTGTTCAGTTAATTCAAGCTGAAATTAAATAGGACCCGTATTAGCATGTTCAATTCAAATATGTATATTATACAGTCAAAAAAATAAATTTGTGTGCCAGACTACCAATTAATGTTTAGCTGAACTTTGTGGAACTGACCCTTATTTAAATCAATTTTGACTTTAAATTCTTTTTGTTTTCGTTGACAAATTTTTTGTATAAATGAAAATTTAGGTAAATCAACTGAACATTATTAGTAACCCAATGTATTTGAAATTCAGTTTGTCATATATAGAAACTTTAAAATAACTTAACTAAACATGGTGTAACCGGCGCTTAAGAAATAAAAAAAAAACTTAAAACAACACATAATAAAAACTTTATTCCAAAAAAATCAAACACAAAGCAATTCGCACTACTATTTTTCAAGAAAATAAATTAACGAAAATAAAAAAAACGTTTTAAACATCAACAACGCAAAGTAAAGCAATAAAAAATTGCAGTTTTTCAGATACATTTTTTGTTTTACAAAAACAAACAGTTTTAATTTAACTATTTTTTTTTTATTGTTGTTATGAACTTTTCTAAAAAACGAAAAAAAAGTAAATGAAAAAAAGCTTCAAAAAAAATTTAAAATTAATTAACTAGGCATTTACAAAATAAATATACCTATGTACGAGTATTGAAATTTGTGTCGATTTTGTAAAGATATATTTTCGTTTTGCACTTTTTGCACCAAATGTGATAAAAATAAGCACTTTTAAAATGCACTTAACAATTATTTATTAGCAAATTATATATATTATAAGCAAAAACTTTAATAAATATATGCACTATTTTATAAAAAAACAAAAGTATATATATAATGTTTGCATGTTATGAGCACAATATTGTTTTTATTCGAAAAAAAAAATTATCAGCACAATTTTTTGTAGAGTTATACCAAAAAGAAACTGAAAAAAAAATATTTGAAAAAATTTACCATTGTGAAAACTTTCGATTCATATTTAAAAATTATAGTTTTATATATTTAAGGTTTTTCGAAACTTCAAAAAAGTAACTCTTACCAAAGGTCTTCACGGCAACTTGCATTTTACTTAAAGCAATATAAATCATCACCGAAATATAGTAGAGCGCGTAAACATATTTGCTTTTAATTTATTGTGCAAGTTGAAAACTTGCAGTGAGTCTTATGACGAATTTGAATACCAATTACTTTTTTAACACGAAGTAGTCTCTCTATTTAAATAATTCAAATGATGTCCAACAGTTGGCCAACTATTAATCGCTAGTGTGCACATATCTGCTGAAAATGCGCTCAACAATGACATTGCAACACGTTAAGTTAAACTCTGTTAATATAGATGCCGGACCTGAGCGGCTCGCTACAAGTTCTATCCTTTAAAGGATGTGAGGATATGTTTGTATGTGTTTATATTGAATTTTTACTTTTTTGTGCGTTGCGACATGTTCGCAGTTTTATGGGACGCTTAAGACACATTCATATTAGAAATTTCTAGAAACTCAACATTATGATCAAATATAATATTCTTTGGTGTCTGACAGCTACAAAACGAAACTTTATGTTACAACTGATAAGCTTAAAAACGACTTTTGTGCAGACCTAAAGATTGGACATGATTCTGATATATTTTCGCTTAGAAGTGCAAACTGCAAGTAACACTGTAAGAAATTTAATCGTTTTAAGTTATTCAAGTTGCCCAAGCTTTAAGTTTGCGGCTTTACTACAAACTATTTTGTTAAATCCTATGAATTTACACATAAAAATTTATTTTTATTTTTCTTTGTTGCTGTGAAAATCTTTGGCAAAAACTAAAATATTTAGTTTTTTTTTATATGATAAACAAAAAATTTTTCCAAAATTCATTAGATTATTTTTTGTACTTTTAAATTTTATTAAATAATGCAGTCACGTGTACCTTAACTTTGATAAAAAACAAGAAATGAAAAGTATTAAAATAGTCAAAATTAACTATTCAGCAGAACTCATAAGAAAGTCTTTTTTAATATTAACTATAAATCTAAATTTCTAAAGTTTTTCGTAAAAAAAAAAATAGTAAAAACTATACATTTACAAATTTCTTGCAAAATTAGTCACAAAAGTTTAAGTATCCGTCCTTACTGTCTAAAAAACAAAAAGTCTTAAGAATATGATTTTTCTTTTAAAACAAATTAAATCAAAAATTTATTCATTGTATTTTTAACAGAAATTGAGTGTTGCAGTTAAAAAATAAAATAGTTTTTTATTTTTTTATTTATTTTAAATAGAAAATAATTGCTACATTTTTAGGTGCTAGCTCTTTTCAATTCAATTAAATTTGTTAATGTAAGCACATTTTCTTGGAATCTGTTAAAATTACAAAATACACTGCAACAAGCAGAGGTTTTACAGCAAAACCAGAAGAGTAAAATCGGAAACGCTTGCAAACGACGCCTTTAAAATTAACCGACATAAAAATTAAACTCCGCCTAACCTTTAAAAATAAATTAAATCAAAAAAAATTGCCTACATAAAGCCATTAGACATGAAGCATGTAAAAAAAAGCAGTTCAAACTAAAACAGCTAAGCTAGAACTTACCTACACACATACATGCATGCATATGTGTATTTATAATGAGCGTCAAAGCTGAAAACAAAAAAAAAATTTAAGAATGTTTATGTGCCGAAAATATATACATAAATACATACTTAACATAACCCTAAGATTGAATTCAATGTAAAAAGTTAACCATATATTTTAGCACGGGGAAAAACGCCTCATAAATGTTGTGATTTTTCGCACACAACAAGGGTAAAACAAAAAAATGCACATTTATGCACTTATTTTATATATACCTATACATATATAGCAATTACAAACATATGAATTTATATGTGTATATGCAAAAAAAGTTATTGTATACTAAACTATAATTAAAAGTTCACAATTTTTATTTATTAAATTTAACCCTAGGAATATATATAGTTTTTTTTTTTAATTTTTGCACCATAACTAATAGAATACAGGTAAATGAATAAAATTACCACTTTTAGATAAATGTTGTTGAAAAAGAAATCGTTGCATTTATGTTTGAATTACATTTTTATTTCAATACATTAGGCTAGGAGAGATTTTCTTTTAATTTTCTATTAGTATTTGTATTAAATCAAATAATAAATGTTTTATTTCAACTTTGTTTTAAAATTTAATTTTATGTTTATTGTAATAAGTTTATCAAATCGAAATTATTTTGAGTCAAGGAATATGTATCTCAATCAAATACTACTAATTGCCTTATGAGCCTAAACCAAAATATACGTGACGAGACGAACGAACGTTTGCACTTGTTACGTTAATATATAGCCCCAAATGTTACGTTAGCCAATGAATCGAAGCAGCTGTTAGTTCTGGTTAGCACTAGGAAATTCTGTGAAAAAAGTACTTCTTTATTCTCTTTTGTGAATTTGTTTTGAGTTTACACACGTAATTGAATTTCTTTCTGCTCTTAAATGCTAAGTCAACGTTTACACGAGGAAATTTGGTGAAACAAATTCTTGTCTCTTCTCTTTTGTGAATTTGTTTTGCGTTTAAACACGAAAACTTAAATTTTTTGTGCTCTTAAATGCTAAAACAATAACTAAATCAACCCGCCATCACAACTGTAAAGTCAAAGCATAATATCAGCGAGCGAACACAACGAAAGAGATTTTCCGAGTACGACACTTTCGTTTTTCCTCTCTTATTAACAAACAAGAAGAATTTTCGAAATGAGTTTCTGAGTGTAAACGGGTATTGAAGACGAAAGGTGACGGTTTGAAACTTGGTTCATAGGTCTCGTCAAAATGTTTGGTTCACTTTCGATGAGTAAGGTACGTTCATTTTGGTTGGAGCTGCAACGAGAGACAACAACGACAAACTCTGCACCTCTTGCCAACAAGCAAAATGAGTTTTCTAGTGTAAACCATTTATTAACCTTGCATTACATATACTCGAATTTACTCGTTACGTCTCGTCATGTCTATTATAGTTTGAGCTTGAGAGAGACAGAAATGTTATTTTTTATATTTTTATGTATATAACAACAGGGCGTTTCAGAGTTAAAAGTTTTGTGAACTTTTTTCATGATAAAAACTTCTCAAAAACTAATTATTTACTTATGCTAAATAAATTCCAAACATATTTGTTTTATACAAAATAAAAAAAAGTTATTTCATGTGATGAAATATTTTTTTAAAAAAATTGCTTTTCTTATAAACAAATTGTGCTTGTTAATGATTTTAAAACAAAATGAATTTTAATTTCTTCTACGAGAACTCATAATGTTCAAAACTAAGAAACAGCGTTTTTAACTTCATCGATATAATAAAATTATCAATATTATTTATGCCAATAATAAATACTTTTTACTTTTGTACTGATTATTTTAACATTTAAGACAACAGAGAATGAAATTTTAAAATATAAATTAAAATTTTACATACATTTAATAAAACCTAAAACTTTTTTTGATAAATACATATTTATTATAAATAACCGTTGTAAATTTATTTTTAAATTAAATTTACTTTAATATGTAATTGAAATTTAATAATTAAAAATATTTTCCTTATTACAAAATTTAATAAAACAAATCATTTATGAAATCCAAATTAAAAAAGTTTAACAGAAAACTTAATGTAAATGTATTTTAATAAATTCCATGAAAAAGAGAGAAACACTCTACAAACAAAAAAAAATACTTAACAAAAATGTAAAGTCTGCAGAAAAATTATATAGTAAAAAGTTCTTTCTATATGATAGTAATTTTATGACAGCAGATACAAAGAAAATATTATACACCTACATATAAATATAAATTTAATAAAAACAAACTAAATTAAATGATTTATAAAAATTTAAATAAACAGTTAAAATCAACTAAACATAAAAAAAAAATAAAATTCCATATACAAAAATTTAAAATAAAGTAAAATCAAGCAAAATACATAAGAAATGACAAAAACAATTTATGAAAATAATATATGTAAAAAAACTATGAAAACATTAACAATTAAATAAAATGCCTCAGTCAGTATAAATAAAAATAAATTTTTGCATTTTATTTCAAAATGGGATTGGCTTCAGAAAAGCAGTGTGATATTTTAGGAGCATTTTTGAGCATAATTTCATTTCTTTTAATTTTCATCTATGCTTAATAATAGTTTGTATGTTCATTTAACAGATAATTTTTCCTTGAAATAATCTCACTCTGAATACATCTCAGTATCGCTTACATTGGTCAATTTTCATGTTTCCTTGCTTCCTGTCGTTTTTTTTTTTTTCGGCCAGCAAGTTCTGCGTGCGATTTGAATTTTTCCGCTCTCGTTTTTTTTAGGATTTATTCATGTTTTGGTTCTTTTATTATATAATAGGAAATGTACGTGCTTTTATATGCTGATTCATAGCTTTGGTGCAAACATGCATGTCTTCAGTTTCTTCAACCCGAGCAAAGATTACAAACCATAAGTAATTAACCTTGTCAACACAAAAACAATTACTTTTACAGCAACACTAATCAAATTCTATGAAAACTACTTACTACTTGATGGTAATACTTATAAACCTAACTACTTACATAAAAAGAGTAGCGCAGTTTATGTAAATGGTAATAAGGATAGATAAAAATTTGCAAACAAAAAATTTTAATAATTCAATGATTGTAACGTTTATAAGGCTAAAAAGAAATTCATCTTCAAATCAGCAACTTCGCAACTTTGAAAAATTGTTGAAAATAAATATTCAAAGGGTGCTCAAATTTAAGGTATTTTTTAAACTATAAATAAAAGACATAAATTGTGTGAAATCTTGATTTCTTCTTATTGGAAATTAAAGTACATTGGTGTAGCGGATGTCGTTGAACTCAAATTTTGGTGGCCACTGTAAAGCAAAAAAATATTTCGTAAACTGTTAAAGAGTCCACGCAGTCAGAGCAAAAGTGACGCCACAGCTGCATTCCATCCTTATCGCTCTATTATTTAGCTGTACATACATATGTGAATACATAGAAAAAGCCTTGCATTTTTTTATACCCTACGTTCCTTTAGTCTACTATATCTTATGAATTTCAAAATTAATTCATACTTGAGTCACATACATAGTTACAAAATAATTATTCTTCAGGTTTTTTTTATTAAATTATATCCACTAAGCAAATCAATTCGGAGCCAAAATCAAAATTTTCCAATAAGCTTCTCATTAATTTTGAAAGCTGTTGTGACCTGATCAACATCGTTTTAAATAAATTGCATAGACATATCGTAAAAAAAAAGAAGAAAAGTAAACTACAATCCATTTTATTTGAAAAAAATAAATAAAATTAATTTTTGGATTTAAAACGCGTGTGACTACACTAACTTGAAATCTCCTTGACATTTGGAGTACAAAAGAAAGGCTTGTGATTCTCAGCTTTGGCCACAAATAGAATAAGACACGTAGTTTTCACTATATTGTGTGTCTCGATTTAGACCATCTGCAACGAGACTGCCACGCACCACGGAGTTGTCCACATAGAACTTCTCCTTTAATACCGGATTCGAAATTTAATTTTATCTGGTTCAACCAATTTCAACCTGATTTAAACCACTGGATATACCAAGTTTATTACCAAATATGACATAATTTTTTTTATAATCATTCAATGACCGTAATAGATTTACTTCATACCTGAAAAAACATCGGTGTGACTAGAACCTGTAAAAAAAATGTTGGCCTCAAATTTTAACACCTTTTATACATTTCATTCTTTATAAAAAAAATAGCGTTAAGTCTTGGCCGGTTTTCCATATGTTTTATTTAATTTTATTATATTTTTCATAGATTTTCGGTGAAATTTTAATTTCGAGTTTGAAAAACTTTTGTGTTTTTTTGACAATTATTCGTTCGTACATTGGACTACATACACCATCAAAATCGTGCGATAACACTTCATTGTGCTATTTTTTGTAGCCCTATGCAATGTCGTATTTAGTGTACTGGCGAAAAGGCCGAAACCTATAGTGGTGGATGTAAGGGGGCTCCAAATTTTGGATAAATTTATGAACGACATTTTCTGTTCACCAATTTGAACACGGTGGGAATAAAATGTGATTATACACTACAAGCCAACATCTAGTGCGTAGTCGATAGGTACTCGCTTATAAGTGGGAAATTTAAGTCTATCGTGTGAACTATCTCTAACTATGAGAATTTTACAAAAAAAAATATCAAAAAATTCCCAGTACGTAGTAAAAATGAAGCCCTCATACTTCTTACGATTTTGAAAGCAAAAAACGATTTTCTTTATATTCCATTACTGGGCCACAGAGGTACTTAGTCGGTTAAATACTTAGTTGTATGGTAAATATGCGCTGACCCTTATAAGTGAATAATGCTATTAAGGCTTTAACTTCAAATATGCTGTACATACTGTTACTCTCGGCCCAACTCGCATACGTCCCGTCGGTCAACCCCACCCGCAATTTTTACAGTGCTTAATTCAAAGCAATACCAAATTAACAGCTAAAGCTGTCATTAAGACCAATATATAGCATCTGTAGTGTTTTTTAGTGTCAGAAGCTATATTTTGTTAGATTAATTGCGATTTGAATAAGTTTCCTTGGACTCATGAACCTAGGCGTAGCAAATGAAGCATTGCCGAGCCTCAATATGGATATATTATAAGTTATATTATGTGTTGAAATACCACATATATGTATGATATGGTAAAATCAAAGAAATTTAGAAGCATGCAAACTGCTGAACAAAAAATAAATATTTTCAAAAGAAAATTTAATAAAATTGCCACTGCTCATATTATTTCACAGAAGATGAAGCTTTTAAAATTTTTCGTCATCTGGCAACTTTATAGCATGCACCTGCCATCGAGTTGACAGCAGCTTAAGGAACCAATGCAACAGAAAGAGATGGCTTTTGTATACTGCAAAATGTTGAGCGAGCTATGAAACACTAACGTCAAACTAGCATTTCACAGAAAACAATAATTGTTAGGAAACCTTCAAATATTTATCTTTTATCGTTTCTTTCACATGATATAAAAATTGAGGAACTTTTTTTTCTGGAGCCTGCAAACAGAACAACTAAATAGTTAACCGCATATAGTGGCAGGTCTAATGCACGTGAGTTAACGCTGTTTAGGCACGGGCGCACAATTTTTGAACCTCAATAATAAATTGGAATTCAATTAAACTTTCAAAAACACGCGCAAACGCGTACGTTTACGTGCATTAGACATTGACTGTGAAAATCTTAATTACTGGAATGAGTGAAGTTAAACAAAAAAAAGTGCAAAAATATACTCAAATATGGAACTAAACAAAACCGATTGTTAAAATATCTTGCATAGTGATGAGCGCACAGTACCGCTTTGTGTAGTGTCACATTGGTGATTTGAAAATGTCCAAACAAGATTTGAATAGGATTCTTTTTAGGAAACAGGATTTGAGCGCTGTCAAATCGCCACTTCACTAGTCATATCCCACCAAACTCGGCACTTTCATTGTATCATGATTTAACTAGGAAAGGCTACTGCGACAAAAAAAATTCTGTTTCTTCCAAAAGTTGGTCTAGTGTCAAATTGTATTAGATGTTTTTCGCTTTTTGCTTTGAATATGAATTTTGACACTCAAGCTTTCTGACGTTCAACACTTTCAGATATGAGTTTGACATCTTACGACAACCTTAAGGCCTATAACTCACTGCGACAAAATAGTTTCGAAACAGTTTTTGTCACATTAGTACATATGGGAGTGCGCTCACTGTGTTTTGACACAAACTCAAAACTTTTTGTTTTGAGGTACTGCAACTTTTGCAAAACAAAACTGTTTCGGTATAACAGAATCGTATGGAGTGCGCTTACTTGAAACTTTTTGTGTTTCCGTGGTATTCGACGAAAGAGATCGCGAAATCTCCGGCAAATAAAATAAAAATGGAAAACAGAAGAAAATTAACGAAGAAAATATTAAAAATAAATGAGTTTTAAGGGGAAGAAGTAGAAAGAAGGCCTTTATGACAAACGATTGAAAAATTAATTATGGCTATCAATGTTAACATCTATGGGCCTATAGAAGATTCTCCTTCTTCTTATTACTAAGAATTCCAAATGTGCATTCTACCATACGCCGAGCGCACAATATGTTTGTTGAGAGACCAAATGCTTCATCTGCTACCAAAGAAAAAAGGTCATTAGAAATTGGGCATTTCTTTGTTTTTGCATTTTTTCTCTGTGTTCGTTCAATTAGAACACACAACGCATCCTTCTCCGTCAAATTCATTTATCTGATTAAATCATAAAAAAGCAATTTGTCGCGAAACAAATTGTCTCAGTGAGCGCACTCAAAATGAATCTTAAAACAAAAACAAAACTGTCTTGAAACTGTTTTGTCGTAGTGAGTTACAGGCCTAATAGTTAAATCTTGGTTTGTATGAGGATGTTCCTCGGTTGACAGCAGACAGCTGCTTGAAAAGGAAATGTCAAAAAACTTGCTAGCAATTATTGCTTGATCTGAATAGCGTCAAAAGTGGCAGCACTTATCAATTCATAACTTGAATGGTATTAGTTTGCGATTTTACTTTGTGTATTGTGGTTTGGTGATTCTTGTTTGGGGTGTGCAATTTGTTTGGCCCTCTGAACACATGCATGTTTTTTAGAAAATATGCAAAGATTATGCTAACAATAAACTTAAATGTAAATGCAATATGCTAAAAGTAAAACCAACATAGTGAATGTAAAACAAAGGAAAATAAAACTGTGATAAAGAACGGCGAAAAAACCAAAATTGGTGCATACAAGCAAATTGAAATTATACATTTAAATAAATATTTCAATAGCTTAATCAATGAAAAATAAAGGCTTAATGTAAAACTGAATTGTGTTGTGTAAACGAATAGATAAATAATTATAAGTTGTAAAAATTTTCCAAATAAAACAATACAAAAAAATAAGTGAGTAATCCTGGTTAAATTAAACACATTCATAAACAATAAAAATAACACGATTCAAATTTCCTCAGAATTGCGAGTGCATTGACCTCAATTTTAAAGACCACTTATTTCATCACCAAATCGGGCCCCACTTTTCTCATACGTAACGCATTTACGTTTCATTGTGTTTCTTTCACACAATTCACCGTTGCAGTCGCTGCTACTGCAGCACTGACCTTCAATATTTAAGAGACGCGAATTTCTTTTCTACATTACTTTTAGTTTTCCTTTGACTTTTTTTCTTCAATAGTTACTTCGCATGCTAATGTGTATGCAAAAAGTAAAAATTAACGAAGTAAATTATGCTAATTGAAATCTCAAAACAATTTGTTAAGTTCATTGACATTATCATCATACCGGTTGAAGCTGCTTTCGCTGCTCCCCCTTCTCCTATAAAAGCTTTACTTAAATTTATTTGTTGTTACTTACGTTTTTTGTTAACTAATTTGCATGATTTCTTGCGCTCACTGTGTTAAACTATTTATGTTAATTATTTTTGTTAACAAGTATTTTTTATTTCATCAACCACTTTTACACTATGAATTCTTTCACTTCACCTGATTTTTTGCTTTTTTTTACTACAATGTTGCCAGATCCTCACAATTGTTTTTACGTATTACGTACTTAATCATGATTTAATAGTTAAATCATGGTTCTTGATTGCGCAGTGCATTTATGACATTCAGCACAATAACTTCTCAAATTTAATTTCAAATCGAACGAAAAGGCAGAAATATGTGCGTAAAATGTATGAGAATTATTGATATCAACAGTCACAGAACCTCAACACAACTGGGACGTGCGATATCGTCCAGATTTTTCCTATACGTTAATAGTGAGCACAAAATTGACACTACAAAATTTATCGCAGGGAAATAGAACAAATTCTATTTTTTGGTGCGATTTGCCACTGAAGCTAAATCGCACGCCCCAGTTGTTTAGCTTCTCACTTCCAAATTTATTGAAATTTTAGTGAGTTGTACAGTTCAGTATGCCGATCAAGAATATATCCATATTTTGGGTTTTTTTTAGTTTGAATATCGCATTCTTCACTATTGTATATCCAACACCGGCTTCGCTATCCACAATAATTCTACATTAAAGTTTGGGTAAATGGACCAGGGTTTATATCTTGCAACATCTTCAACACTGGCTTCGCGGCAGCCTTCGGTCGCGTTAACTATACTATATCCAACGCCAGATTGTTAGCAAAGGTCGCTACGAAACCGGTGTTGAACATATTGAAGCCTCAGTCGCATGCCACACTTTTACCCTAACTTTTATGTTGAATTACTATGGCTAGCGAAGCCGGTGTTGGATATACTATATGATGTAATCGATTTTCAAACTCAATCGAAACATATGAAGGCAGAGTTACCACGCCCAACATATATATATGTAAAGGGTGTTTTTTTTAGAGGTATAGAGCTTCGAATTGAAATAAAACACAAGAAAATCGTTTTAATGTCCATCAATTTGGCTTTATTGGAAGGATAATTTTATGCCATTAATGTTTAAATATGATTTCGGGCATGTGGCCGCCGCGGCTGGCTCGAATAAAGCCAATTCTACAGGTCCAATTTTGAACCACTTTTTCGAGCATATGGGGCCGTATGTCGGCAATAACGCCACGAATGTTGGCTTCCAAGTCCCCTAACGTTTCTGGTTTGTTGGCGTAGACGAGCGACTTCACATATCCCCAAAGAAAATAATCCAATGGTGTCAAATCACACGATCTTGGTGGCCAATTGACAGGTCCATTCCGCGAAATTATGCGCTCATCGAATGTTTCCTTCAATAAATCGATTGTGACGTGCGCTGTGTGGCATGTAGCGCCGTCTTGTTGGAACCACAACTCATCCACATTCATGCCATCCAATTCGGGAACAAAATAGTCGGTTATCATGGCTCTATACCGGTCTCCATTAACGGTAACTGACTCTCCAGCATTATTTCGGAAGAAGTATGGCCCAATACTCCACCAGCCCATAGAGCACACCAAACAGTCAGTTTTTGTGGATGTAATGGCGTCTCAAGGGTCTCATGTGGATTCTCTTCACTCCAAATGCGGCAATTTTGCTTGTTGACGTAGCCATTCAACCAAAAATGAGCCTCATCACTGAACAAAATTTTGCGATGAAAATCAGCATCGAGATCAATCTCATTTTCGGCCCATACACCAAAATCACGACGCATTGCATGGTCTCGCGGCTTTAATTCTTGCACAAGCTGGATCTTGTAAGGTCGCAAGCCAAGATCTTTGCGCAAAATCTTCCATAAAGTTGATGGACAAAGCTCCAATTGCTGTGCACTGTGGCGAATCGATTCATTCGGGTCCTCTTCAACATTTTGCTCTACAGCGGCAATTGTTTCTTTGGTGCGCACTGTTCGACGTCTCTGCGGATGCGTATTATCACATAGAGTAAACGTAGTGCGAAAACGATCCATGGTTAACCGAATTAATTGCTCTGATGGACGATTATGTCGACCATAAAATGGACGGAGCTTGCGGTAAACTTCGCGAACTGAACCATTATTTTCGAAATAAATTTGCACGATTTGCAAGCGTTGTTCTTTTGTCAACCTGTTCATGATAAAATGGCAAACCAAACTGAACATAAATGACATTAGAGTTGCCAGATTTGACCATAAAATGCCAGTTTTATCTCTATTCGAAAAACAAACCTCTAAAAAAAACACCCTTACTTAGATATATTCTCATCAGCATGCTGAACTGCACAACATATTAAAAATTTTGCGAATTTTACCAGCTAGATACGAATTGAAGCTAGTAATGGCATTTAAAAGGTATAATTACAGCTGTAGACAAATTCATTCTAGGTCGATGATTTTGTTTAGTTTTTGTCAATGTTCTTGAAATGTGGGCTCTAAATCAAAAAAATGAAAAAGGTAGAAGAGAAAAAACATAAATTTTTTGTTCAAAAAATCTTCGAACAATGAAATTATTTTTAAGACGTGCAATATCAAATTTTATCCAGATAACGACTCAAAGCATAAGGCGAGTATGGTGCGATTGTGGCTTCCATATAACTGTGGCGCAGTGTTGGATACCATAGCCCAAAGTCCCGACTTAAATCCAATATAAAATTTGTGTGTCTATTTTAAGAAAAATGGCACCAAAAAAACCGAACAGCTTTTAAAACTGCTATAATGAAAGAGTGGCAAAAGATTCCGGGCAATTATGACCTGCAAAAGTTGGTTAATTCAATGAAAAAACGCCTACAATGCGTGATAGATGCTAAAGGTGCCCATACCAAATATTAAATATTTTAAATATCAAGTTCCAGTTTAAAACTTTAATATACAAATACTTTAAGAAGCATTTGTGTAAAGAGTTACTTGACACTTAAAAAATTGAGTAGAATTGATTTTTGTTGCATTTTGCGTTGAATAGTTATGAACTTTTTATGAAATCTTTGTAAATACTGTAAGTAACCATAACTGCTAAAAAAAAGTTTATTTATAGAAAAAAATGTAATATATCTTAATAATAATTTGTAAACTCATTCTTGACATAGTGCATGTGCGTGTTCTCGTAATTATGTAATAGTTCAAACAACTAGGATTTTTTGGGGGCTTGAAGGTGCTTTACGTTGATATAAATTCAAAAAATCTTTTGAGAACTATCCTAACTAATAAACATTCTCACTATCCTAGTTAAATTTAAACAAGCTTCTTCCTTGTTTTTTAAACATAGTCAGGGAAATTCCCATTAGCAAAAAAAGTTAATTTGTTATCATAATTTTGGATGAATAGAAAGAAAATTTGTCATTAATATAGGGCTTTTACTTTTTTAAATAAATAAACAATCAATGCTACTTAATAACACTTTTTTTTTCATCCATTATCCATCCATTTAATAGAATGTATCCTCGTATCTGTTACTGTAAGTACATTTTGAAATACTCTCAGGATACCTGCAGACGATACTCTTAAACCCGAGCGTTCCCCAAAACTCTATATATGGACAAAAAAAAAACTCCGAGATTGAGAAGCTACAATGTCAACAATTCTCATCATTCTCTTATTAGCCTTTTCGTTTATTTGTCTGCTTTTTCTTCTACGTTTTTAGTTTTTATCTGGACAGCAGACTCGCCGGTTCGCCGTAGTTTTTATTATCGATTTTCGCTTTTTAATTCACACATTTTATTTAATATTTGATTTGCAGTTTAATAAAACTGACTGTGATTTGTAATTTTATCCACGTGTGTCAAGTTTTTCGTAATTTTATTGTTTTAATTTTTTTTTTTTTTGGCAGTTTAAGTTAGTTAATGTAAAATAACTTAAAATTCTTTAACACTAGATTTACGGAAAAAATGTATTACCTTTTTTTACTGTAACCCGTCAAATTGACGGGTATCTTAAAATGTGATTTTTTACCTTTTTTTTTGTCAAAAAGTGTGAATTTCTTGCTAGAATTTTTAGTTTTTAGACAAAACATAACTAAATTTAATAATTTTTAATTATTTTCAAAGTATCGGAATTTTTAAATTCAGGTTTTTTTATTCATATAATTTTCTGAATACATTTTTCAAATATTATTCTTTACATTTTTTACATATACATGTAGTTTTGAGTGTACATTTACCACAAACATACTTTTCACATTTTGGACAGATATTACTTGATTTATTTTTGTTACATAGCCCAATTTGGCAAGATTTACGAATGTTCTGTATAGATGATAAATTTGTAATATTTGCGACTTCACTTCGATTGCTATCGACAAGTTCCTCGGCCAATTGAAAAATAAAATTTTTTCTCGATATATTTACCTCTGTACTTTCCGTGTACAGAACCCAAGCGTTGATTGCTGTAAAATCTAAGATATTGTAAAATACCTGGAGTGGCCATCTGCGAAATCCTGCCTTGACACTATATTTTCGTGCCATTTGGTCTACAACATCGACTCCAAATTTGGTTTCATTGTAAAATTTTGCAGTTTCTGCTTTCATCAATTTAGATTTATGTTTGGAACTTAGCAGCAAAACTTTTTTTTGCGGTTTACTTTTATAAATAGTAAGAGTGACAGGTTCAGATTTGTAGAGTATAGAGGAAAATCGTTTCATGTTGTCTTTTTTATTTTTTGCTTTGATTTTGGCCATTCTCTTCTGTTAGCCCGTATAGTCCCGACCAACGTTGTCTTTTTTGTATATAATGTTTTCGCAAGTAAAATGCTGGTAAAAAAATTGTCTGTAGTTATATTTCTGCCTTTTCCTAAGTATGGTTTCACCAGTTTCATCACAACAAACTCACTCAAAGATAAGTTTCCTGGGCGCTCATCATCTTTTCCTAGGTACGGAAAGCCATTTATGACATATTTACTGTTGACATCTGCTGCCAACCAAAACTTGATTCCAAATTTATCTGGCTTGTTTGGCATATACTGAGTAAATCGGCATCTGGCCTTTGTTGGGAATAATTGTTCATCAATGGTAATATTAGCTCCAGGCTTATAACAAGCTTGGCTGTTTTCAATAAATTTATTCCATATTTCGGATATTAGCGCAAATTTATCGTTCCCGTTGGTCCAGCCAAACCTTTGAATATAGTGACATCCGAAGGCCTGCCACGAGCAGAGTCTATTTCAAGTTTTTCCCATAACGTCCCATCAACAGCAGCTTCGATTTTAGGATCTCGATCTTGGGATTCATCCATGATGTCAACGTTTCGTTCCGTTTGGGTTTCATTTTTTCGATCCTGAGAATCATAATCAATTTCCACGTCGCTTTCCGATTCTGATAGAATACA
The DNA here is from genome assembly GCA_963680825.1 of Meiosimyza decipiens. Classification (NCBI taxonomy): domain Eukaryota; kingdom Metazoa; phylum Arthropoda; class Insecta; order Diptera; family Lauxaniidae; genus Meiosimyza; species Meiosimyza decipiens. The sequence goes on along the minus strand of OY804261.1, from coordinate 7,362,043 downwards.
CATTCGTTTTCTTCTCTGTCGCATACAAGAATCATTTGCATCATAACGAAATCAATTTGCACTGACAAAAATGTATGCGTCAATTTGACGGGTTTCCGTAAAAATAGGTATACCACATACGTAAATTTGAAACCAGGTTGTCAAACGGAAAATAAACTACAATATGTAATTAAACTAATATAACATTAATTTACCAACAAAAAAAATTAAATTTGCTTTTATAATTTTCTTCACATGAACTTTTGAAATTTGAAACCCGTAAATCTAGTGTTAATATTGATTGAAATACAAATTTCATATTTGCCAAAGTTCTGACGGTAATTTCGATATGAAAGCAGATTCATCATAAATAATATAAAAAGTTGTGTAAAAAAGTGACTTTTCCAATTATATAAATTTATTTAAAGTAGTTTATTATTATTTTTTTTTTTTTAAAATTAAAGTAATAAAAAAAAAAAAAAAAAAAACCAAGTGTGTAGTTATTTAAAAAATTTCAGATATGTACTTATTTTACCGAATATGGTATAAATTTTATACCTGCACTGGGCATTGAGCAAGCATGCGGAAAGATTAGGTATCGCATTTAATTCTTCCTGCCGCAGCTGCTTGAATCCAAGAAAGATTGAATCATTCCAGCACTTCTTTTGTAGCTGTAAAGCCTTAACCAGAATCAGGCTGAGATGCCTTAGAAAACCTTTCTTCACCGACCCCAGCGAAGTTGAAATCGGATCTTTACTCTACTATCTTAATAAGGCTAACTGGATATAGCTGTCTTAACACCCACCAATTCGATTGTTTTAACTTCGATTAGGTCAACTAAAAATGTTGGGTTTCAAAATTCGTCTCTACATGCTTTATGTGATGAAATGCTACAACATAATCTCTGGCAAAATGCTTCAAACGAGCAACTTGCTTCAATGCCTCATCATGTGAAGTTATAGGGTCAGAAATTGTTTCATCAGCTTCGTCTTCAGTCTCGCTTATGTCTGGAGTGGCGCTTTGATTTTCAAATTGTACTTCAATAATGTTGTCGTCAGTTAATAAACTTTGATCGATTTTTAAATATTCGTCAAAACCAGCAAACCAGAATAATCGACAAAGTCCATTTCTACTGAACACTTTTGACATAAATGCATTATTAGGGGAACCAACGAATTCGTTGCTTTCAGGGTAATGGGAAGTAGTATCCGTCCGTTTAAAAGCGATATTTTGATCGAAATAGTATAGGAATATAGTATCCGCGTCCGGTTATTGGAGCGTCCGGCTATCGGAATTAATTTTGTATGGAAAATTTAATGGATGTCTTAATATAATTACATATTTTCGAATAATTGCAGTATTATCTTATCGACGATATTAAGTAGCTAATAAAACAACGTAATATTTTTATTGATTGCAATTTTTAAAGCGGTCTAAAACTGTTTGTTAAAACGTCACTTTAATTGTCTTTGAGAAGCCACTTTTGTGAGTCATTCACTATCCTCATGTTTACCTTAGCTGGCACACAAAAAGTGCACATTTTGGTATAGTTTTTATTTTGCATAAGTATTTATAAATAAAACACCTAAACAATACTTACAGTGTAAGGTTTGAATGGGCATTTTTTAGTGACTTATTTCCGCTAAATAATTAAAACAAAACAATTGATTTCATATCTTTAAAATATCCCTTCCAGTATTAAAAAATTTCGACAAACTATAACTTGTTATACATCTTGCGAAATAGTTAACTCAAGGTTATCTACAAAATGGTATCGCTCGCAATATAAGTTATAAAAAAATAAGAACAGTAGTTTAACGCAAAAAAAAAAGAAAGAAAACGCGCGTTGACCACAGCGATAGCTGCAGACGTAAAAAGATGACTCATCCTAAAGAAGGTTTGCTGTTTTTACTTGCACAGTGGCGAGGTGGAAGAAATTGCTACCTTTTCAAACAGTGGTTAGTTTTGTACGCCGTAAAGATCAATCGATTTTAATATGCACTTTTTCAAATGTTTATAAAGTTACATTATTTGACACAACTGTCCCGCCCGTTTTTATAGAATTTTTAGCTCTCCAGATCGTTAAATATGGGACCTTCCTTTAAGGAAGGACGTTGACCAAATTTACACTTATAGTTACTAATATAAAGCGGGGGTATTGGTGTTTACCCTAATAATCTCACCTAACACTTCTCTTTCATGGTATCAAACTACTGTAGTATCAAGTTAGAGCGGAGTTTGATTCAGTTTTTAAAGCATCGGAATGATTAAAGTACAGTGGCATTTATTCGACAAATGCCTGTATTTTAACAGACAGTCAGGCAGCTATCAAATCCCTCAGCTCTGCCTTCTAACTGAAATTCTATTATTGTGGCTAGAATCCGACAATTTTTAAATCAAACTTTCGTTTTGCTGGGTAACAGAGCATGGGTGTTTTGAGGAAAACGAGAAAGCTAACAAGCACGCTGGCATGGCACAACACTGCCTTTACTACCCGACAACGAATTGGAGTTAGCAAACTCTAGTCGAGTGAACAACGCGATACATATCATTTATCAAATCTGGCCGACGCTGAATTATAAGCGCTCAAAGAATTCCATAGCTCTATAAAAGCCAGAATTAAAATGGGGGGTAGGTATGCGAACTGATCACTGTCTTTTTGAGCAAGAATGCATAAAAAATTGTATAAGGTATTTGCTACGAAGAGGAAGAGAGAAGTGTTGAGCACCTCCGCTGTAATTGTGCGGCTGGTTGCTAGGTTAGCGTTTCACATTTTTTTTTTGTGTTGAATATGCTACATCTTCTGATCGGAATTCATGCACATTTTTGTCAACAACAACAACAACCATTGCATGTATGCGTGTGAAGTTTGGTTAGACTAACTACCTCAAATATGCCGCAGTATAGCGTTTTAAATTCTTTATTGTTCTGAGCGGTAGGCGTGTCCAGCAAGCGATTTCGCCCATTTTCAATTCCACGAGCTGTGTTGCAAAGTGTAGCCTGTATTTCTTCAAATTGTCTCGCATGGTTTATAACATAGTAAGGAAGTATTCTGCGTCATAATCTTTGTTTGCCAAAGTAATGCAGTGGGCCAAATAAATTTATCATAATTTACAACTTTATTTAGTTCATTATTCACTATGGTGGTCTTAATTAGAAGGCTTTCAAACTCCTGCAATATTATCCTCCTACAATGCTTTATACAAAAAAAGTGGCATCGCTCTGGTATCACTTTCTGCCTTCAATCGGATATAGTTTTTACGATATTTAAAAAAAACAGTTTTTCACCAAAATGCTAAAACTGAAAATACCGAATTTTTAATTTCTGCTGTAAAATTTTTACAATAAAAATACAAAACGACTCAAGCGACAAAGTTAGCAACAAAAATAAAAACGTTGACGCAGTTTTTATATAATATGATTTCCACCTACTCCTTTTAAAAGTAGTGTCAAATTAAAAAAAAAAATTTATACATATATTTTATCTGTTATCACAGATAACAAATTTTTACAATAGCCGGGTGATCGTGCCAGCAGCATATTATTATTGAAATAATTATCAACGCCATCTTATTTTATGGATAGATCCAATTTTTTTATTTGGTCTGCACTTTACGAATTTGGATTTGTACGTGACACTTTTGATTGTATGTCCGTCCATCACGTCTGTATGTACGCCCGTCTGATTTTTGTATTTCTATCTGGTATGTCTGTCAACTTGATTGTTCATTTATTCTCTTAGCAAGTGATTGAGACTTTCATTCCTTCTACGTACGTTATGATCATTAAACGTTTTTCTATTGTTGTTTACTTACGCTAAAAACTTTACCGCATCGATTCTGTCGTGTTTTCGTGTTAATTTAAAAAAAAAAAGATTTTTCTCATTGACCAGCAATTAATTTGTTGTACGTATTTAATTTTAAGTTTTCTTCAAAGTGTGTCATTCATCCCCCAAAAATGGTAGTTTTGTACATTTTTGTCAAATGTCCAACTAACTAGCAGCAAGCTACATTTTAAAATTTTAAATCAAATCGTTAATTAATTGTTTAGTTTCGTTGGAATAATTTTTAAATTTTGGTGTTGTTTGTGATATGTCCGTCGCATTGCACTCGTATAATTTCAATGTTTTGACTTTCAAACAGTGCAAAAATTATAATTAGTTAACAATGGGTTGTCTACTTTCAGGCATTTGCTAGAAAAAAGTCTATAAAAAAAAATTTACTATGTTTTGTTTTTTTTTTTTTTTGCAATACGGGTAGGTATTTATTTTGTTTTTTTTCTTGTGCATATTTCCTAGTTGTTATACTTGTGGACATCAAGACTTCTTGTCGCTCTAATTTAGACTCCTTTAGACTTAATAAATTCCATGTTAATTAAACAAAAATTATTTATTTTACAACACTTGGCAAAAAATTTTGAACGTAAGTTTTTTTGAGTCTGCATATTTTTAAAAACTGTCTTTTAAAAGTCTCAAAAACCAGACTCGATTGATAAAAGCAGTGGATATTTTCAGAATCAGTGGGAGAAACCTCGTAAGAAAGTGATTCAAAACTAGTGTTTGTAAAAAGGGGTCGGCAAATTATTTTTGAGACGGGCCACATTGCGGACAAGGTGACACACTCGAAGATATTTATATAGATAATTTCACTGATAGAACGATCGTCTTTGCTGGTTTTTCGGCCACTGCGCTTAGTTGTGCCTTAACTAATTGGATGTTTTAAAAAAATTGTGATGGTGTTCCTGTGGTGATTCAGATTATAAGATAATTTATTCACTAGTAAGTGAAAATAATCATAATTTTAAAATCCGTTTTAGTACATGTAGAGGGATGGATCTTCACATTTCAAGTTATTTTTGTGTTAAAGTGTTTAGTTGCACATAACACACAAAGTTTGTCAAGTGTCTGCAATGTAGCACTTCATGTTGTGTTTGTTGTGCAATACAACACCTTAGCACAAAAACAAAACTACTTGTATTTTCCATGCGTTAAAATGATGCAATAATGTGCAAATGGAAGTCGTAAGAAAAAATGTTCAGAATTTAAAAAAAAAAATAAATTACAATATTCGGTATATGGAGCATCTAATCAAAATTAAAAAAGCTTATCTACTTTGTAGATAACATTATGAATAATAGCTATGTGATGAAAATTTGGATAAAATCAATTAGATAGTTAGTTAGTTAGTTAGATGATAACACTTTTTAGATAAGATTATATCGCTTTTTAGATAAGAAAATGGGAAAAAACCGGAAATCGGTTGCGTAGTATTATAAATATTGTCTGGAAATCGATTCCAGATAAGGATGACTTAATCTCCTTTTTTAAAACATTTTTCTTTTTAATTTTTAGCAAACATGAGTCAACACAGTCGTAGTTCAAGTGAAGTGGAAACGATACAGTATCGTGAAATACTGCCGGTTTTCAAAGAAGATTTCATGAAAGATTTCAGCTTCAATGATGTCAAGCTAAGAGTACGTGATATATTTACAAGAGATGAATATGAAGCTATAACAAATGAGGTGTGTTTAGTAAATTTTATGTATTACATTCTCAAATGTCTAAAATCTTTCCCTTTGTCTGTTTGCAGGATGATCAGAAACGTAAAACTCAACGTCTCTTTTGGGTGCTGTGTGAAAATGAAGCCTATATCGATAAATTTTTAGAAGCTATCAGAATTGATTATGATTGGCTAGTAATAAAAGTGCGGGAAGAGCGGTATATGCAACGTAAAAATACAGAGGCTTATGTTGAATCTGTACGCACACTATGCAGCAACAATCAAAAACACACAGATTATAACATACATCGAATGAAATATGTAAGCTTTGTTAGTTAGTTGTGTATCATTTGTAATCTGATTCATATTTTTCTCTAATTTTAGTATGAATTACTTTGTCGTGCGTTAAAAAAATTGCAATCTCATACATATGTGGTGCTAACTGGTGAATTGGGTATGGGTAAAAAATGGCTGGCTATCGATGTTTTTACCGATTATGCAGTACAGCGTTCTATGGACTTTAAAATCTATTGGATTGATGTTAGTCAGTGTAAGAGTCGTGAGGCAGATTTAAATGCATTACAAAAATTACGCCTTATGCTCGGTGATTCGAATATCTCATTATCACCTGCTGCCTCTGGTTGTGTATACCGTCCTAGTGTTGAACATTATGATAATATTTCAAATCGTAAGCTGGAGTTGCAGCAATATTTGAGGTTTAAATTACGTCAAGAAGAATACAAAAATGCATTGGTTGTTCTGGTTGATGTACAAAATGTAAAGACGTGGAAAAATTTTAACTTAGGTTGCAAGCTATTACTCATAACACGTAATAAAAGAGTCAGCCAATCATTGTCTCCCTCATTGGCACCACACATTGATGTTGATGATGGTCTAACGTTAACAGAGTTTTTTTGTCTTTTCGAACGATATTTGCGTTGTTCGCGTGAGCAATTTCCAAAAAATGCCACCGAAATATACGATCAGAACCATGGCCATCCGTACTTGTTAAGTATTATTGCACAGAGTTTGAGCCAAAAGAAATCGCGTAATTGGGATCAATGGATTAGCAATTTTCCGTAAGAAAATATTTATTTTTAAGTTGTAAAATATATGTATATGTAAGAGGGTTTTTGTCAATTCCCATGTACACTCAATTTTAAAGTAGAATATTTCCCGTTTTACAATCCTGAAGAAGATGTATACATATTTTGTTACATTATTTCAGTTACCTTGATAATTTCACTCGTGTGATTGAACATTCCCTAAATGTATTGATGTTTGAACATCTAGAACTATATGCAAAATTCGCCATATTTCCGAACTCCATTGTTATTCCTGTAAAGGTAATAAAAATTTATATCGTCGTAACTTTTTTTTTACATAGACTAATATTTTTGTTTATTTTTAGCTACTTGCTGCTCTTTGGGACAAAAAGCTACATGATGCCGAAAAAATTATTCAGAAATTTCACAAACATTCACTCGTTAATAAAGAAGAGTTTTCTGATGGCACAATGGGATGTAGTGTACCATTTACTTATAGCTCGTATTTGAAAAACAGCAGTGACATACAGAAGAAGATCAACATCCATGAATTACATCGAAAGATGATAGAATATTACAAGTATGTTGATCATTTCATATATGATGATTAAAATATAATATATTTCAATTATTACCTTAGAATTGAGGAGTCGTTAAAATACCGTTCCGAAGTTGATTTATGCAACAGTCATCATGACCTGTATTTCTATAAATGCATTGGCTACCACATCAATGAAGCAAACTGCAAGCATTTGTTTCCTATGTTGTATTTAGATTTCGGTTTCTTAGGTCAAATGCTGCGTGTGGTAGGATTACTACATACAATTGCCTATTTAAAATGCTATCGGGAAGAAATTATTGGTAAGTTATATTGTAGTTTTGTTGTAGTATATTTATTTTTATCTCTTAAAATCAGATGGTGATCTACGCCGCCGTAATTTACTTAGTGCTGTACTTGAATTTCTGCCAAAGATCGAGGATATGTTAACTCGTTCAAAAGACACTTCTCTTCTGCAGTATGCGCTTATGACAACTGGTGCTGTTCATGAAGAAGCCTTAAAGCAAGTGCACAGATTTCCCGATAAAGTTTGGCTAAATGAAATGTATGCAAAGTATATTTTAAACGTATATTTTATGCGATAAAAATCTGTATATTTTTTCTAGTGGGCTTTTTCATCAACGACGTCAAATAGTAAATTTGCCTAACAAACCTAAGTTGTTAAAGTTCCTTGAAAAGGATATCTGCTTAATTGTTTTGGATAACAATGACATGCTTTTGGTTGATCTCTCACTGGATTATAATAATGGTCCTATATATTTAAGTAACGATAGCAGTGAAATAATCGAAGTTAAATTAATACGTGATAACAATTTTATTGTTACCTTGGGCGCACGTGGTGAATTGAAATTATGGTCTATTAGTGATGATCGACGTCGAAATTCGGTGCGTCGTCGCAGTAGCAAGCAAAAGGTATGAACGATGGAAAATTTTTTGTATGAAATAATTTTATAATTTTCTGCAAATTTCCATTCATAGGTAAATCCACTAAACTTCAATCATTTCTCAACGAACAAACAAGACGTCCGCAGATGTAAGCAATCCATACATGAATCAAATATGGGCATAAGAAAGAAAATAGTTGCATTCTTCATTGATCAGTTAAATAATTCTGACATAGATTTACATGTGGTGTGCAACAGTGGTGACGTTTGCATGTTTAAATGGGACGAACATTTGCAGGAATTTCAGTCGAGGGGCGTACCAACATTGCGTACTCGTCTCTCGGACACACGATTCTTATGCAAAATTTTATGCAAGTACTATATGATGCTAAACAATGCAGGCAATATTAGCTTTTGGAATTTACAAGATAGTTCAAGTGCTGCTGTGTCTTTTGAATGGCCACGTGATACATTTAATCTAATTTGCTATGAGTTACACACTTCCGATCAACATACTTGCATCATATTTATTTTTGGGTCAAAAATTTTGCGCCTCACATTTGAACACCAACGTTTTGCCGTTCTGGTGGGCAAACTTGAAACACTATATGAGTGCACCGATCCGCAAAGTGCTATAACTTGTGGACGTCTTACGCGTAATGGACGCTATTTAATATTGGGCACTAAACGAGGGCTTATCATATTCGATACTTATGCTAAATCGGAAATATTACGTAGCAACGTTAGTGAAGCCATAAAATGTGTAGACATTTATTCTCAAGACGATATTGTTTATAAATATATAATAGTCTGTGGTGCAGAGCAAACAAAAATATTGAATATATTTTCATTACGTGATACGGGTGAAAATTCGGTTAGCTGGGCTCATAATGTAGCCCAGCTAAGTTGTCAAGCAAGCGAAGGACCACAATTGGAAACGAATGTTTGGCTGCTGGGGCATAAACTATACGATGTTACATATACGCAGGATACAACTTTATTATTTGCTGCTGATTCGAAGGATAGGGTACGTACGCATTCGAAATGTTAATGACTATTGTTAATTGCATTTTTTTTTTATTCAGATACACCAGATTAGTACAACCGATACTAAAAATTGGTCTATTGTTACACCCACCGAAAATTTACAACATATTACTGCCATTACCGCCTGTGATCAAAATGCATTTATCGGTTACAATAACGGTGCTATATTTAATGCAACGCAGGAAGTGTTTGAAAAAACATTTTCTGAAAAACCTATAAGTTATTTGCAACTTATTAATGACAACATATTAGTTGCTTGTTCGTGGCAGGCATTATTAACGCAAGTGAGAAATTTAGAGAATAATGAAAAATTTATGAGTGAAACAGCGACAATGCAGTGTTACTTGCTGTTTGAACGTTACCTGCTTCTTATTAACGAACGAGGATTCTTTATGGTAAATATATAGTGGTATAAACAAGACTGATCTATTTTGATTTAAACTCTTTCTTTAATCAATAATTTTTCATTTCAGGTGCTTGATATAAGAAATCAATTTAAATTATTGAATATAGTTAGTGCTCATGAAGAGTACGAGAACGGTCGTTTCGCTTTGGGTGGTTGTGACTTAAAGAATGGGCACCTTTTTATAGGAACCAATACTTTTAATATATATGTAAGTATATAAATTTTTATATACCCATTATCTTATTTCCAATGAATACTATGGTCTCTAAAAAATTTAGTGTGTGAGAAAATTGTAATACTTAGATTTAGCAAGATGCTGGCCTTTCTTTCTTAATTTGTTGCTGAATTATTTTAGTTTTTCTTTCTTCTATATTAACTATGTAGAACATCGTTGGAATTTTTAAAATGACAAATCAAGTCTTATATTTTCAAGGTAACAATAACTACAACACTTTAAAAGCAGTTTATCCATATCGTACTGCACCTAATTGAATGTACAAAGTGTTTCATTTATAACTTAACACAAGTGAAAGTAATTTATCTAACATCATGTTAGCGATTATTTAACCTCACAAATTCAACCGTTTTATAACGCTATAATCATAACAGAATTTTTAATTTGTCAATAACCAAAATGTGTTAATTTAATAAGATATATTTTACCTTGCACCACAAAAATTCCTTTCAGTACACTTTTACCGCACAATGCATTTACTCAAGAGCAGCGCTAATTCAATGTATCAAAATTTTCCTTTGTATGAACCCTTAAAACTAGTTTTGTAAGTTTGGGCGGCACTGATTTAAAGTTCGAAATGCAACGCTTGGCTTTCTTCTTGAACAACTCAGTTTTTAAGTATGTTTGCATTCTAAGTACATAAATGCAAAGGAATTAGCAAATAAAAAATGGTTTCCAGCTTAAAAATCTTTATGACAGGGAAGATTCGAGTATTTTTTTTTTTTTGAATTTTATAAATCGAAAACAGAAATGTGCCGTTAATAATTCGAATTATGAAATATTCAATATATAAATTTTCAAAAATGTCATCACACCAAAATTTAATTATCTAAAACCGTCAAACTATCCTGCCAAGTACTAACCAGCACTTTCATGTCTTCTGCAAATTCAATGAATGCAAAAAGTAAACTTTTAACTTGACCTTCAACCTCTGCCTCACCTGAAGACCTTGTTTCTATATACCAAATAGATCTAGTGTCAATCTGAGTGAAGAAAAAACTATTTTGGAAGGATACTAAAACTTTCGTATCAATATCAAGATCTTGCGGAAGTAATGTACATCTCTTTTATGAACATTTGTGTGTGATATATCATATCAATTCTAAATTTGATCTCAAGTTTTTCCCAACAATAAATATTTGAAATAAAGTTTGTCACTTTGAAAATAATCGTTGTGAATGTTACATTTTTTTACAAATTTTTTTTAAGAATAAAGGATTTTGTTTCATCTAATTTTGAAATTTGTTTTTTTTTTTATTTTAAAATATACATATATGTTGTGTTTTTATATCTTTTACTCAAAAATATAATGGTATTTTTTACTACTTAGGTTTACAACTTTACCCAAAACGATGATAACTTAAAAATACACAATCAAACCTTCTTTAGGAAGAATGAGCCCACAGACAACGAAATAACATGCTTAACGGCTAGTCATGATGCAACTTTAATTGCTATAGGCTTAAAATGCGGCGACGTTGAGGTAATTTCGACTTCGCACCTTTTTTTTAAAATTGCATGAATTTTTAATTCAATTTTTTCTCCAATAGATTTTTAAAATGTCTGAAAACTGCATCAGCTTTCTGTACACCTTACAATCTCATACTACACAGGTATATGATATGAAATTCTCCCCCTCTACGGATGTACTCGTAAGCTGTGCTGAACAATTATGCTTCTGGCATGTGCTACATATACTCAATAACCCACTGCAGTTAGGCTCGAAAACACGGCGTAGTTCACGTTTTTCTTCACAACGTAGTTCCGACATTGAAGATGCAGTCGATGCCGTAAAAGTCAAACCCAGAAATAGTCAGCATTTACAGGTACAAGAGAACAGTATGCTAAGCAATGCCTTACAACCTTTACACCTTAATGGTCAGGCGCTTTCAAATTATTGGCAAAATAAACGAGGTCCAGCCAGTAAACCAGAATTGTTGGCATGTATTAAATTTGTTGGCAAAGCGGAGAAATTTTTTTGTAACGAAAATTTTACACAATTCAATGTTATTGATGATGAGGGTGTACTTTATCATCTTACGCTATTGCAAATGGAACAAAATCAATGGAACAATGTGGAAGACGAGGGGAATCATGTCTCAACTCGAATAGAATTGTTACCAATCGCAGCTTCAACAACACCAGAAATAAATGGTTATGGTAGCACACATGGACTTTTTCCGCTAGATGAAGACGATTATGATGATAACGTTCTTATATGACAATCATGTGAAATCATATATGAACGCCATAAATTTCATAAGAAACGTCATCGTAGTCGTTTTTATGCAAAACCTTTTAATCAAAAAAACTTAAGTACACAAAAGTCGACATTTATAGTGTTATTTTTTTATTATGTAGTGATTTATTTGTGCTACTTTAATTGTGAATTCTCTCTCACGTAGTCATCTATCTATAGTTAAGTAAAAGGCAGTAAAAATCAAATGTAATGAGAACGGGAGATTGATGCAAAGTTGAACTGATTTTTACTGTATCGAAAGAAGACTGTTTTTGTTCAATTCTTGTATTGACGTATCCGCTGATTTTGCAATTTAAAGATAGCTCTGCTAATTTTGATTCATGCTGTCATGGTTTTCTATCAACTTATTTATAGTTTAATCTTTTTGTCCTCAATTTTTTTTATACATCTTAACATTTGAGTTATTATTACTACGTATATGGGTCATTCCATCTATAATGGGCCTATCATTACCCTCATGTTTTTTAAATAGGCTGAAACTTTTCTCAGTGATTGGTCTATCATGTAGAAGATATAAAAAAATTCGATAAAATTTTTTTGACCAGTATTATAGCTTAAAAAAAAGTTTCAAATTGTGTTACAAAAAAACACGTAAGTAAAACAAAAAAAATTCATTTATGAATATAAACAAACCAACAGAATCCAAATTAGCTTTTATATTATTTTTAGGTAGTTGTGTACTAGTAGATGACAAAAAAACTGCAAATCTGAATAAATGAAGGCCTGAACAGTTTCTATGTGGTAAAAGATAAAAAAATTACCTTCCAAGAAAACATCACTTTTCCAAATACTCCATCATCGATTTCAGCTTTTTTAGGCTCAAAATTTTCAAAACATATAGACGTACTATCTCTGTAAATTTTATCCATGTTTTTTCACCCTATTTCATTTTACAAGCATTGAAGCTCGCAAGTAAAACAAAAAAATTCATTGATGAATATAAACAAACCAACACAATTCATATTGGCTTTTATATTATTTTTAGGTAGATGTGTACTAGTAGATGACAAAAAAACTGCAAATCTGAATAAATTAAGGCCTGAACGGTTTCTATGTGGTAAAAGATAAAAAAAATTGACTTTTTCAAAAAACATCAATTTCCCAAATACTCCATCACCGATTTCAGCTTTTATATGCTCGAAATTTTTAGAATATACAGGAGTATCATCCCTGAAAATTTTATTCATGTTTTTCCACCCCATTTGAGTTTACAAGCACTTAAAGTTAAGATTTATGATTTGCAAAGTAAATTGAAACATTGAGAATGAAAGCGAGAGAATAAAATTTGAATTGATTTCAGCCTTTTTAAGGTCAAAATTTTCAGAACACTCAGGAGTACAATCTCTGAAAATTTCATTCATTTTTGTTCACCTTATTTCAGTTTACAAGCATTTAATGTGCGTGAATACAGTGGAATATTTATGAAAGAAATGTAACGGAATATTCAAATTTTCTCGCTCTACTTCTCAATGTTTCAATTTACATTGCAAATCCTAAATCTTAAATGAAATAAGGTCAATAAAAATGAATGAAATTTTCACAGATGATACTCCTGAATGTTTTGAAAATTTTGAGCCTAAAAATGCTGAAATCAGTTCAAATTTTATTCTCTCGCTTTCATTCTCAATGTTTCAATTTACATTGCAAATCATAAATCTTAACTTTAAATGCTTGTAAAATCAAATGGGGTGAAAAAACATAAGTAAAATTTTCAGGGATGGTACTGCTATATGTTTTGAAAATTTTGAGCCTAAAATACCTGAAATCGATGATGGAGTGGAGTATTTGGGAAAGTGATGTTTTCTTGGAAGGTCAATTTTTTTATCTTTTACCGCGTAGAAATCGTTCAGACCTTTATTTATTCAGATTTGCAGTTTTTTTGTCATCTACTAGTACACAAATAACTAAAAATAATATAAAAGCTAATTTGGATTGTGTTGGTTTGTTTATATTCATCAATGAATTTTTTTGTTTTACTTACGAGTTTTTTTTAACACAATTTGAAACTTTTTTTTAAGCAATAATACTGGTCAAAAAAATGTTATCGATTTTTTTTATATCTTCTACATGATAGACCAATCACTGAAAAAAGTTTCAGCCTACTTAAAAAACATGAGGGTAATGATAGGCCCATTATAGATGGATTGACCCATGTGCGAATAGTCAGAAAATAAGTTGCATTCTAAAGAATTTTTTTAAAAATTAAAGAATACTCTCTTAATATTTTCTTTGCAATTCATCTATTGAAATTATTGTTTGTTTAAGAAATTAGTATGCAGTTACTTTATTAAATAGTTTGAACTTTCTTTTTAAGCTATGATAAATCAATTATTTTTTCTTGGCTTTATTCTTACCCAGATAACATATATTTATTTGTCAAAGAGCCTGTGAACTTTTTGTTTACAAGTTATCAAATTTAATCCGTGATAGATCTGCCAATTTTAATTAATGCTGTCATGGTTTTCTAACAAATTATATATAGTTAAATTTATTTTTTTTCAATTTCTTTATATATTTAGTAAATAATTCAATGCAATTTCTTTAAATAAAATTTACGAATGCCTGAAACCTTTCAAATTAGTTCTATAAAGTTGAATTCTCTCGTTTGGAAAAACCGCCTAAGTTTTATTTTCGCGAATAACTCAATAGTTTGAGAAATTTTGGTATTAAAAAGTGCAACAATTTCTTTCTTAATTAACAGAGGCTCTATTAAAATCAATAGCCTTTACTACAACTCACATAATGATCTCCTGCAAAACGACAAAATCAAACTTAAGCACTTTTTCTTTTTCACCATTGATTAGCTCTCTTTATTTATAGCTTAAATTGAAATCATAAAAAAATGTTTTCTTTAAATACGATATTGTTTCTTCAGTCATTTAAATGCATTTATTGTGTTTTATTACCTTCATAGATTATTACCTACAATCAAATTATTTTTGTTCTATTTCTGATCAAACTATTCGTTAATTTTATTTGTGCTGTATAACGAAGAAAAAACATACATAATTAGAGTATGAGTATTAGAGATTATAGTAAGTAAACAAAATTATGTGGACTTAAATTAAAATTATGAAATTATATTTTATATATACTATTTTTAAAAAGATATATTTAAATAATTTAATTATAAGAACCTGCCATCACAAAATTATATTTGTTTTATTTCGCAAGTAGCTGTATCATTTGTTAGAAATTTTCCTTAATTTTTTTTTCAGAATAGCAGAGAATTAAAGACGGAAAAGCAATGTATGTCTTAATTTTTTGTTTTCTACAAATAGATATAGTTAATTGAGAAATTGAAAGTAATTGAGAGGAAATGACTTGAAAAGAGGTTTTCCACTTCTAGGATTTCCTATTGAAAATTTTGGTTAATAGCAATAAAAGAAATCCGAGGAAGGATTTTATCTCAGCAGAGTCAAGATAGAGATGATTGATTATCGAGCTTTTAACCAAAGTTGGGGCATATTTTCCATTTTATTTCATGATTAAAGATGACATTGAAATAGTAAATAAAAGAAAAATGTTGAAGCAAAAAATAAATTTATTTCCAACTATTAAATCAAACTGTACTTGAATTACAAAATTTACACTTTGCGCCTATATCACTTCTTTTACTTAGATTAATCGAAAGCACAATTTATAATGCATACAAGCTAAGATGTATTTTTACAATAAAAATTTATACTTTTTTCTTTAACATAAAAAATATATTGTGATGTTACTTAAATCTTGTGTAAGTTTAAAAATAAATCTATACGAAATCAACGAACATGATGCACCTTGTAAAATTTAATAATTAACTTTCCGAAATAATGCATTGATCATCTGTTTGCAACGCATTAGAAAAAGTTGTTGACAAGTTGGTTAATTGATCGAGAATGTCTGCATAAAAATTAAATAAAATAACAATGTCAATTTGTTAAAGTTTGTAGAAAAGACTTGCCAGTTATTTGTAAAGTTGCCGAATTGTTTCTATAAATTTTATAAACATTTTCGGACTCTGTGGATTTTTGTCGTTTAAACATAGCAGTACGTAAACTTTCTTCTAAAAATCAAAGAACAGTTTATTTAAAAAAATAAATTTCATATCTGAAGCAAATTTAAATTGGAATAACAATTATACCCACTCCTACGTACGCTGCACCGAGGCTCAAGAGGAATATTTTGATTTGTATGAGTTCTTGGAACACTTAATTGCTTCTGACTATGTCGTTTTGTGTTCAACATTATTGGCGATATGTTGGATTGTATTGTTGAAGTTGCAGACAACTTTGAATAATTTGCTTGAAGTGAATCGCTTGTTCTACGTTTCGTTGTGAGTCGTCGCTCATTATTATAAAGTATACTGCGTATTGAAGGCGATATTCCAACTGATTCAAACATACTTTGAGAATCGCTTAAGTCTTCTGACATAATAAATATGTTTTTGTGTTTTTGAGCTTGTTTACTGGAAGAATCATTGAGGGCTTCAAGAAATTTATTTACAATAGATCGTAATATTTTAAAACGCTTGAGTATACGTTGTGTTTCAACCTGATCAGCACACATTAATATTGCTTGACATTCGCGCAGCATCAATGTAAATTTCTCAAATAAATGAAGACGTTCATCTGTACCTTGTTTTTTTAGTTCTTTACAATTAACTGTAAGCATAAAGTGATCATATAAAAATTCGCCCATTTGCACCAATTCTTGCAATTTTATTTTATTGAATTCCTTTTCTACTTGTGCTATATTTTGTGTCAGCATCTCATGATAGCATGCTGTAAAAGCATGACTATCAATGATTTCTTGTATAGCAGATTTAAACTTGGATACTTCCTCGTTAAAATGTTGCTCCAATATTTCTGAATGTATGTCGTTGGGATTTCGCGTTTGTAACGAAGGTATAATGGAAGAGTCGAGTGATTCCAGTGATGCGAGGCAACTGCGCAAAATGGTTTTGACTGCAATTTATTTTATATCTCATAAACTTGGAATAATAAAATCAATTTCAAATCTATACTATCATATAAAGAGGTAAAGTTTGTTTGTTTGTTTGTATGTAGGGGGTAATCTCAGGAACTACTAAGCTGATTCCAAAAAAGATGATACTTATAGAAAGTGTAGTGGCACTCAAACATGACCACGGCCTTAGACAATTTGTTCATGTTTATGTTGAAACACATTTAACTTGCGATTGATTTGTAGCGCTAAATAATTTACACATTTGGAACAACGATTCTTATTCTGACCGATGTTTTCATGAGCGTCAAATATTAATCGTTGTTATATGACACATGCCGCTGTTTTGTTTTGTACACCAATTATGCTAGACTCTACAAATCAACGGTTCGTTTAGTGACCTATTGCCACACATGATGAAAGAAAATAAGTATGTTAAGAAAATGTGTGTGTAACATATGCACAACAAATACTGACCATACAATAGAAGTGCATTGGAAATAATTTAAATTAAATTTAAATGGCATACCACAAAGTAACCATGTCAAATACATTGGAGTTCATTTTGATAGGAGGATTACATGGAAAAATCACAGCAAGGCTAAGCAGCAACAACTTAAGATAAAAACCAAAAAAATGTATTGGCTGCCCAGTTCTAAATCTGAGCTTAGTTTAGAGAACAAGGTAAGATTGTATAAGGCCATATTAAAACCTATCTAGACCTACGGAATTCAACTTTGGGGTACGGCAAGCAATTCAGCTATCCAGTTAATGCAACGATATCAATCAAAGATACTAAGGTTTATAGTTGATGCACCCTGGTTTGTAACGAACAAGCAAATGCATAAAGACTTAAATATTTTCTTTGTTAAAACTGAAATAGCTAAATTTAGCGGGGGATATAAATCGTCTGTCATCATGTTAATACGTCAGCCCTCCAACTATTAGATAATAGCTTAACGAGGAGACTAAAGCGCTACCATGTCTCAATGGAGTGTAACTATAGTGCTAATTAAAAATTTTTCTACCTATAAAATTTACTTATTGTTAATATTGACAGATTGTAAAAAAAAGGAATGATGGAAAAAAATAAAATCAGATTTAATTTGAAAGTCAAAGAAGACAAATTAACTTCTCATTTTTTCCCCTCAATGAAAAGTACGACAAAAAAGCCTTCCTTGCAACAAAAACACTTAAATCATATATTAGCTCCTATAGTAGCAAGAGCTCTAAATTTGATGCAAGAATGTACATTGTGACTTTGAACGCTATATCTAGGCATCTATGACATCTGCAATTGCGAAACTTGATACATGGATGTACATTGTTTATACCAATTTACTCGCATGGAATTGGACATGGATATTTTCATACAGAAGGAACACTGAAATTGCAGTAAGGACTACGTAAATTGTACAACGGATAGTGAGCGGACAAAGCCTCGTGTACAGATAGTATATCAATAAAGAGGTTAACAAGAAGGTGCAAATATTTTGCACAGAGCTTTGAAACATAATTTAAATTCTTTTTTTGTTTTTGCAAACTTAAATTTGAGCATAAAATAAAATTTATGATGTATTTTTATATGTAAAACTAAGTTAGATTAATTAATACTCTTTCAGATTGTTTAACTTACTTTTTACATTTGGCGCAAATGCAATAGCAAAAATGCCAATTTGTGTAGTTCGATCGACATTAACATCAAAGTCCGCAATTAATTCATCTAGCGCTGCATCTTCAGGATCACAAACGCGTATCACTGTTCGTAATTTCTCAATTGAATATTTTGGATAATCGAGAAATGTTATATAAACCAAACGTAAAAGTGCTTCATTTATGTAATCCTCTAATTGATAAAGCGCATTTTCAACTGACATAGCTTTCAGTTTACGATCACAATCGTTAAATTGTGATTGATTTTCATTAAAAGCACATTCATCCTGAAACGAGATGCATTCACGCAGAACCTAAAAAAATTAATTAATTTCATGTCACAAACACACAAGAGCTGTACTTACTTTTTGACACAAGGCACTCAATGCTTTTTTATCTTCCTTAAGTGCAACATTAGCAAACGCCAATGTATGGCTTATGACAAGATCAACCGTGGAACGTATTTGTTTACTTGCAAGCATTGCCTGGAAAAATAACATGATTTTCTTTCAAAATGTAGTAACAATGTATTTCTTCCCGCTGAATTCGACATTCGACCTTAAAATATTTTTATGGAATTTTATGAGACATTGTAATTTCTTCAACTTTTCATTTTTAAGGAATACATCAAGATATTTCACACTAACAAGTTATTTATTTGTGAATAAGGCGTCATATACAGTAGAACAAGCTATTTTCAAGTGGATAATTTTGACCCATATAAAATTATGTTAACTCTTTGGATCACCAGACTATAAAGTTAATATGTTTAAGGCCGATAAACTTTATGCATTAATCATTTTATGAATTCCTCCCAATTTCAACTTACTTCAGCATTTTCTGCTGCTACATTCGAAACATCAGAGTCTTTGTAAGAACTATATGGTGCCAAGTGATCCAATGCCAGATCCATCAATGCAACAAAATTTAGCTCTTCTGAGACCATTTTACTATCCATCATTTGCAATGCCAACGTTTTTAAAGATCCGCGTAGACGTTCCAAGCACCACTGGATACGATCTAGAAAATGTTGCCGTGAAGCCTAGAATTTTAGAAGTCAGAATATTTGCGTTTTTCAATATTGCATTATATTAACCAAAATCACCACGCCTCCCGCCTTCTCCGCATTGATGGTGCGCTCCATGTGCTTGACGCAAATAAGTATTTGCGACAAGCATAAAAACATTGTTTCCACTTGATCATTGCCGTCCACGTCTCTGCTACCAACCACTTCATTAGCAATAAATTCATGCAAATAGTTTGTGAACTCCAGAAATTCTGCACAAAAACTCTGAAAATTTAAACACAAGTTAGGGAAATGGAAATTCAGAACACCCAATAAATTAATTTACATTCAGCCAGGCAATTCCACAATCTCTAGAGCTGGTATACCCTTTGTTGATAATATAACGACATTTTTTCAGAGAAATATTTAATTTATCCACTCCTCCCATTCTCAAATTTTATTTAATGCAACTGTTTTTATTTTTATCGATATTGTGATTTTTCTAAATTCAAATTGTCTTTCGAGTCAAGAATGAGACTCGTTTCGAGAGTCTCACATTACAGCGGCTAGAGTGTATGGGGCTGCCATCTCTTTGGAAATGCTTTACATTTCGAAAATTAGTATACTATTAGATGTTGCACTTCAGTTGCTACATTTTTGTTTCGAACCTCTTTTCCCAAAAAGCTGATTGTATATTCTTATATATAAAAACACGCATAAGAAATATGTATAAATAGAACTATAAAAAATGTAAAGTTCATTAAATGAGAGACATAAAATATTTTACTCATTGAAAAACAATAAATAATTGTTTCATTTCAACAATGCACAAAAAATATATGGTGTTCACCTGGGGAAATTCATTTTAATATGATAACAAAACACGAAACCAAATTTTCAAAAACACAAGGTTTAAACTTTCTTTAAAATTAACCGCAATATTATAGCACACTGCATCTACCGCCGCTGTGTTATGTTTTCAATAGCAGCAAATGTTTATGTTGACAGTTTATAACAGATTATTTATAGACTCTGCGGAGCTATTATTGAAGCTTAGGCTATATATTGAACTTTTAAACCCATTTTGTTTTATACTCACCTACAAAACTAGAACTGGATCTTATTCCGTGAAAATGCATTTTCGCACACATTATGTATATAGAACTTAACTAAATTTTAGTACTAGTAAGTAAGCAAATTAGCAGAATGTTTAATAGTTCCAACTTGATTACAGTGCATGATACACTCATATTGGTAACACAGAATTCCTGCGACAATTTTTCTTCTTTACTTTAAGTTCTGCTTCACCTGTCAAAATCAGCTTAGATAACGTACCGACACAAAAATTGTGCGCATTGTTTCAGAATAGAATACACATAACTAGAAACTCGCTTTGTCAGAAAAATTGACTTCTATTGTTTTTGATAGCGATGAAGTAACTTTTTACAGTTGGATAATTGTAATTTCATGATCATATACTATATATATGCTACGCTTTTAGCCAGTTATACTCTTCTACATGGCTAGAGTTAACCCGCATGCATAAGCACTTTCTGAACCCGAGTAGAAGCGTAAAAGCGAGATATATATATTTATGTTTTCTAAATAGTAAGAGAACTTAAATTAAGTAGAAAATTGTGCATAAGCGCGTATATCAGTACCCTGACAGCAGTTGCCACATATGTAAATGTAAAAAAGCGCTTAGAATAGTGAATAAGAAGAAAATACCAATGGCGGCGGCTCGTCGACGAATTCTTCATCACTTTGCCGTGTGTGAAAGTAACTGCTATTATCTAATATCAAATCAAGGTGTCATCACGGATTAATATAGCCGCTGTAATGCCATTCGGCATAGTTTTTTTTACCAATGATTTTGATTCCACGAAATTTTGACAGTTGACGTTTTGCGACATCAATGTTGACGTTAAATTTAAAAGTGATGCCATATCATGACTATTTTATTTACTGTTTAAAATTTTATTTATATGCATAAAGTTTTTTTCAAAATACAATTACGTGGTAGTTACTACTCTTGTAACACTTATAAATGCAGGAGCTCCTTAAAAATTAGCTATGCAAGCTATGTACAAAAGAATAGTTATATTTTTAATATAATTTGTGTGGCAGCACTGCTTTACGTCAGTGTCAGTGAATTCCGAAAATTGGTGTAAAAATTTCTTCCTCTTGCTTGTTGGTTCGCATGAAAAATTGTAAATTTTGTTTTAAATTATCAATTATTATATGTTAAAAACCTAAATATTGAATTTAAATTAAAAAATCAAAGTGTAAAGTGAATTGGTAATATTTAAATGTAATAGATATTTTTACAAAATTAAAAAATAGCACAAACTACTGATAAAAAAGAACAAGCAGCAGTGACCACAAAACAAAAAATATGAGTGCGAATGTAAGCCGCAAAGAAACAGAACGGACCAAATTAATCCAGGAAAAATGTCAGACACTGCTGACTCAAATGCTACGCGATGAAGACAACAAATATTGCGTTGACTGCGATTCTAAAGGTAAATGGTGCACTGCGGGACTAGGCTACAAGCCCGTCGGCCTTACTACGATATTAAGCAATCAACAATGTTGTAGCGCTTCACCATAAAAAAGAAATTTAAAAATTGTAAATTAATTTCATTGCATGTTTCGTTTTTGCTTTACATTGGTGGCTTACATGCACTACATTATGTTGTCGACGTCATTGCCATTGACTGAGTGACTGTTTCTCAACAAAGGCTTCCGCGAATACTACAGGCAAAAGTGAAATTAAATTTCTTTTATTTGTAATTTTCTTTGTTTAATTTCTTGTTATTTAACTACTAGCAGGGGCGTTTGTTTTGTGTTTGTTTGTCGTGTTTAGTTGAATTATCATAAATAAAAAAAGTTATTGTTAATCAGCAAATCAGTTAGCAACACGATTTCTAAATTAATTTTTGTATGGCATCCTTTTTCTTAAAGACTTAACTTATTTTTCTTTAAACCTAAATTCTATTTGAATTGTAATATTATTAGTCATAAGACCATATCAACGTGCGAATTTTGTTTTTAAAATATGAGCTTCCATACATCTTAAGGGTCGTATTGCACTATTTTACTTAATTTTATGTAGTTAGTCAAAAACACTGAAAATGTGTATAATAAATATTACATTTTCAAGCAAAATCTTAATTTTGTCTATTCCGAATTAATTTCAGCATTCGATTAAGGATTCAAAGTCCTAAAATTAATTGATAGTGTTTGGTTTTGTGTTAAAAGAAAATTAATTTTCATTAAAATATATAAAACTTTTAGTGCTGATTCATTAGAAATTTCAAACCCTTTAATCAGCTCATCTCTCGGCAGAACTTTCTGTGATACAGATTTGGAAGTTACTTTGTTCACAAAATTAGAATCATACTTTCGGAAAATATTATTATTGAGTGGAATAAATATAAATTTTATGTGACTAGCATCCAACTATACTATATACTTATTTGGTGATTTTTTTCCATAAAAATTAAGTTGCAACGGAATCTTACTACATCTACAATGTCAGCAGAAAAGATAATCTGTCTAGGAAAACCTAATTCAGATAGCAAAATTGCTAAAAAAATAAGTTTTAAGGCAAAAAAGCAACATTGAATAAGTGTTTACTCACTATAGGTATTTTCATTTCACAAAAATATTAAAAGACAACAAAGCTGAATAAGCATGTCATGGCTTTAAACTCCATAAACTCCTTACATCACCTAAATTGAATACAGGCAAAAGACAATGGAATCAAGTATGTCATCATTCAAGTAGTAATGTCAAAACAAATCATTTACGCAAATAGTTATCCTAAAGATATGAACCTAATATTTTCAATGGTGAAACTTTTTCTTACAAAAATTTACTTTCACACTGTTCAACCAAATTTAAAAACATATTGGTTTTGGTAAAGTAATAATTTAAAGTCTGGTCAGTTCAAAAGTTTAATAACCTATTCCCTATTCTTTTTAATGACACAAAATATTGCTTCAAAACGTGAAATAAAAAAAAAGAACAATTTTATCTCGAAGATATTTTGAGGAATATGGTGCACGCCATTACTGAAAAATTTATATTTTTCAAGGTTATGTCGGGTACTTCGATATGAAAGCACATACATTCTTAAGATTGATTGGAGATACATATAAAATTATCAAAAAATAAAAGCACATGTTTAAACCAATTTATTTAATTTTTTTTATAAATTTTGAAGCATTTTTGAACAGAAATTATTAAATATTTCTTATTCTATTCATCTCCATAGTTTTTGAGATGTTTCGCTTCAAAAAATGTTCGAAAAAGTCAAAAAAACATACATTAAAAAAAAAAACAATATTCATAATATGTTCGATTTGTTGAGACTTCGTTCTATCTAATTAGCATTTTTTAAAATTACGTGTTTTATTTTAATATTTTATTTTATAACTAAATTGAATAAGGCAAGAGAATTTACGTACTTAAATTGAGAAATTAAGTTTTGCTTAAATTGTCTAACAAAAATATTGATTAGATAGCACTATTTTTTTTCTTTCTTTTGTTAATGCACTGACGTATATTTTTTATAAACTAAATGAAGAGAAAAAATTTTCTTTTTATGTTTTAACTATAAATTTTATCTTATTTATCTTAAATTGCAGGACCCCGTTGGGCATCATGGAATCTAGGTATTTTTCTTTGTATACGTTGTGCTGGCATTCATCGCAATCTCGGCGTTCACATATCACGCGTAAAATCAGTCAATCTGGATACATGGACACCGGAGCAAGTAATCTCGCTGCAACAAATGGGCAATTCTCGCGCACGTGCTGTTTATGAGGCGCAACTTCCGGATGGATTTCGACGTCCACAAACTGATAATGCACTCGAATCATTTATACGTGCCAAGTATGAACATAAAAAGTATTTAGCACGCGAGTGGGTCCCACCATTGCCACCAAAGGTTGATTGGGCAAAAGATATTGATGAAGAACTCGAAAAGCAAAAGCGCAAAAAGAAAGCTGCACAAGCTGGCAGTATTTTGGGCATAAATGTAATGAGTAGCGGTGGCGACAAAAAGTCAAATTCAACAAGTACAGGTGGTAGTAACGCTGCACAACGGTCAGCAGCATTACCAGCACCTTTGCCAAAGCCTAAACTTGGACAAAGCGGTAGTAGCCCGAAAAACCAACGACTTAGCAACTCAGGTTCCCAAGCCGTCAATAATCCTGCGGGCGAACAGCAATCTAACGATTTGCTTGGCTTATCATCACCGACCAAACCTGTACAATGCGTTAACTTAGGGACTACACAGGACTTGCGTAATGATGGTTTCAGCGGTTTTCTGAGTGCTCCAGCTAATGTAGGAGGTGACAGTAAGCAAACAGCGGAACAAAATGCCTCACCCCAACATATTGCTGCTTCGACCGCTGCCAATAATTTGCTAGCCAAGGAGGAAGAGGATTTTTTTAATCAAGGGTCACTAGGTGGCGCCATTTTAATCGGTGGTGCGGAAAAAGACAAATCAGGGAAACTTACAAAAGATAGCATACTGGCGCTTTATGCTTCAGCGCCTACAGCGAACCCACACAATCATCAGTTAAACTATGGACAACATCAACAGCAGCAGCAACTTTTTTCACAAAGTAGTTTTAGTGCTGCTGCAGCACAACAGCATCAAATGAATTTTGCTGGCATGGCGGGCGGTTTTGGTGCACCGCCACAACAACAGTCACATACACAATTTATGACACCACCAAACTCGGCCAGTATGTACAATGCACCAGTGATGACAGCACCAACTGCCTTTAGTACGCCCGGCATGGCCGGTATGCAAATGGGTAATGCTGCAGCTGGTTTTGGAGCTCAATTTCCTGTAATGACACAAGGTCTGGCGCATGGAGCATATCCAGCAGGCATGTTGACACAATCACATAATTTAATGATGAGCGGTGGTATTATGGCCACTGGTCAAGGGGCTGCCGGCTCGCCATCCAATGCCAATGCTGTCAATTTAATGCAAACCAATCAAAGTCTATTGGGCGGCATGCACATTGGTATGCAGCAACAGCCACAAATGGCAGCAGCCACCATTCATGGAATGGGTGCTGGTAGTATGCCTACAATGACAAGCTTGTCAGCTTTCCAACAACCAATGGCTGGTAGCGGAGCTGCAGCAGCTACTACTGCCAATTTAAATCAACAATTTGGTAACTTAAATATTGGCAATGTTTGGCAATAAATTGGCAATTTTTATCATAATTTTTTTTATTATTTTATTTTTACAACTTTATTTGTGTATGAATGGATGTTTCCTTACTTCTCACTTTTTTAATAGCCTTGCCTTGTTAATCCCTTTATATTATATAATGTATTTATATTATATATGTAGCGCTATAATTACTTAATTATTTAGCTTATACATATTAAATGTGATTATATTTTGGTATATTTCGCTATATTTTTTTTATATAACTGTAATGGACCTTAAACTTAATTTTATTATACCCCACAAGTTAACAATTTTTTGTTTGTAAAGTTTGTTTATCTAATTTGATTTTATTTCTCTTTAAATTTAATTAATACTTAGCAGGCTCACATAGTTTACAAATTAAAAAGAAATATCTAAAGATGTCAAATAATGAAATTCAGCCAAAATTTGCTGTAATTTTATTACATTAAACTTTTAACATTGCAAAGATTTTCTACTCTTCCCGCAAGAACCATTGTTTTTAATGTTGTTCCTCCATAAAAAAATACTGGTTTTTATGCGTGATTATAACACATTACTATTGTGACAATTTAAGTAGAAAGCGTCTTAAATTTCAAACAGAACAAATTTCGCGTTAAGAATTTTATACAGGAAATAGCATTATTTTATTTGTGGAATTTTGTCTAATTAAATTTTCTCTATTTACATAAACAGACTTACAGAAATCTAAACATAAAATTCTTGTTGCCTTGTATTATATCTTCAATGCTTCAATTTTATAACGTCACTAATTTATTTTGTGTAGTCTCTTGTGGCAAACTCTATGAAATTGAAATGCTTAATTTTTTACCACAAATTACGTTTGAAACTTGAACTTTTTTTTACTGTATAACTCAAGTTATTCATTTAAATTACATTTGGGATTAGAATTTCTTTATACAACTGTTGTGCAATCTTGCAGTATCTGTACTATATGATGTTAATGGCCAAGTAATAATTTTTAATCTCCATATTGTGAATGTATAGAACTTTGGTCTACATGAATACTTTTTTTTAATCAATTTCGACTTTTTTTAAAACACCATCAAAAAATCGTTAACCAATTTTTAATTTCATACTGGAAACAAACATGCATGAAATTTTCCTATTCTAACAAGATGAATAATACTTAGGTTTTTACTGGACGCATGTGTTCGAACCCCGAAAAGTTGGTGGCTAAATTTTTTTTTATTTAAATTTAACCAATTTTATTTATTAAAATGACGTGAAGAATCAATTGATTCGATTGGAATTTAAACCTGTTTCTTTTCCAAAAAAGTATTTCTTAGCTAGTCTGTCTAAAGATTGATGAAGCAAAATTAAATAGTATGAAAACACTGATGCAAACAATTTCTGTAAAGAATTATGCACGAAAATTCTTTGACAATATTTTTTCCGAAAATTTTTATTCAAAGTGTTGAATTGAAATAAATAGCGATTCTTATGCATATTCAACGAAATTGTTTCTAAAAGAAGAGGAAATATATTAAAAGGTTTGCATACATATGTTTAATAGACCAATCGTTCCACACACATATACACATTTTTTAAATAAAATAAATTTAACTTAATATTTAGAATTGACAAAGTCAAATTAGAACTTTCAAATTTTCTTTAAAACCAATACGTTCGTGTAGAAAAATAATTCGAGACAATTGTAATAAAGAATATACAGTTAAAGTGAAGTTTAATCACATCCCATACGACCTGGTCCTAAAAATATTTTTCAAAATTATATATATTATATACGGTATATACAAAGAAGTAAGTTGATAAACAAATAAATATATAAAATGTAGTGTATATGTATTTTAGTTAGCATTGTTTAACTACAAAGCAAACATATTTTTAATATTATAAAAAGAATACTAATTGAATAAAATTATATATTATAAACAGAACGTAAACGAAACATACAGACTGCGTTCTTTACAAGTAAAATATAATTTGTTTCAAAGCAAAATAAATTTAATAAACGGCATAAAATCAAATTACACTATATACTTTTTTAGAAGAAGTGTTTCAGGAAATTTTTCTAATGTACGGTATCAACCACAGCCGTTCACTCATCTCAACAGCCCTTCCTCATTTGGTTTCGATGTCGTGTTTTCCCTCACTAAAGCGTTGGGTGTAGCAAATCTCCAACATTCCTCTTCAGAACCCAATAACGACCGAAACGGTAACTCCGCAGCGAATGATGCAATAAAGTTTTCTGTTCGAACAGTTGAGACCATCCCCATGATGTTGACTTCGGTTGGTACTCTTTTCTGTGGTCTATTCTTGGTTTGTGCGGACGAGATCCTTGAAGCACTTCATTTTTGTTTAACGTGGCTCTACAATTTTTCCATTATAATTCATTTCGTAGTAAATTCAAGGGTTTCCAGCGATGAAATAAATTGGTTTGATTGGTTCGAACACTATGATCTCAGTTGACTTTATGCTTGGTCTCTAATTTCTCTGAAATTTGGTCCAGATACAGACGAACAGGAGTAAAACCTGACATCGAATGTGGTGCCTTCTTATATTGTAGAAATTAACAGTGCAACTAACTACCCGTAGTGCCAATTTCTTTGAGTTTCACTTCTGATTTTTGAGCACAATCGTATGCTTTCTAAATTTCATAAGTATTTTATACATATATAATATCATTAAAAACTGTTATTTTTTCTTTTGGCATATATCGTCTCTAAATTATATCCCAAATAATCTCCAATTCGAGATTTTATTGTAACTCGAACTTTTATGGTTATGATCCACCGTAAGTACCGTAGTATCCATAAGTTTCATCATCATAACCCTCCCGAAGTATCGAGTTGTACAAAAGAATTTTTGGGCGCTTTGTTTAGTCTCTGTAAATGTACACCATAGCGCTTAGGTTGGCTGAACGGGCCCAATGTCAAATTGTAATCATTCTGAAATCTGACATTAGACTTTCTTTCGTAGTCAGCGTTGTCATTTGGCTTTTTTCATATTACGTATTCTGAACCATGGTAGAATTATAGTTAGTTAAATACTCCATGTATGTCATTTACATATGTATACTGTCAAATATATATTTTCAAATCTACTCTGCTGCCCGATTATCACATAGAGCACGAGCCGATCACAAAAGCAAACAAAATTTTGAGCCCTAAATGTTCCGATTTAAAGAGGAATAACCTTGCGCAAAATTATCAGCGAAAATATTACAGCTGACTCAGTTTTTTTTGTTAGTATAAATTGTTTAAAACAGAGTTCTAACTAGCTATAAGCAATAATAATGTTTTTAAATAAGAGGTGTAACTACAAAAGGGTGACGTTAGGACAAATCTCACAATGGACGCGAAATATGTCAGTGATGGCCAAATCGCTCAAGTATGCCGAACATGGCGAACCGGTGAAAGTACTGGAAATTTGCGAGCATAAAATCGATGAACCCAATGATAATCAAGCATTGGTAAAAATACTGGCAGCGCCAATAAATCCAGCCGATATAAACACAATACAAGGTAATCAATAGAAATAGTAGACATTTCTTTACTTAACATTAATTTCATATATCTACAGGGAAATATCCGGTGAAACCAAAGTTTCCTGCCATCGGTGGAAATGAATGTGTGGCAGAAGTTGTTAGCGTGGGCAACAAAGTTCTGAACCTATGTGTTGGCCAACGTGTTGTGCCATTTGCTACCGGCTTGGGCACTTGGACAACACATGCACTTTACAATGCCGATCAACTTATGCCTATTTCCAGTAGCATAGATCTCGCGAACGCAGCCACAATTACTGTCAACCCATGCACTGCTTATCGCATGTTAAAAGATTTTGTTAATCTCGCACCTGGAGATTGTGTTATGCAGAATGGTGCTAACAGCGCTGTTGGGCAGGCAGTGCATCAGCTGTGCAAAGCATGGAATATACAGTCAGTTGGTATAGTGCGCAATCGACCTGATATAGAAGGTTTAAAGAACCACCTTAAATGTTTGGGTGCAACAGAAATATTTACCGAAGAGGAAATACGTACGAGTACAATATTTAAAGATGGTGCAGTAAAGAAACCAAAACTTGCACTCAATTGTGTTGGTGGAAAAAGTGCCACTGAAGTTACACGTCATTTAGATCATAAAGGTAAAATGGTCACATATGGTGGTATGTCAAGAGAACCAGTAATAGCTTCTACAGCAGCACTTATATTCAAAGACATAGCATTCCACGGCTATTGGATGACACATTGGGTAAAAGAAAATCAAAACTCGCCAGAACGGAAACAAATGTTTATCGACTTGTGTAAATTAATGGAAGAGGGGAAATTTGTACCACCCGTACATGAGATGGTGCCCTTGGGGCAGTTTAAAGAAGCAGTCGCAGCTTCTTTAAATTTCAAAGGGTTTACCGGTAAAAAATACATACTAAAAATGGATGTGGCCTCGTAAACTGAAAACACGACTGTGAGGAGCTGCTTAAACTGTTGGTTAGTTTTAAATTTTTCTATTAGCGTTATGTGTATATCGTAAATAAAATTTGTTAATCAATCGTATTGATTGGAATTTGTGTACACATGAGGGCTGGTGGCAAGAGGGTGCAGATAAGTGACTACTTAAGAACCAAGATAAGTATGCAAATCGGTCAATAGTCTTATTGGAAAGAAAACTGACACATAAACTGATTTAGCTCCTTTATGGAACTTTATATGGAAAAAGCGCTAAGTCATATTACACTTTTGTTTAAAAACTAGGATTGTAAGTTACACTGCATAGCAACTTTCAATCATATAAATATTTAAATAGATCCACTATGAAAATATTTGAAAAATTTCTGTTAAGAAGTTTTGGAAAAATATTCGACTTAAAATTAAAATTCTGCACTTACACATGTCCTTTTGCCAAGTTACCACTTTCTTGAACGGCATACTCTGTTCCGTCCTTCTGTGCGCATCTGTTCTACAATCCGAACGACTGACCGGCGGCATTGTATCAGACGATCATGTGCAAATGCGAATGATTTATGGCTGTATCTCCCTGAGGGTTTTGAATGTATTTCGTGAGAGTTCTATTTTGCTACGAGCAAGTTAGAGCTGCCAAAATAATATCACTTGTGACTAATTTGCTTTAAAGTACCATTAAATAGTTACCGAACAGATCTGTTCTAAACAAACTCAAATTTTTTTAACTTTCGGTTGTTTTTAAGTATGAATTGTATTCATACGTGATATGACCATGTGTATAAGTCAAACACCGTCCAGAACTTTGGCTGTTCATACCTTTTTATATATATTTGGCATTATTGTCGATTCATAAGATGAGTGAAACATCAAATTTTCACTTCTTAACTTCAACGTGCAACATAGTTGAAAGGAAAAGGAAATTTTTTAATAAATACTCTTAACATTCTTATTTATCTTGGAGATATTTTGATATTTCAAAATTCTGTGAGTTTGCAATCAGCGCTAAGTTTATGTCCAATTAACTAAAAAAATTCAACGTCATACTTCTTTGTTTCTAAACAAACGCACAATTTGGTTAAGTTATCGAAGTGTAGAGCATCAATGAGATTAAATGTTAAATTTTTTGCAATGTCGTTAATGTTCGCTCTAGTTAGAAAATTGGTACTTACACCATTTTGTTTGTAGCCTCTTCATAAGTATACAAGTTCAAATTAATACGAATGCATATTTTATTTACTATCTATCACACTTATTGAAAAATTTAACAGATTCTCAAAGTCCCGATTTCGTTTTACTTTCAGTCTTAAAGGCCGGATCCATATTTAGTATGAATTTTTTTCCAGTAAGTCCTTTGAAATTTACAGAAGCTGCGACTGCTACTTTGAACTGTTCCAGAGGCACCATCTCATGCACGGGTGCTATAAATTTTCCTTCCTCCATTAATTTACACAAGTCTTCAAACATTTGTTTCCGTTGTGGAGAATTTCGGTTTTCTTTTGTCCAACGTGTCATCCAATAGCCATGAAATGATATGTCTTCGAATATAAGTGCTGCTGTAGTAGCTATTACTGGTTCTCGTGACATACCACCATATGTGACCATTTTACCGTTATGGTTTAAATGGCGTGTAACTTCACTGGCACTTTTTCCGCCAACACAATTGAATGCAAGTTTTGGTTTTTTTAAGGTACCATCTGTAAATATTGTAGTCGTACGTAGTTCCTCTTCGGTGAGTACTTCTGTCGCACCCAAAGATTTAAGGTGGTTCTTTAGACTTTCAATATCCGGTCGATCACGAACTACACCAACTGACTGTATATTCCATGCTTTGCACAGCTGATGTACTGCCTGCCCAACAGCGCTGTTAGCACCATTCTGTATAACACAATCACCAGGTGCGAGATTAACAAAGTCTTTAAGCATGCGATAAGCAGTGCATGGGTTAACAGTAATTGTAGCTGCATTCGCGAGATCTATACCACTGGAAATAGGCATAAGCTGATCCTCATTGTAAAGTGCATGTGTTCTCCAGGTGCCCAAGCCGGTAGCAAATGCCACAACACGTTGGCCAACACATAGGTTTTGAACTTTGTTGCCTATGCTAAGGACTTCCCCAACAAATTCATTGCCACCGATGGCAGGGAACTCTGGTTTCACTGGATATATTCCTGTAGTTATTTAAAATAAATGTTAAGCAAAAAAATTACTACTTTTCATATGAATCACCTTGTATTGTGATAATATCGGCTGGATTTATTGGCGCTGCCAACAATTTTACCAACACTTGATTATCAATCGGCTCATCGATTTTATCCTCGCAAATTTCCAGTACTTTCACCGGATCACCATATTCGGCATATTTGATTGATTTAGCCATTACTCCCATATTTCGTGTCGTGTCGATTGTGTAGTTTGGCTTGGAGACAAAATTTGTGCTTCTAGCACTGTTTCAGGAAATTTGTAATAAAACTACAATTAGCTGTAATATTTTCGTGTTATCTTCAAGAGATATATGCGCAAACATACATTAGTGAACGTGATTTCACTTTTGGAGCGTATCATATGGCACGTAGTGAAACATATGATCAAACTTATCTTTCTACCTTATCTTTGCCTACGATTAATCGAATCGGTAAAGCAGTTTTTGTACTCTTATTTTTTACATTTTATACCCTTTACGAATTATATATGAGTTTCGTTTTTTGTATTTTCTAATTATACCTTACACTCAAGGTATACTTAAATTTTGTCGAATCCGAAGAAAACACCCTAACCAGTTTGGCTTTAGGTTCGTTCGCTAATAAATAATTTGTACAAATAATTACACCAAAAAGCAAATAATTATTTATAAGCGCATGTATGTTAATCGTGATGCCACTTCATAAGTAATTAAATTGTTTCTGGGTATTTCGGTTCGATAAGCTAGATGACAAAAATGCATTTGTGCATTTAAATCAAATTTTCCGGAAAGAGATACATACGGAACAAACGACTGAGAATCCGTTCATACATTTAATATTGTATTAAACATTTAAAGGAATTAAGAAATTACTTATTTTTAAGCTAACCTACATATGTAGGTACATTAAAAAATATTGTACTCACATATAGCTATTTCGCTGACTGCGATTTTCCAATGTTTTTTGTTTGTTTGAGTTTGCATCTTATTTATCCTCGTAGATTGAAGATACAAGTAAAATGTAAGTATGCGGAAAGCAGTATTGATTTGCGAAAAGCAATTTGCTATGTTGTTTTTGTTATTTAGTTTGAAAATAATACCTTTTTGCTTGTCAATGTTGAAAAAAAAATTTCGATTTTGAGAAAAAATTCTTCGACCTCAAATTTGGACCGTATTAAACCAACCATTTTCAAATTCTGAGAGAGAATTAGAAGCTCTATTAGAATCAACAAAGAAAAATTAATTTTTTTTTTGTGGTTAAGATGGGAATGCCGCTATTTTGAAGAAAATTTCAGCGGTTTTTGATTTTTGACAAAAAATCCTCTTAATTCGTCTGAAAAACAAAATATTTTGTCGGCCACCAATTCCACAATTTGAAGCCAGTAACTAATAAAACAATTCAATGTCACTCTCTTTTGTTTATAATCAAACGCATAATGATATAAAATGTTAATTTTTTGCAAATGTTCGCTCTACTTTTTCGCTTTTTTTTTGATTTTTAGAAAATTCACCTTTTTGCTTTTAGCCCTTTCATAAGTACAAAAATTCAAATTAATTCGAATTCACATTTTATTCACGATAAAGCACACTTATTGAAAAACTTTAGTTTAACCATCACTTCTTAAAGCCTCGATTTCGTTATGCTCTCAGTCTTTAAGGCCGGATCCATACTTAGTAAGAATTTTTTTCCAGTAAACCCTTTGAAATTAACGGAAGCTACGATTGCTTCTTTATACTGTTCCAGAGGGACCATTTCATGCACGGGTGCTAAAAATTTTCCTTCTTCCATTAATTTACACAAGTCGTCAAACATTTGTTTCTGTTCTGGAGAATTTCGGTATTTGTTTGTCCAAAGTGTCATCCAATAGCCATGGTATGATATGTCATTGAATATAAGTTCTGTTGCAGTAGCTATTATTGGATCTCGCGACATACCGCCATATACGACCATTTTACCTCTATGATCTAAATGACGTGCAACTTCACTGGCACTTTTTCCACCAACACAATCCAATGCAAGTTTTGGTTTCTTTAAGGTACCATCTGTAAATATTGTACTCGTACATATTTCCTCTTCGGTGAATATTTCTGTTGCACCCAAAGATTTAAGGTGGCTCTTTAGACTTTCAACATCCGGTCGATCACGAACTATACCAACCGACATTATATTCCATGCTTTGCACAGCTGATGCACAGCCTGCCCAGCAGCGCTGTTAGCACCATTCTGTATAACACAATCACCAGGTGCGAGATAAACAAAGTCTTTGAGCATGCGATAAGCAGTGCATGGGTTAACAGTAATTGTAGCTGCATTAGCGAGATCTATACCACTAGAAATGGGCATAAGTTGATCCTCCTTGTAAAGTGCATGTGTTGTCCAGGTGCCCAAGCCGAAATCAATTGCCACAACACGTTGGCCAACACATAGCTTTTGAACTTTGTTACCTATCCTAAGGACTTCCCCAACAAATTCATTTCCACCGATGGCAGGGAACTTCGGTTTTGCCGGATATATCCCTGTAGGTATTTAAAATAAATGTTAAGTAAAGAATTTACTACTTTTCATAAGAATCACCTTTTATTGTGAAAATATCGGATGGATTTATTGGCGCTGCCATTAATTTTACCAACACTTGATTATCAATCGGCTCATCGATTTTATCCTCGAAAATATCCAGTACTTTGACCGGATTACCATATTTGGCATATTTTAGTGATTTAGCTATCACTGCCATATGTCGTGTCGATTGTGTAGTATGGCTTAGAGACATAATTTTTGCTTCTAGCTAGTTAAAACTGTTTTAAGAAATTTCTATTAATTTGCAATAAAGCCACAGTTACCTTCAATATTTTCGCGTTACCTTCAAAGAAATATACATCTATTAATGAACATGATTCCACTTTTAAAGCGTATCGAAACTATGATTAAATATAAGATACGTACCTTATCTTTTCCTACGATTAAGCGAATCGGTAAAGCAGTTTTTATAATCTTATGCTGTGCGTTTCATAGCCTTTATGAATTACGAATATTCTTTTTTGACTACGAATGAATTGGATGCAAAGACTATGGTTGATAATGCCAGATCTAGGAAATTTTGTAGTTTTTTAGATATTTCTGGTTCTTACCGAATACAGCTGTAACACAATAAGTAGAGCATAATATGCTCTGCAAAAAATAATATTGTGTGTGACACATAAAAGACAAAATTGTTACTCAAAAGAGATATGTTAAAATAAATTTATTCAATAAATAAAATATTCGCCTATAGTTGTATATGAATTTTGTTTTTATATATTATAATCGTACTCTATACTCAGGGTTATTCACTTGTAATGTCCATCCACATAAATTCTTTCCTAAAATTCTTCTTGTTTGTGGGCAAGAGGGGAAAACAAAAGAGACGAGGCACAAAATTTGTCGTTTGTCCCAAATGCAAAACAAAAAGCACAAAAGAGAATTGACAAGAATTTTTTTCACCGAATTTCCTTGTGTAAACGTTAACTCAGCAAGAAACCAAGCAAGATTATTAAATGATATTTGGAACACGGGCTACACTTTGGAACAAGGTTCTCGGAATTAAAAACGGATGAAAAGCTTCACTGTTATGCCCACCGCCCATACAAATAAATAATTTAAAAAGCTATATTGGGAAAGCTATGTAGTCTACCCAAATTTCTTACAAGTACGATGAATAACTTAGACAAGCTTTGACCAGAAAGTTGAGAGAATTATTCTAAAACACAAGTATGTTAATCAGTGATGCCACTTCGTACTTAATTAACTTTTTTCTGGATATTTCGGTTCGGAAATCTAGAAGACCAAAATGAATTTAGAGCATTATGGAGGATTTTAATAAATTTTTCAAAAAAAAAATACATACAGCTGCTCAAACTTGCTCGTAGCAAAGTAGAGCTGCCACCAAATGGACCTAATACACCGGTAGGTACAGTCATAAAACATGTCTCATTTGTTAGCTCATGATCGTATGATACAGGTGGGTGTTTTTATAGCGAATCTTTTGATTTCACTTTGGTGAACTTTAGTTAGTTCCTTCAAGGAAAAACGGCTCCCCGAAGTATTTTAATCCAATTATCAAATCTAACATACCTGCTATTTTAATTTAAAACAGTTTTTACTTTAAGCCCCTAACAATTAGCAATTAAAAGTAACTTGTTTCCGCTTCAAGTCCTATTTCATGTTGACCAGCGTCTTTTATCAAGATTTTTCTAATAAACATTTAAGCAGTTACAACCCTCATGCATTTGCTACTGGTAGTCGTGTACGAATGCAATTAGTTATGGTAATGCCAGTGTAGCATATTTTACTGTAATTGTCGCATATTTTGTAGACCGTGCCAATATTACAATACCACTAATTTTTTTCGTTTTGTACGAAAAATTCTTATGCTTTATTTGGCTATAAGCTATTGCTTAACATTATACTTGTCGTCATAACAAACTATTAGATGGATATAATGGAACAAAAAATAAGAGGGCTAAAAATATAATATAATATACAAATATACAAAAAACAATCTTGTATACATATGTACATATTTACTCTATATATAATAACATTTATAAAGTGCAATGTGCCAACAATCCGAATACAATAAGGTTCAGACCACAGAGTGTAGAAAGAAAGTTTTGAATATAACAAAAAATATCACGAAATTAGTTCAAAATCATTTTTCCTAAGGATTTTAACCCAAATATGACTACTTATATATAGGGTTTTATATTTGTCAGATTTTACATAAAGTTTTTAAAATGTTTGAGTTGATCTCTTTGTACTACTAACTATTTAATACTCACACTCTCCAAGTTTGATCAAAACTAATAAAACCCTATTGAAAATGAAGGTAATAAGCAAAAAGATTATGTTAATGTTAGTTCGCAAAAAAGATCAAATTGGATTAAATAGAAAATGTATTAAATAGAAAATGTATTCTTTCAGAAAATGTATTCTGGTGGATTTATGGGTAGATCACTATATAAGTAGTTACTGAATTCAATGAAGATTCGGAGTGCAGTACTATAGAGAATTGTTATTTGAGTAAAAATCTACATGTAGGTTCTTGCAGCTTTTCTTTTCATTAGAACCATTAGAATTTGGGATTCATTGCCAGTTGGATTAAGGCGCATAACTTTAGGAAGTATATAGCTTCAAAATGGCTATATTTTTTGCTAACGCTCACACGCTATTTCACACAATTTCAACAGCGAAAAGCTTCACTCATAAAACTTCTAACAAAGCTGCAATTGCTATCGGACTAACAATAACCCAGTAGGCAAGGGCAGGAGCTTGCAGGCCTTCTAGCAGGCCTTACCTGGTAAGATTAAGGCCTTACCACCTCCTTTCAAACTTACTTTCTTTTTTATATGAAACGTCCCGATAAGTAAGGCCTCATTTAGCAGGCCTGATAGAAGTACTCTTCGAGCAGGTCTTCCTACATCGCTTGCGTCAAGAGCCCTTCTAAGAACGCTTACCGTAGAAGGGGTCATAGAAGTACTTTGAAAAAATTAAATCTTAACACATCGTGAGACTCTTAGTTAAATGTTTTTTTTTTTATCTGCGTCAACCTCCCTTACGTTCACATTTTTTATGTTTATTTTTTGTGACGATTTCTTAATTTATAATTTCACATTGACATGCACACCGCTCCTTACTGCTAACCATGTATCAATTTTTGATGTCGTATAAGTACAATGAAATGACAAAAAAGTAATGACGAATCATGAAACATTGCAATACATGAAATAAAAAAATACATGAAGTCCTTCTTTTTTGCCTTCTATTATGAGGCCTTATAGCACTGCTGCTATGGGTAGGCCTTATAGCAGTACATAATAGCATTTCATGAGTATACACTCAATGGAGTGTAACTATTCTGCTAATTAAAAACTCACTACTTATAAAATTTACTTATTGTTAATATTGACAGATTGCAAATAAAAACAAAAATCATAGCAAAAAAAAAAAATTTTTTTTTGTTATTTACATGAAAATTTATTTTTGAGAAGGCCTCTTACAATCGGATCAGTGCTAGCAGGCCTTCTCTGGGGAAGGCCTTGCTCAATTGCCTGCTGGGAATATAATATATACATATGTATGGATGTTAACACGATGTTTATATGTATGAGAATGGGTGAACTCACATATAAATATTCGACGCTCTTATAGGGACATCCTATATAAACTTTGAATGCATAAAATAGTTTAGTGCAAAAAATACCTATACTATTTTTAGATCAAACTCAAATATTTTTGAAACAATAACAAATCAATAAAATCAATTTCAGTGACTTGGCTAGTACACAAAATATGTATGTACATAGGTATGTACTTAGTTTTATTTTTTCTATTGTATGGCTCAATTTCACTTACTTCACAACAACACCAAACAATACAGACACGCTATGTTATCGTATTTTTTATCGCAAGTCTTTATACTACAATTTAACGTAGGGACGTTTCAACACCCTTACATTACATATCGAGTTTTTGAAAGACTTTCACAGTTTGACGTGCATAAATGAATGTGAGAACTTGGTTGCATTGCGTGTTTCAACTAACTCTTTGTTGTGAGAGTAACATTTTACCTACTTGTTTTTACTCTACATTTAAATAACTATTGAAACAGGTACACAGGGAGTTGATCTTACGAGCCTTATAGCAAATACATTTTTGAGATTAATCATGTAAATTAGATTCTCCGCTACCATGCCAAAAATGTTCATCAGAATCGAATAATGCAAAATTCAAAATCTAAAAAAATTACACAAGGATTGATTTTCGAGCAGGTTTTTTTACGGCATTCAACAATTATGATGCAAATTTCATCAAAACAATTTTAGAGATTTTCGCCTTGAAAAAAAAAAAGTCCTGACATGTTGGGTAAAAAAGCTCGACGGATTCTATGGCCAAAATTACATTTAAATCTGTGGTACTGTGCTATCTAAAAAGAATATGTATGAATTTCAACTATAGATAAATCACAATGGACCATTATTATGGTCTAAGCAAAAGTCGGCTTAGTAGCCGATGATACCATCAAAGCCCAACCTCAACATAAAATAAGTTTCGATAAGATTTTGTATTCCGGCACATTTTCAATTCCTGTCAAAGCCAACATTTTTAACGCTCTAGTTCTGAGCTGTCCTCATTTGTGTATCTCATTTCGAGAATTTTTCAATCAGTTTGAATATTTAAAAACCGATGTGAACCGAATGTTCAGTACAAAAAAAAAAAAACATTTATATAACATAATTGGTTACAGTGCAGTATGGAAAAAAACTAAGCGGGTTATGTGGATATAAGGCCAGCTAAAACACAAAGCAGTATGTACATCATAACAGCTTGAGACGACAGAAAAAAGAAAAAAAAGCAAAGAATTATCATTAAAGAGAATACTTAAGTAGGGTATATCATTCTTCTACATAGCCGTACGAAATATTGCTTTGTCGGTCTATTAGTCCTTTACTGACTAAGCTAAGTTAATTTATGTTGTTGCTTTAGTAACTTAGCAAGAGTCCTGCATTTGTTATTTCTTTTATAATATATAGTTTTCTTTCGTATGTCGACACGTCAAGACGTTCAGAAAGTTTTTCGTTTTGTTTGTAATAAGTAAATTTTAATTCGTAAATACTGTTAAAGAACTTGTTTTGA
The DNA here is from genome assembly GCA_963680825.1 of Meiosimyza decipiens. Lineage (NCBI taxonomy): Eukaryota > Metazoa > Arthropoda > Insecta > Diptera > Lauxaniidae > Meiosimyza > Meiosimyza decipiens. The sequence continues at coordinate 7,322,008 of OY804261.1, read as the reverse complement.
CCGACATAGAATGTCGTCCTTTCGCAGTCAGTTCGATCCGCGTGCTAACGTTTTTCTAATTGTTAACTTGGGTTGTGAAATGCTTTACGTCATTGATCAACGTCTGCAGGCACAGCAAATCGAAAAAGCGAAGGCAACACAGGGTAATAAAAACATAAAGAATTATATACTTATAGTATATTGCATAAACATTGCAATGACGTGCAATCTACGAAATGCCTTAATTTTATATTACAGTAATTATAATTGTTTTGATGTGTTTTCAGCTTATTGTTTTGAATTTATTTTTGTCCTTAGAATGATGTTTCAAATTTATAGTTTTAATATGAGGCCATGAGGTCTATTTTTGTTAGGAACTTTTCGCCACGTTTGCTGTTTGGAATGTAAAACATGCAAGATATTTGTTTGTAATTTAATTCGTAATTTCGTCTTTAAAAAAAAATTAAAAAAAAGAGTCATGCAATAATTACACTGTGCGACACCAAAAATATGATATATTCAAGTCATCAGTAGCACAAGGTCTTCTTAATATAACCTACAGGGCATTTAGCGATTTAAGCTCAAATAAAAGACTTTCTTAAGGTCAAATGAGGTGGGTAAAATATGGATTATTTTTGAGTAATGTGGGATACATTCTTTAAATTAAGGAAAGTGTTTATTATTCTATAAGCCATTCTTATTAATGATTACGCAGTCCAAAAAAAAAAATCGACTTTTATCCCTGGCCAAAGGAATCATATTAAAATTTTGCATATCTCTCAGGAAGTGATCAAAACTGCATTTATAAATTTTTGAGAGAAATGCATTCGATTTTTTTTATATGCTTTTTAACTTAAAAAATTAATATATGTTTATAGCGATTCCCCCATATCCATATTACAAAAAATGATTCTTAAGTTTACCTCCTTTATTCTTATAGACCAAGAGCCCGCTGTAGAAAAGTCGAATGTACTGGGTTAGAGGATGGAATAGACAGCAAAGATAGGGAAGCATTTTGGTGAAACTAACCAACCTGGGTTGTCTATTAAACCCCGTCCCGATACCCAATTTTGCTTTAACTATATATATTGAACAGAATATTTTAAAATTTATTTCCTGTGATTTAATCAAATTTCTATTATAAATACAAGTAATTCTTTTAAGCGAAAAAAAAGGGGAAAGTGTCCTGTAATGAATTTTACTTAACTAATGTACTAATACGAAAAGTTTCCCGTTTTCACATGAAAAAAGTTCTCCGAATCAAATTTCTCATCTCTAGGACTTAGGACCTATATGAAGAATTTTGTAATTTAGATTTATATTTTGTTAAAAAATCAATTTTTTCTGTTTTGTTGATACTCTAATAAACTTTTGAAACATTCGGATTTGCGGATTTTCTGATCAATTATGTAGTTTTTTGACTTCTTTGATGATTATGGAATATGTACTTGGAAGTGTATAACAACTTTTGAGCTTTTAAATGACGCGCTATCTATAATTTCCATTCGACAGTTTTGATCAATTATTTATTTTATGCTTTTGTTTTGTTTTCGTCATATTTATCTCCCAGAACTTTTCTAGTTTTTGCTTTTTTTATTAACAATGATTAACTTTTTGGTTTGGTTTTTCATATTTTAGTATTCCATGAGATCACTGCAGTGCTTTTGGAACCAAAATTCATAGAATCTCTTGTACAGGGCTCTACACATTCAAACTCTGAGCTGCTCACTACAGAACATTGCCGGTATATGCTCAATGACATAGCTACCTGTTCACTAATGCGTCTTGATCTAAACTCAATGGATAAATTATGGAATCTCATGACTATGATATATAAATGGCAACTTTTCGTCACACAATATCCACATCAGTTACTGGATAATACTTTTCGGCACTTAATCTCTATTGGAAAACTATATGCTGATTCAAAGCGGAGCATGTTAGTCGACTATACAAAGAATACCTTACTTGATTTCTGGAACTCTTGTGGCGATGATACACAATTGGCAATTTATCGTACAAATAAAGCTTGGTTGACTTGTTTTAATACAAAAATATCATTACTCATACGATTGGGATTTCAACGGCTCGATGGCAGTTTTATACGTGATGTTGACGAAAGTTATTATGCTACATTTGTAGAGAGCGCCGGAGAAAATGCTTATACCAAAAGTGCAGAAGTCATGACACATCATAAGCAAGAACTAGACGCAGCACCTTCAACATCGACTTTGCCACGTAGTACCGTAGCTGAATTGGCAGATATTTTAGGTACTACAATACAGGAGCGTAGACAATCGAATGAATGTGATTTGAAGCCAATGGATGCAGCTCATTTACAACAACAATTAGAACATCAGCTACAACAGTGTAATATACTTTTCAATGACTTAGATGTTAAGGGTGGCAATGAAAAGGTAAAAACAGAACAGCAAGAAAATGGATTGCTGCTGACAACGAAATCAAATAAGAGTCCTGCCAATAAAACAATGTTGGATATGAGTATATTTCCGGAAATTGTGACACAGCCAAGACAACAACAACAGGATGAATTTGTGCAATTAAAAACTCTTTATAATAAAAATTCTGAAGTATTAGATGGAGCTGGAAGTGGAGTTGGTTTGGCAAAAGGTACTAGTAGTGCATCTACAGGCTTAAATAAGGAATTATTGAATATTTATAGTAAAATGAATTAAGATCTGATATAGAATATAAAAAATTGTTTGTTTTTACTTGTTAAGCAGGTTATGTTAACATCTCAATGGGGTTTGGTTCGTTGAATCTTTGTTTTTCTTCAATAAAAAAAAATTTATAAAAAATCATGAGTCTTAGAACCCAAAAATAATGATACGAATTTGATAGGGACCGAATTAATTTCAAATCAGGCAGTCTACCTTCAAATTGTGGAATTATGCCGTTAAATTATGTTGTTTTTCAGAGGAAATACTGAGAATGAGAAAGATTTTTTACGAAGTTACGCGCATTTCAATTGAAGGTATCAAAAATCGAAAAACCGATGAGTTTTTATTTTAAAGCGACATTGTCATCCAAGTCAAAATAATTCATTTTCCTCTTTTGAATCTAATAGAAATTCTTATTCTCTTTCAGAGTATTTAAAATATTTTGAAAATGGTTGAAAATTGGTAGTTATAGAGTTTTTTATGGAAATATATAAGGTTGATCTTCTCAAAAACCCCTGCTTTTTTCGTTAAAAGTTTTGGGGAAGATTTCTATCCTTGAGGAAAAAATGACATGATATCCATGCGGGTCAAAGGAGATTTGACGCCGGGAGAATTATTTTCTCAAAATCTTAATTTTAAAATCTTTTTTTCAACATTGCCAAGAAATTAATTTTCAAAGTAAATAACAAAAGCAACATTGCAAATTACTTTTTGCAAATTCTTCTTGCTTTCTGCATACTTACATTTTATTTCATTTACTAACTATTAAATAGTACAATTGCAATGAACTTTTTTTCTAGAGGTTTAAAGTTTTTAAATTAATTAAATGACAATTGAACTTCAGCCATTTAGCAGCGATCAACATTCAAGTAAAGTTTTCCAAGTTGATACAATACTTTATTTATTAAACAAACTTTGATAACAAAGGAAAACAAACGACATATGTTTCGATTCTTAAAATCTCATAGCAGTACATATATTAGACCGGGTCGAAAATATGATTCAGCTCGGCAGAGTTTGAAAAGTTAGAGGGACTCTTAAAAACGATTGCTGCATAATTTTTTTATTCGATCGGAGAAAGATTCATGGAGCGGTTTTGGTTCTCCAGAAGGTAATTTTTGGCAAAAACAAAAACAAGTTTTTGCTAGATACATTTTTTGTTCACAAAATGCATACACAAATTTTACTTTTACTTTGAAGAATTTCCTGAAAAAACGATGTCTAGTAACTAGTTATTTGGCTTAATCATATATAAATAAAAAAATTTGCTTAATGAAATTTTACAAGTGCATCAATGATTTATAAAAAAAAATTTTATAATTTAGGAATACATAATTGAAATACATATGTATAAATAAAAGTTACTTTTAAATATTACAGCTATTTGAAACCGCCTATTCTGGGTGCTCTATGGAGCAGAGTTTTATAAATAAAACAAATTTTCGCATAAATTGCTTTTTCGGTAATAAAACTTTTTATTTGCCATATGCTATCATTAACATATTCATTGTTTGATGTGTTTTGCCATGTTTTAAAATAAGAACAAACATAAAAATGCATTTTAATTATATGACTTAAAACTGTTGTTTTTTTTTGTATGCATTTTTGTTTTGTAAGAAAAATCATAAAATGTTGAAGCTATATATATTCTTCCAATGTAAAACTATTGAGTGTTTTTAGTTTTAAGTTTTAAGTTAAAAGTTATAAGTATATTGAGAATTTTATTTTGCTGATTTGCTTCTTAGCAGATTCTGAAGGCAGACATTTTGCGCAAGCAAAATTTGTTAAATGTGCAAAAAATTGTTTATATTTTTAACGTTTACAGTTTAGTTATGAAGTTTAAAAATTGCTGTCATAAAATAAATGTATCAAGGTTTAAACTAATTGCGTGTTGAGTTATTTGTCTATTAGTGTTTTATGATATAACATTTTAATTGCTTAACATAAGTTCATTACAATAAGGTGTTTTTTTTTTATTCTCATTAGAACAAAAGAAGTTAAAAAATCCGGAAGTCATCGTTGTTTTTTTCTATTTTAAAAGTAGTTACAAATTTATAAAATTTGAAAAAAGTTCAATGTAAATTTAATTTAATTCGAAAAATAAATTACACATACATTATGTATGTATTTATATGTGTGCAGTATTTACTCATCATCTATACACGATATGATACTTATTGTTAGTTAAATAAATTTTACTCATGACTTAACTTTTGAAATGTATCAAAAAAAATACAAAAAATTTTGAAAAATATATTAGCATAATTTTGTGCAGCACTTTTTTTACAATTATTCGCATAATATCGTTATTTTGCGGTCTTACTTCATATTTTTTTTCCTTTTGTGTTTCTGTTGCTGATTTGCTTGTGTCTACGCGTATATTTTGCCTCAATCATTTAGTTTTTGTATGTGTTACATTCTAGCTTTTAAAGGCACTGCCTTCAGAAGTATATGTAGTGCCATCTTAAGACATTCTTCTGCTGAGCTTATTTGGTCACAAGGGTATGCATTGGCATATTTTGTTAGAAATTCGCAATATTTTCCGTAATTTTCTAGGGCAAAGTCAAAGTTGAACGCGACTAAGCTCTTCATATCGGTTTCATCATTTATATAGGGCACAAAAAGTTTCGGCTGCAATTTACCAAAGTCTGGATAGTCATTTTCACAAGCTTCACAATTGCAGGTGAAACGATATTGCATTGAGAGTGTCTCGATGCGTTGTTTTTTCGATTGAACAGCAAAATGGGGGCTGCAATGATAAATAAGAGGTGGACAATTTCAAAAACAAATTTCCATAGAATTGACTTGGCTGAGTTTAATGCCACAATTTATTCACTTAATTTAATTTACTTTTTATAATTTTCACTTCTTTTTTGTAAGTATTACTTGCATATGCGGCATTTTTTCTTTTATTTATGGCCAATGCACTATGTACTATTGAACTTATTATTACTATATAACTTGGAGTTTTTAATGGTTGTTTAAATCAATTTACTTAAGTCAATGCACTGCACATCAGTTAACTTTATTGTAATTGTTTGCGCAGCATTTTTGTGTTATTATTCTTAGTATTCATTTTGTATAAAGGAAAATAATAAATTGAGATTGATTCAGAGATCAACAAATCAACTTGGTTGATTTCTAGCTTTCTAATTAGAACCAGGTTTATGTGCCTTCGTTCTAACTAAAATATTAATATAATTGTTACTGTTAAAACATCCGGTGTAAAGCAACATCCGACCTAAACAAAAGGTTATGCGATTACTTATGCTTATCTGACTACTATGTCAATATCGCAAATTTACAATATTATTAAAATCTCATATGTGTTTTTTTAATTTTTGAAAAAAATAAAGCTATCATTTTATAAAATAATTTGAATCTCAAACTTACCCATAATTATCGTACAAAATACCACCTGCAGGTATTGGCCGAAATACAAATAAATACGCTTTTGTACCTTTGTTTGCACGCACAGTATTTGGGGCACATGAATGATTAAGCAGCGATAGAAAAGCAAAGGCACCTGATGAGTGTGTCTGATCGTCTTTAGTTTCATTGACCTGCTCGATTAGATCGATACCATGCATATTTGACGGTGATGTTTGCAAATGGCGAAACAGTAGCTCTGTGAAAAAGTTCTGCCCTTCTTCACCGCTACCTAGGAAATCCTTCAGTGGTGTATACTCAATAATAAAATGCTTGAGAACAGCACAAACAACTGAACGTTGAAAGAGGTCAGATACCGAACGCAAATTTTGATTCGTAACCAGGCCATGTATTGCACGATAATGCTCACGTGGTGTAAAATTCGTATAGTCTAAATCAAAGGCAGATTTATTTTGATTTTCTGGATCATGACAAAATACCATCAATTCTTCAATAGTAGGGAAGAGTTCCAACGCTGATAAGCAAACACGCAATGCAATGCCATGAATTTTATTGAACATTTTGTGCAAAACATCAATGATGGGACATTCATATTTATGAAATGTTACAACAGCACGCTCACGACACTCTTCTGAACAAAACATGGCCGAACAACAATTTTCGCAGGGTATGAGCGTGAGATAATTTTCCTCTTTACAGGTAGCACAACGTATATAACGCATGGGCGGCAGTAGCGTAGAGCAAAACGGTTCTTCAGTGGCGATAACATCGCCAACCACCAGATCACGTTTTGTACAGATATATCGACCTTCGGCTTCAGTTTCACGCAATTCAAGGCAGTCGGCTACATTAGGTACCTGCGGATGTGGCTCAAAAGACATAGTAAATTCGTGTGGCTGAATATCGGGTGGTTGTGTTGCCAATAATTGGCGGCAGTCCTTTTCACGCTTATCTAATTTATGCACAAGACGTGCCGGATAATTGGCTTTACGTGCGAGTTCAATGTTGGAGAGACAGTCACGATAACGTTTCCATTCGAAGAGTACAGCTGAGCGATTGGCATAGCCAATGGACAAATTTTCGGAGCCAGTTTCAGAAAAGCAGATGCTTTTATTATAGAGTTCCAGAGCCTATGGTAAATGTAAAAGAAAAAGTTAAGATTTTAGTAATGTATATACAAGCATATATGTATGTAGATATGTAGGTATATATTTTATGGACTGGTCTAAAATTGTATGCAAAACTTAAACACATAATTATGTCAGACGCGCGCGACTTTTCTGAAAATTCGGATCTTAAACTCACAAAAATAAATGGAGGAAAAAGGTTGTTCTAGTCACTTCATGAAACATTTAATTTTCTATAAGCTTTTTTTATTCATAATTTTTATATTACTCAATTGAATTTTTGTTCGTAATTTGGAATTTTGTTAACAGCCCATACAGTTAACAAGCTATAGAACTTTTCATAGTAAGGTTCATTTAGTTGGACATTTAACAAGGCTTACAATCGTCGCACGTACATGGAATAGCTCAAAAATAACTTTCTGCACTGTATTTCTACTCAACAATGGGCGTTGAGCTTTCTAGCATTACAATTAGCCAACTTCAACACCAAAAAATACACAAGTTTGGATGCTCCTAAGTCGGCACTTGTACGAAAATAGAAGCTTCATCAAGCTCATGTGTTTACGGTACTTCTACTATTATTTTTAACTTTTTTATTAGAGCGTATGGCCTAAGCAAAATTTCTATAGATTTTCGATCCATAGCTCCTTGTTTTATGAGTCTCCACGATGTTTTACCTATCGCTTTCTGCCATTCGCCGCCACAATATTCTGGGTCTTCCTTTGCATATATTTCTCTGCGGGTTCCAAAGCACTGATTGACAAGTTTCCCTAGCGTTTTTTCTAATTGTGTAGCCTATCCATTGCCAGCGTCTTTTCATAATCTCAGTTGAGATAGAAGTATGGTTGGAGTGAAATTAAGTTATATGTTCCTGATCTGAGACCATGTTGGGCCACCAAGTAGTCAATATCGTGTGCTTGTGACGGATTATGATTCGCAAGCATAAAGCAAGACTCAGTTTGGTATGTGTTGAAATTGTTTGACTTTCATACATTATGGACTTCTCGCTTTGTAGATTGTTGTTGCTACTATACATCCCCATGTCACCGCCTTCAGTGGTGAGAACCAAAGTAGCAGAACGATGTGTTGGTGCTTAAGTTGATTCTGTATAACTTAAGTTTTGGAGAATCGTTCTTCTGATATAGCTTCAGTATTCCGCTCACGCAAATGCAGCGTGCTATTATTATTCCGCGCGGATATATTGAGCAATGAGCATACTTAAAAAATATGTGTATTACAAAAATGTTGTCATTTCGACTAAATTAAAATATTGAAAAATTGATTCCGTAGACCGTTTTGAAGTAGTAACATTTCAATTGAATGTCCCTGCCAATTATTTATTCAACTGAATTTTACTGTACTAAAAGTATCATTGTGTTGGTTATTTTTTCTTCAACAGTTGATTATGTAAAAGCTGGAATTCTTTATATTGATATTATTTATATTTTTTCTAACTCACCTGAAAGTATTTCCGGTTCTTAAGTGAGAACTGCTCATTGCCCAGCATTCGATATTCAGAGCTTTTTCTGTTGCATTTTTCGTCCCGTAATTTTACTTTACATTTAATCTTCTCCATATATTCGAAATCAATAAGAACGTGCTCGACAAAATTCACCTTGCCATAATTATCTTTTATCTCATTAAATTTTCCTGATATAATGCCAATGAGCTTCCAATCCGATAACTTTTTAACCAAATCATCGCTCACATCGTAAACATCCATATTCAAAATTATTCACTTTACGTATGTTCACAAAGTAGGGGGTCTGATTTTGATGCTGCCGGTAAGCACGCACCGGAAAATTAGTTCCAGCAGAGCACTATACAATATATGGCACAATTTATAAAATCCCCTTGATAGCAGGGCAAATTCTTATTTGATTTTAGTTTTATTCTAGATTCGCATGGAACACCTTTTTATTTTGACAACGGTGCTGTCAAATCTTCCATTACTTTCTTCGTAGTTTGGCCCGGTCGCTTCAGCGCAAAGAAAAAATACAGTTGCATCCACCGCCTGTTTCTTCTCTGCAAAAATTTGTTCGATATTTTTGATGTGCGCGATTAAAAATTGTTTTCGTATTATTTTAAAGTACTTATGATTGTAATTTTGCAAACTTAAAATAGTTTTTTGATATTAATTGCAAATATATTAAAAATATTTCACCAATATGAAATTTTCTCTGCAGTTGCTCTGCGGTCTGTCACAAATGTTATATTTTGACATTCTTCCTTCCATGTGCAACAATGTAATAAACAGGGATGTAAGGCTTCTAAGAATATTGTGAATATTACTTTTAAATATTTTAACAATGAAAATTTCGTTTGCTTGAGAGTTTTAATATCAATTAAATGATAACTGAACTTACAGTCAGTTAGCAGCGATCAACGTTAATGTAAAAATTTTTACAGTTTGATGAAACGCTGTCTTATTCGATAAACTTTGATAACAAAGGAAAAAAACAATAATTCTGGAATATAGACATGTTTCTTCTCTTAAAATCTCATCAGCAAATATGTGGTTGATACTACGTCAGCACTCAAATTTCATACGTTCTATTAACGCAAACAGAACGAAAAACTACTTTTGATTTCAACAGTTGTTGCAAACTTTAAATTATGTATAAAAAAGTTAATGTCACCTGAGCACATTAGCCACAACTTCTTCATTTTCTCGTTATGTTTACGTTAATCTAACGAATGTAATTTGAGTGGCATCATTCAAAAATATACTGATGAGATGTTAATAATCGATAAGTTGAAAATTAGTACAATTAGTTAGCACGATTGCAAAATTGAAAATGAGAAATCAATGGTCTTCCAAAAACACAAAAAAATTTTCGGAAAAAGCTTATGACATTTTTTTTGGTAAGTAATACCAAATAGTAATATAATTTCTATAATGTAGTACATTAAATGAGCACTAAATAAATGATTTTTTGGCTTGTATAAAAACTTTTACCTCCAATGGGCATCAACGGCTTTTACCACCAATTCAAGGCTTCAACGCGACAAACGGCTTTGGCATGCAATGAACGGCCTTGGCTGCGTCGAAAGAGTTCACTTGGCAAGCTTGCCACTTCGTCACTTTAAATGAAAACTATTGCATTAAAAAATACAACAAACGTAAACAAGAAACAGGCTTAATAAGCTTTGTTATTGTGAATTGTACTCATGATGGCTTTAACATTTTGAAAGCAGCAACTCTGAAACAGCTGATCAGTGCTTGAAAAATTAACAGTTAAGGCAAAAAATTACTTTGCTAGAATAATAAATAAATGAAAATAAAAGTAATAAAACAAAAAATAAAAGAACATTCGTTATGAAAGTCACGAATCACTTAAATCACTTGTGGAGTCGAAAAGTATATCAGGATGAACATATGATATCTTATATCTGGTTTGTAGCTTTGCGTATTGTTTTGGTTTTTATACCGCAGCTTGGATATGTGCATCCCGATGAGTTCTTTCAGTCGACAGAGGTTCTAACAGGTAAGTATTATTTATAAAAAACATGCGCAACTATATCCTGTAAGAAACTCGGTTATGTTTGTTATATTTTTCCCACAGTACCTGCTGCTATTTTCATTTACCTTTTTGGATTTAATTGATCGTTACTGAATTCGATTTTTTTGTAGAAAATATTAATACTGATTTTTGCGATTCAAGCTAACTGCACCAGTATCACACTGTTCAGCGTATTCTCTTTTTATCCTGGTGGCTCGCGGTTCGAACCGCACGACGGCTTCGCAGTGTATGATGCCTTTCTTTACATATGAGGTTTTGCTTTGAAAGATTCGTATACAATGTTGCTTTATAGGATATACAATGCTACTTTAAAATAATTACAATGTTGGTCCATCAAATGGATATGACATTTACTTGAAATTTTAGGATTATGTTTACTTTAGCTCCCACTCGTCAATCGGATGTAGTCGTACGCGTGCCTCAGTATTTGTTTTGAGCTGCTTTAAGGATTTTTTTCCTCAAAACTGGAATTTGTTAAAAGAAAATTAAATATAAATGATAACTTTTATCAATTCAAATTTACTCAGATATCTTGAGAGTCTAAGTTCCGCCAATCTAATTAATAGTAGCTAAAGTAATGTGATTTTTTTACAAAATATTTATAGTCAATGGATAATTTTTTAAAATCGATGTATTGGAAAAATACTGGACGATACTTTCTGTTATTATCAGGCTAATTTTCTTCAATTTGTGGTGAACATTTTTTCACAAGCTTTTTCTAGGCTGCTCTTTTCTCTAATTGCATACTAATTAATATTATTTTTATATCTACAGGTGATCACTTTCAACTCGAACACGTACGCACATGGGAATTCAACAATTCGATGCCACTTCGTAGCATAACACTACCATTCTTACTTCAACGTGTTCCTTGGAGTTTCTTTGAGGTCTTTGCTTTATATATGCGCGAGTTTCTGCACGTAGAGTTAATAGGTAGCTACGTCTATTTGGTATTTCCTCGTTTGATAATGTGCGTAATCTCGTTTATTAACGACTGGTGTCTATATCGTATCTGCCTGCTCTACAATTTGCGACATGAAATACGCTTGCTAGCACTGGGCAGCTCGTTTGTAATGCTAGTTTTTGGAACACGTACTTTTTCTAACACCATCGAAATGGCGCTATGCTCCTTATTGCTTTATATGGTAGCCGAATGTATGATACAAACGAATACAATTGTTTATAAAAAAGAATTTTTGGAAGAGAAATACGATAAAGCGGAATCGATTGGAGAGCGTGTTAAAATATGGAAACTGAAAAATGCGCTACCAGCGCACAATTTTAATCGACTTTTAACAATGTCCACAGTTTGTGTTGTGGGTGTCTTTAATCGTCCAACATTTTTACTCTTTGGTGCACCAATGGTTTTCTATTGGATGTTACGCGGCATGGGCACAAAGACAATAACATTCACTGACTTTAATTTACGAATGTTACTATTCTGTTTGTGTGCTGTGCCTGCTATATCATGCTTTATCTTTTTTGATTCTCTCTACTACAAATATTTAACCGCTGGCGAGTTACATATGTTGGATATAAGCATAAATAATTTTGTTTTTACACCTTGGAACTTTGTTAAATACAATTTGGATCCTAATAAAACGGCTGAGCATGGTCTACATCCGAAATATATACATCTACTTGTGAATATACCATTACTGTATAATATACTCGGCGTGATTGCATTGGCTTCTTTTGCACAAATAATGATACGTTTCTTTCGCGCTGAATATCAAGGTTTGCCGCGTGCACAATCAATTGTGGGCTTAATGTCAGCAGCAATATTTGCCCCACTCTTTTTTCTCTCACTCATTAACCATCAGGAGGCGCGATTTCTTATACCATTTACACTACCTATAATATTACTGCATGCACCCAAATTAATTACTGGTTTTTGCGTTGCCTATCCCTTCAAGGAGGAGCATCCAATGCTACATAAACTATACAGCACTGTGCTTTGCTCTAGCGCCTCATCAAAATATGTGCTTAAAATTTGGTATGTCAGCAATATTGTGCTCACTATTTTCTTTGGCTTTATACATCAAGCTGGCGTATTTCCTTTGGCACAACATATGGAACGGGAAATGCAATTAAAACCTACGGCAGAACATTTGCATCTTGTTACAAGTCATATTTATAATGTGCCGTTAAGTTTTCTAAATATTCCAAGTACACAAAAATTGTTACTCAATCCTCAGTCTGGTCAAAGTTATCGTCGTCAACGTGATTTTTATATCTACGAATATGGCAGCTTGGATATAACTCATTTGCTTAGAAAAATACAAATAATAATATCACATTGTGAATTTAAGTTTTCATCAAAAAAGCAGCATTATCGTCTATTACTTGCGATACCCTTATCGTTAAGTGACACACTGAGTCATTCGCTCGAAAACTCGCGTGCAAAATCTTATTTAAGTTATGAGTTACGTCGTATTATTTATCCTCATCTTTCTACAGAAGCCTTTCCTAATATTTTTGGACGTCATCCATGTGATTTGCATCCACCTAATTATGAATATGATGATTTACGTGGCACATGTGACTTAGAGGAGGCGGCGTCCATATTAAGTTTTGCTTATGTAAGTCGTCAGTTTTCATCATTTGTACATCAATTTGGCTTGGCGTTATATGAATTTGAAGTAAAACGAAAGACGAAACAAAAAAAGCTTAGAGTTGACTACGCTATCGAGAGAGTTGAAGAAAAGCTGAGCTAGGAGCTATTATAGTTAATATTTTTGTAAAAACCTACATTTATACGTGGTATTTGATCATTAACATTTCTAGTCCTTATTGTACTCGTAGCAGCCGAAAAACTTTAGTTCTTTATATAAGATTAATACTAAGTATACAATTTTTATGTTTTAATTGTAATATTTTGCTTGTAAGCTATATTTAACAAACATTCCAAAGCAAAACGATAACAATTTTAGCACTTAAAGCATTGCTAAAAGTTTTGTATTTTTGCTAAAAACACAGTGCTTTATTTACTATAAAAAAATAAATAAAATAACTGTTATATCAAAAAATGTTAGCTAAAAAGGTCATTCATTTTATGATTAAAAAAAAAAATATTGTTTTAAAAACCCAAAAAATTGAAGAAAGTCTCTTTAAAAGTATTTTTAAACTTGTGAAATTATTTATTATGATTTTTATAAATATGTTTGGAAAGACTGAAATATTTATATTAAAAATCAACTTATTTATAGTTAAATTTTCAGTTATATGCACTTGTTGCTTAGTTTAAATGTTGTTGCTTAAATCATTAATATGTGTACTTAATTATAAATTGCAATTTTTTATTTTATATATGTTGAAATTATAAAAGGTTTTTGCTAAAAACTAAGAAAATAATTATAAGAAAAAATCGTGCAAAGGTTTATCGGCTTTTAAAGCTATTTCATCTTATTAATGAACTTCTTCGAACTCCAACTCTTCCATATTTTCCGTCCAACGTACACTGCGTACACTGCCATATCTGGCATGAGCAATTTTTAGTATAAAAATTTAAATTCATTAGATAAGAAATGTATGTTCAATAACGTTGATAGAACCTGTTCATCATGCCGGGTGGTGGTGGTGGCGGTGGCGCTGTGTGTGGTGGGGTGCGACGTGCGCTATAATTTAAAAGTAAATACATTTCGAGAGTAATTTTAAATGGTGTAAAATTACTGGTTTTTGTTGTTTGCTTTTTCAATGAATTAGATGAGAACCATATAAAAGTATGAATTAAATTTAAATCCTTCGCCGATTATTTTTTAACAGCTAGTTTTGTGATATAGTTAAAGCAGGTGGGAGGGAGACATAAAAAAGCCGCATTACGTAATATACTTAAATCAAACTGGGAATCTTTCTCTTCACTCATGTCAAGAGCACACGATCTTAGGCTTAAGTAAATCTTAGACATCCTTGATTACCGATCAAATACCCAGCGAACTGAGAATAATTTTGCTATACAGCTGGTTACAATAGACCAAATGGTCTATCCTCCTCTGGCATCCTCTTATAATCATAATCAAGCCAGCTACAGTCATAAAGGTAGAATTAACTTTTTAAACTCAAATTAAATGCAAGAAACACAACACAACAATTGTAGAAAATAATATATATCTCAGCCTAAATTATTCATAAATGTTGCGCCCTGAGCTACGTTTTGTCCTTCATAACACACTCTTACACCTTATAAGACTTTATAATTCATAACAGTTTTTCCTACGCTTGATTTTTTTGCTATTTTTAATAAATTTCTGCCTTAGCGAGAGTGTTTTTAAATGTTTTTAATGACCAACATGTTCTAAATGTTCTGCACAGTGTGCGATAACACAAAAAAAAAAAAAAAGACGGCAATAGATAGCCATACTAATATCACCCATTGTTAAATGGAATAATCAGTGACCTTTATATCCGATGCAGTGAAGAGTTTATAAGTTTTTGGCATACATTTTTTGTGAGCCCAAGCAATAAGTGAAACAAAGCAAAGTCAACATTATTTTTTTTCCCTTGTCCTGGTACTTAGCCTTACTTAGACGAAAAATCAGTATATTTTTCAGAAATCAGACCAAACAAAAAAAGGTCATCAACTTTTTTTTGATTGAGATCATTTCCTAGTGCTATGAAGACAAAATTCAAGCTTACAAACCGGATCACCGTGTTCGGCCTATTTGAGTGATTTAGCCATCACTGCCATATTTCGTGTCGATTATGTAGTTTGACTTAGAGACATATTTTTGCTTTTAGCTAGTTAAAACTCTGTTTTAAGAAATTTATATTAATTTGCAATAAAACTACAATACGTTATCTTCAAAGAAATATACGTACATATAGTAATGAAAGTGATTCCACTTTTTAGCGTATCAAGCCATGTACTGAAACCTTTTATCAAAGATTAGATACGTACCTTATCTTTTCCTACGGTCAATCAAGTCGGTAAAACAGTTTTTATACTCTTATGCTGTACGTTTAATACTCTTTATGAGATATTCAATAAATAAAATATTCGTCTACAGTTGTACAGTTGTTTTTTTTTTCCTAACTATACCCTACACTCAGGTATCCTGGTACCATATGGGAAAGTTATCAAGACAAAAATTCCACCTTACGAAGCGCTGATGTCTTTAAAATATGTTATTATCATAATTGAAAAGATACATTGCCTGTGTAGGGTTTTATAAGACCTTGTTAGAGCAAGATATGGCCACATCATGTTTCATATGTGTCTTATGCTGTACATAACAAAGTGCTTACGAAGGCTTGAGACCACATGTCTCGTGTTTGTGTCTTTATACTCTAGACATAAAAGTCATTTGAAAGACATTCCTCTCATGTTTTCATTAGCATTTTATTATGTGCAGTAGAAAAAGACACATGAGAAACAGCAACCTTATGTATCATCTGTGAGATAGACATGATTCGCCTTTAACGTATGAGTACCAAGAGACCGTTCCCAGTTCGGTTTTATGTATATATATATAGATATATATACATGCAACTTTAGCTAGTTTAATAATAGTAAATATATACTGTGTCCAAAAAATAAGGTGACATTGTATTTATTTTGAAAATTCTTCATTTATTCTTCCAAATCAATTTCATCCCCTTCAAAGTAATCCCCGCCCGATGCAATGCACTTATGCCAACGGATTTTCCAATCTTCGAAACATTGGTTGTAGTCACTTTCCGGGATGGCCTTCAGTTCCATCTTCGCTGCGGCTTGAATCTCCTCTATCGTATCAAAACGGTGTCCCCGGAGCGGTTTTTTGAGCCTGCTGAACAGCCAGAAGTCGCACGGCGCCAGATCAGGTGAATACGGTGGTTGCGGAACGATATGGGTTGAGTTTTTGACGAGATGATCACGAATTACGTGTGCAGTATGGGATGGTGCATTATCGTGGTGTAAAAACCAAGAATTGTCTTTCCACAGTTCCGGCCTTTTTAGACGGAAAATTTTGGAAAATCCGTTGGCATAAGTGCATTGCATCGGGCGGGGATTACTTTGAAGGGGATGAAATTGATTTGGAAGAATAAATGAAGAATTTTCAAAATAAATACAATGTCGCCTTATTTTTTGGACACAGTATATCACAGATGTCTTTTAAACAACTCAGAGGGATACTTTATCGAGTCTCATAAAAGATATCAAAGAAGAAAATCTCATACGCCAAACTGCTCTAAGAAGCCCCAATAAAGAATTTATAAATATAATATGTTGTCTTTCAACTTATCTTTAAAATGCCTGTAAAAGAAGCTATAAAACCTTCTAGGCTGCACACACTAGACATGAGGGTGCATGTCTCACGTGTGCCTTTATACTGTACAGAATAAAAACACATACGAGACATGCCAACTAATGACTTAGGAATTAGCCTGTTATTAGCTTTAAAAATGCATATTAAAGACATTTTAACGTTTCTCTTCTATCATGATTTTATATCTCGCTCTAGCAAAGGCAAAGTAGATTTTTAATTACAATACAATGCTATTTTAAAAACGTTATTGTTTTGTAAACTGGATGTTTTGTCTTCATAACTTCTCAGAAAATACAAAAAACATAGTTCACGTACAACTGTAGAAGAATATATTATTTATTGAATAACTACTCATAAAGGGTATTAAACGTACAACATAAGAGTATAATAACTGTTTTACCGATTCAATTAATTGTAGGGAAAGATAAGGTAGGTGTACCTTATCTTATCTTTGATCATAGGTTTGACTCCATACATACATGGCATATGATACGCTCCAAAAGTAGAATCATAAGTGGATGATAACGCAAAAATTCTCGTTCTACAGCTAGTTGCAATATCATTTCAAATCAATATAACTTTCTTAAAACAGTGTTCGAACTAGCTAGAAGCAAAAATCATGTCTCAAAGCCAAACTACACAATCGAAACGAATTAAGGCAGTGATGGCTAAATCGCTCAAATATTCCGAACATGGTGATCCCGTCAAAGTACTGGAAGTTTTCGCGGATAAAATCGATGAGCCCAATGATAATCAAGTGTTGGTAAAAATATTGGCAGCGCCAATAAATCCATCCGATATTCTCACAGTACAAGGTAATTCTTATTAAAAATAGAAATTTCCTTACTTAATATTCATTTTAAATACCTACAGGGATATATCCAGCGAAACCAAAGTTTCCTGCCACTGGTGGAAATGAATTTGTTGGGGAAGTCCTTAGGGCAGGCAACAAAGTAAAAAGTCTAAGTGTTGGCCAACGTGTTGTGCCATATGTTTATGGCATGGGCACCTGGACAACACATATACTTTGCAATGAGGATCAACTTATGCCCATTTCTAGTGGTATAGATGTCGCGAGTGCAGCTACAATTACTGTCAACCCACCCACTGCTTATCGCATGCTCAAAGACTTTGTTAATCTCGCACCTGGTGATTGTGTTATACAGAATGGTGCTAACAGCGCTGTTGGGGAGGCAGTGCATCAGCTTTGCAAAGCATGGAATATACATTCAATTGGTATAGTTCGCGATCGACCGGATATTGAAAGTCTTAAGAAAAACCTTAAATCTTTGGGTGCAACAGAAGTACTCACCGAAGAGGAACTCCGTACGACTACAATATTTACAGATGGTACCGTAAAGAAACCAAAACTTGCATTCGATTGTGTCGGCGGAAAAAATGCCACTGAAGTTGCACGTCATTTAGATAATAAAGGTAAAATGATCATATATGGTTCTATGTCTCGAGAACCGATAGCAGCTGCTGCAATGGACTTTATATTCAAGGACATTTCATTTCATGGCTTTTGGATGTCACTTTGGACAAACGCATACAGAAATGCGCCAGAACGGAAAGAAATGTTTGACGACTTATGTAAATTAATGGAAGAAGGGAAATTTTTAGCGCCCGTGCATGAGATGGTCCCTCTAGAGCAGTTTAAAAAAGCTGTAGATGTCAAAGGGCTTGCTGGGAAAAAATACATTCTAAATATGGATCCGGCCTTAAAGGCTTAGAGTATAACGAAATCGGGACTTTGAGAAGCTGTTGGCCAATTTGAAATTTCTCAATAAGAGTGCTTCATCGTAAATAAAATAAACATTCGTATTAATTTTAATTTGTGTACTTTTGAGAGGGCTAAATTTTCTAAAAATAAAATAAGGACGAAAAAGTAGAAAGAACTTTAACGACATTGGAAAAAGCCTTTAAGATTTTTCTTTTAAACACCTCAGATAGATATTTTATCGAGACAGTTGTTGGTATGCTACTCACCACGTGCAAAATATTGTGAAAACCCATATGGTAAGGAAAGTTAACATTTAATGGGTAAATGGTGCAACGTTCTGCTCGGCACTTATTTCCCATAGACGACTTGGCTAGTAATGACTGTTAAAACTGGCTCTGTGTAACGGGCAGACATGTCAAAGATTAGTAGTTATGTCATATGACTTTCTTATAAGTTGTATCAATGTTAGGAACAGGAGAGTATTAAATATATTTTTAGTCCACCACATTCCAGAAGATGACTAAATTGACTTTGTTCGATGTTCCTTAACGACTTAGATGACATATGTAAGGTCTTACTTATTATTGTTCTGAAATATGGCTATGATTTTACGGGCTAAAATATATGACTATCTTGTGGTATCACATTGAAAAGAGTTGGAAAAGTAAATAAATTCGTTTAAACTGCGGGTTCGAGTGTGGAAAAGTTTGTAACTCAAAAACATTCAGGATAATAGGGCTTAATGGCTAATTATAGTAGATCCTTAGAAAAAAGAATTAATTTTTACTCACGCAGCTATTGCAGCAGGATTCGCAGCCGATGCACCATAAGTTTCACTTTCATCAACGTCATAATCTTCAGTTCCAGACCGTTGGCTGTAAGCAATTTAACAAATGTTTAGTACATATACCAATCAAACAGATAAATGTTAGAGAAAACTTTCTAAAATGTAGCATACTTTTTGGGAGCGATATTAGCAGGCATTACAATCTACTCACAGCTGACGATTACGTTGACTGCCTCGTAAAACATTTGCTACAGCGCGTGTTGTTAACGAGACTCGACTGCGTAGACGTGTCGGTGTCCGAGCCATTGGTACGGCAGGGCGTGAATCCGGTGAAGCAGTTAAAGTAGGCGTCTGAGCGCGACGGCTATCACGATCATGTAATTCTCTGTCAGTTGATCGTCGTCTTAAAAATGTTGAAAGACTTTAAAAGATTTTTGAGGCGTTTTTATTTCTATTTATTTACTAAGCATATGGCAAGGGAGACAATTATATGGCAAGCAATATTTTAAATCCTTAAGTGGTACTCACAATTTCTGTTTATTACGTTCAGTCTTATGTGATTTACTAGCATCGGTACGCCCTCTTTGACTGTCACGTGACATAGCTGCTCCGCGTTTTGCCGCTGTACTTGGTGATACTGTTGTACTTGGGCTCCATTGTTCGCTCTCATCAAAATCCATGGATGATTCTTGAGTGGCTTGCTTGCGCCTTTATGTTAGTAATATGAAATTATTTTCGGCTTTAGAGTGATAGCAATTATAATTGAAACACTTACAAAGTTGGTCTTGTAATATTTGCTGTCCTTTGTTGTGGGATACTTCTGATATTTCTCGCTTGACTACTGGTTTCACGTTCATGAGATGTACCTCTGCTGGCGCTAGATGATCCCCAATTGTCTTCAGCATCGGTATCAGAACGGCGTCTTAAAAAGATGACAAAAAAAAGTTGAGGGTTATTGCAAAAATAAACCTATGCTATTTTTGTATATATCGATGCGTTTCGTATCTAAATTTTAAGTTTAATATTATGGTAGATTGGATAGATTATTATATATGGCACCGAGGGTCGCCCACTTACCAACTCTAATATACTAAAACTTCAAGAAAATCGGGAGTGAGACTGTTAAAGTTAATAATTACACTAGCTCATTCTATGCTAAACTCGTTCTTCCTAACACGCTGCAGATGAACTAGTTTGATCTAGAAAAAACTAGTTTTTCATAAAAAATTGCTTGGCCGATAACATAAGTATATATTATATACTGGCACATGTTTAGGCTTGAAAATAAGAGCTGAACCGAGATACACAAAGATTTCGAATTATTGCTTTACTAACATCTGATTCCTTTGACGTGCAGGAGTGCTTGTGACGTCCCTTGGCCTACTTGTCTCGCGTTCTCTTTCTATTATTGGCTCACGTCTTCGTGCCGGCGATTCATCGTCATCTGCTATGTCTAGGGTCTCCTCAGTGGCAGTGCGACGTCTATCGAGAAAAGAAAAAAAAAAAACTAATCAATGCAAATGTTTTCTTATCACTATCATATTTTGTCAGCATAAGGCTACAAAATTGATCTTAATCAACCAATTACGTTACTCATACACTTACAATTGTGGCCTTTGTCTTGCTGTACTACTTGTGCTACGATCTCTTGGCGTACTTGGTTGTCGCGAACGTCCTCGACTTCTGCTATCAGATCTTTCTGCGACTCTAGCGCGTGTTTTCTGCAATGCTGTTAATTTCTTCTGTATGTTTATCATATTGAGTCCTACAGGTGCTCCAATAGCCCACAGCAGTAGTGTTACAAAGGTAAAAAACCACAAAGCATTCATGAAATCTACAATATTTCGACATAGAAAAATACGATTTGCATCGAATATATCAAAGAATCGACGACATTTTGCTGTTGAATCACCGAGTTGAGAAGACATGGTCGCTTTACTCCTTGTAAGGTAGCCCTTAAGTCTGAAAATGTAAAGTATGTTAGCGAAATATTTATAGGCATTGAAGCCTTAAATATTAATTAGAAAGAAAACTTCTGAAGGAAAAGAAGAAAAAAGGGTAGTCAGCTGACTATACTCATGTAAATATATGGAACAATGAAGAAGTTTTGGGCTCTGAGAGAGTATAGTATATTATGGTAATTATTTATCTAAAAGGAGTGTGAAGTCGTTTCATGTGATTACAGTAACCTAAAGCAGATACTGAGTAATACAAACACTAAATTAGTACTTTAAAGTGGCAAATTAAGAGAGTAGGATAATGCGGTGCGCATGATATTGGTATCAGCGTCACATCCTGAAAATCGCGATACCATGTTTATGTAGAGATTGCTTGAAGATAAGGCGAAACGGGATGGCCTGTTTACCAGGAAGAAAAAACCTATATAGTAAATAAAAAACATCTGCTCATTGTGAAAATGACACTGTCTGAATAACAAAACGATAACGTTGAAAGCTATAGCCTAAGATATGCTAATACCTAAGCCACATTTAAGCAAACCTTGTTTTCACATACGAAATATTAGTAAGATCTAACGATACCACCAAGTTTTGGACAATAGCTTATACTGATAAAATGTTTTGAAGCTTCACGGATTCGATACAGATTACAGTTTTCGAGACATAAGATTTTGAAGATATAGCCATTTTACGAACTTATAAAAATCTCATTTGCAACAAAAATAGTGTGGTTGTTTTATTTACGTTTCTACATGTAATCTGTATTTTTCCTTCTGCAGCGTCATTACTTTTTGCATTACTGCGTAAGACAGAATGTGATGCAGTTGTTTGTAACCATGGTAATTATGACTAAGAAAAGTAATAAATAGCAACCATTTCAGCTTACTCAGGCAACCATGTTATCATTCGTTTTAGCATGTATTCAAGTCCAATTCAAGTAGGATGGCATTAAAAAAATTAGCCTGAATCCGAAATCTTTTCAAAACTTCAACAGAAGTCTTAAAGCCAAATTATCATGTAACACGCATGTAGTTTACGTGTACAAGCAACAACAATATAATATACTGCTTGCAGCTAACAACCATACATATGTACATACGAATGCATGTATGTAAGCGAGTAGGTAACTACTCATTTTCTTGTCTACATTGTTAAACTGATTGTGGGATTCAGTACAAGTACATGATTTGGTACTATAAGACTACTAACGAAACGACCGACCGACCAGTAATACAAAACATGGTAGCTAGGTTGGCATATACAGGGTGTTTTTTTAGAGGTTTGTTTTTCGAATAGAGATAAAACTGGCATTTTATGGTCAAATCTGGCAACTCTAATGTCATTTATGTTTAGTTTGGTTTGCCATTTTATCATGAAGAGGTTGACAAAAGAACAACGCTTGCAAATCTTGCAAATTTATTTCGAAAATAATGGTTCAGTTCGCGAAGTTTACCGCAAGCTCCGTCCATTTTATGGTCGACATAATCGTCCATCAGAGCAATTAATTCGGTTAACCATGGATCGTTTTCGCACTACGTTTACTCTATTTGATAATACGCATCCGCAGAGACGTCGAACAGTGCGCACCGAAGAAACAATTGCCGCTGTAGAGCAAAATGTTGAAGAGGACCCGAATGAATCGATTCACCACCGTGCACAGCAATTGGAGCTTTGTCCATCAACTTTATGGAAGATTTTGCGCAAAGATCTTGGCTTGCAACCTTACAAGATCCAGCTTGTGCAAGAATTAAAGCCGCGAGACCATGCAATGCGTCGTGATTTTGGTGTATGGGCCGAAAATGAGATTGATCTCGATGCTGATTTTCATCGCAAAATTTTGTTCATTGATGAGGCTCATTTTTGGTTGAATGGCTACGTCAACAAGCAAAATTTCCGCATTTGGAGTGAAGAGAATCCATATGAGACCCTTGAGACGCCATTACATCCACAAAAACTGACTGTTTGGTGTGCTCTATGGGCTGGTGGAGTCATTGGGCCATACTTCTTCGGAAATAATGCTGGAGAGTCAGTTACCGTTAATGGAGACCGGTATAGAGCCATGATAATCGACTATTTTGTTCCCGAATTGGATGGCATGAATGTGGATGAGTTGTGGTTCCAACAAGAAGGCGCTAGATGCCACACAGCGCACGTCACAATCGATTTATTGAAGGAAACATTCGATGAGCGCATAATTTCGCGGAATGGACCTGTCAATTGGCCACCAAGATCGTGTGATTTGACACCATTGGATTATTTTCTTTGGGGATATGTGAAGTCGCTCGTCTACGCCAACAAACCAGAAACGTTAGGGGACTTGGAAGCCAACATTCGTGGCGTTATTGCCGACATACGGCCCCATATGCTCGAAAAAGTGGTTCAAAATTGGACCTGTAGAATTGGCTTTATTCGAGCCAGCCGCGGCGGCCACATGCCCGAAATCATATTTAAACATTAATGGCATAAAATTATCCTTCCAATAAAGCCAAATTGATGGACATTAAAACGATTTTCTTGTGTTTTATTTCAATTTGAAGCTCTATACCTCTAAAAAAAACACCCTTTACATACATATTTGTATGCATGTATGTATGTATGTGTGTACAAACCTATCGGTATAAATTCTTGTCTGATTGTGACAAATCTCGCCGGCTGTTTTCTCCAAATAACCTTGTATATTGCGCAAGTGATTCAACGTCTGATTGACCTGTTTGGCCCAGGGACCTCGCTGCAATTCCAGTGCTGTCAGGTGATAAAGGATTTCATTTTGTAGCTGTTCCAATGGTTGCAAAATTGACGCTTGCAATCGTTTCGAACGGCTACCTAGCGTAGTCATACGTGAGGATGTTGCAACGTCCTGTATCTGTATGTGCATCAGAAAAAAAGAAAAATAAAAAAAGGAAAGAACAGAACTTTAAAAAATGAAAACGCTGCTTAGTTGATGTTTAAGAAACTCTTTCACTGAACTGACTGTATAACTAACTGAAAATGCTGTAATATGAATTTGATTTCCCAATAGTAAATATCTATAGAATTGTCAGCAAAATCTTTAAAACATTTTTTATGGCTTTTACAATAAAAGTTAATTTTGTTGAATTTGATGAAATTTTTTTTTAAACAATTGTACGACTGCTGTGTTCAATAAAATGCCTGCATATTTTTTAAAAGCCTTTTTTAGGTTTTCCCTTAAAGCTACGCTATTAATCATCAATTTGTCTAAGAATTATTTTTTTGCACATTTTTTAGCTAATTATTAAAGATCGATCTGATGTCAAGTTTAGACATATTTTTATGTCACTTATGGTCTTATTTCCAAGTGGGTCAGCATTGTAAATAGTAGGTCAGTATATTTGACTGAGTTAATGAAGTACGGCAGCCAGCAAAATATGCAACATGAAACGGTAAACGAAGTTGGTGATTTTTTTCCTGTTGGAATCCATTACAATTGAGACCGCATGGTAAGAGCAATTATTATACTTTTACCATACGATGATGCCATCTTTCTATGTTCACAGAAATTTAACTTTCACGAACTTTAGTATGATTTGATGTATTAATTCTATGAATTATAACTTAAGTAAGGAAAGTCAAATCACTGCTGCTGATTTTTTCAATACCCAGAGCATTACTTGGAAGTGCTTTTATGACCCTACAACTCTTGACAGTCATTATATTGAGATTTTCGCTGAGTTGAGTTAACAGACTTAGTGACGCCGTGCATATTGCCATAACCTTAATGCACTGCTTAAAATCACGAAACTTTTTAGCTTTTTTTGGAGAATAATTTTCCATAACCGAGCTCATTACTAATAACGAGAAAATATTGAAAATAACCTGTTTTTACAAAAAAACAAAACAACAAAAAAAAACCGATATTTTTTCTCGGTATTTCTATATTTGGAGAGTTAATAAACTGACGAAGTAAAATTTTTTTTTTTTTAAAAAATTTTTTTTATAAAAATTTTATTCAATACTTTTTTACGAAAATTTTTATGTTCTCTCCAATGAAATTTTCTTTGATGCAATTTTTTTTTATATAAGAAATTTTACGAAATAAGTTTTTTATGTTAGAAATTATGACATGTCTATTGTGTCATGTAAATGAAACGTGAATGCATGTAAACCTTAATGCTATTTACGAATTAGTGTTACCTCAGGTAATACCGTACCTGTGCTATACTAAAAGCGTTGTATTGCGTTATATTGTAATAGTTATGCGAATTATAGTTATCAATATTGCCCCGCAGCTATGAATGTAATGAAAGAACTTTGATTGTAAATTAATAGACTAAATAAGATTAAACTAAATATTACACTTTATTGCTTACATTTATACATACATATGCTTAATACTATTAAGACATGGGGATAGTGCAATAAATTTAAATTTTCGCTGAATAATAATTACGAACTTAGTAAATTTATATATATTATATACTGGCACTGAAAAAAGTCCACTAAAAATAGTAATTGATAGAGCATGACTTATATGTAAAACTGTTCATTTGTTATCATTCATAATCAGCATATTATATCCCATATCATGCCAAACAAATCCATCACGTATTTCTTATCGAAAAAAGAAATTCCGTCAAATTTACTGAAACCACTGTGATTTAGCAACTTCTTTATCCGAAAATTGAATCTCCGACAAATGCTTTGTTTTGTATAACAACTTAATACCACTTGAATTTGCCAAACAAATTCAGCATTTGTTTGTAGAGTTTTCAATTTGTTTATAAAAATAAAGTTGAAATTTCGGTTTTTGTCTGAGCAAAATGAAATGTTTGTAACCAATAAATAGAACGTTTTCATAAATTTTTATTTGTATTTTGAAAAATTCGAAGTTCACTGCAGAAAGCTCTGCCGAAATATTATTTTTTCTTTGTCATTTAAATTTTATTAGAATATACATATAACTTATGTTGCTCAATTCTTAATTAAGCACGCCCTTGGCGCAGCAATCACACAACGCACACTTACCTGCAATGCTACGCGCTGCATTTGATCGATAAATGTGGCCAAATCTTTTTCCGGTGTCGGTGCTCCAATGCTGGCACGATACGTTGTCAGATTGAACGTTGATGTTTGCAACATATTTTCGAGTATATTTTGTATGGTCTGCGTCAACGAGAGCAACGTACGCTCAGATACAGTAATCGCACTGATGGCTGTTGTCACTTTAGGGAATTGTTTTAAATCGGCAATTTGTGTGGTATTAACGAATGCATCCAATTGAAAGACATTGTACGAGGCTCGATTTTGTTCACAGCCACTGTGTTATCAACCGAACGACCAACCGACCGACCAAATCGATAAACCAAAAAAGACCGACCAACAATGAGATGTGAACGCGTAGCTCAGCGATTGAAGTATGAGCAAAAAAAGTGTTCCAAATGAAGTGGTTGGTCGGTCGACGGATGAGGATGCAGTATAAAGTAGTTGGTAAGTAGACAACAAGTGTGGCAGATGAATCGAGTTGCACAGACAGAAAACACAGACAATGAATTGTTTCGAAAAGAAAATAGCAAGAGAAAAGAGAAAACATATTTTGCAGTTTGTTTGGAATTCGGTATTTGTGGTTAACAAAAAGTAAATTAAATAAGGGTCAGGCAGCTTTGGTGTTTTGTAATTGGAAGCGTGCCTTGGAGTTGATGTTTTACTTGTACGTACGCACAAACAACTGGTTTATTGTTGTGTCATCTGATCAAGTAAACTTGTGGATTGTTATACTGGAAGTAAGGGGTTTGTAGAATACATTAAATATGTTAACACATGCTTTGGATTCAAAAAAGTGGTTTCGGTTAGGTATTTATAAGATGTAAACAATGAAAGTTCATTTGTTTTAGCTTAGCAACGACATTGGATGGGTTAGATAATCAATAGGTACTAAGCATTTCAGGAAGTTTTTAGTAAATATTTGTTATAATAAAAATTTAGTTTTTTCAAAAATTTCTAGTTTAAAAGATTAGGTTAGATTAAAGTGACGGTTCAATTGGTACACTAACCCCTAGGCTTCACTCATTATGTCGCTTAAATATCACAGATATGATCCGAACATTGGTATTACTGGTTGTTATGGTTGCATACAATTACGTCTAAGACCAGTAGGTCTTATTTAGATACCCTCACTCTCACTGGTTATTCAAAAAGGGTTGCCCAAAATTTTTCGTCAAAATGGGATATCAGGCCTGATCTGATTAAGATTTAGTTCGGAAGTTTAGTTGAAGTCCGAAATTGAACGTCAATAGCTCTTCTAAGTCTAAAGGTCTGAATTTGCTATGTCAGTTTTTTTTTCACTTTAACTTGAACTATTAAAAGTCCTATGAGGTGACGGATGTCACTTTTTTGTATGATCTTGAAAGTAATTTCGAAGCAAATTCGAAACGGATTCTTGTTCGCCAGTTTGGAAGTGGGCACGGTAGATTCTTTGATTAATTTTAACAAAAACTAAAGTAAAAAATTTTATATGAAACAAGTTATTCGTAGCTTATTAGTTCTTCCGAATATTCTGAAGCAGTTTATAAGAAAAAGTTTGGAAAAACAAATTTTAAAAATCAGAGGCAAAATTTTATATAGCTTCGTAGTTATTTGATAAAAATTTGAATTAGTCAGTTTATGAGGTATTGCCCTCAAAATAATTTCAAAAATAATTCGAGCTAAAGTTTACTATTTTTTACAGATTTTTCCAAGAAGAAAAGACAAAAATTGTTCAGTTAAAAGTGCTATGGTTGATCTACTTTTTTAAAAAAATTGTGATTTTCTTAAATAGGGCAATCCCAATAAGGGCAAATTTTCTTGAACAATAGGGAACTCGTACAATAGGAATTCAATTAGAGGTAGGAACCACAGAAAAAGATTCAACAAAAATTAAAAAAAAACTTTAACTTACTGAGGAAAAATTTAAACGCTTTAATGAAATTCATCTAATGGTAAGATGTTTGTATAGTCTTTAACAGGCATCAATCAGGTGTACTAAAGGTAGGTTGTCCAATAACAAGCAAATTACAATTAAAATCAAATTACATGCCAGTGGTAGGCGACTTTAACAAAACATTGTGGCTTAGTATGCAAACTTACCTTAATGCCGTTGACAAACTGACATTCACAATCGAACGATTTACACCGGCTGGCCGTAATAGTTCACCAATAATACCCGTCTGTGGTTCATTGCGATAAACATAGCCTGGCTTATCGAATAACTTACCTAATGTATTATAAGCGCCGCTGCCATCACCCATCGAACCGACAGATGGTTTATCATCATATAGCGGCCGACATAGAAATATTTCACTATTACCTCCGATGGCCAAAGTTGCTATACCATAGAAGGTTAGTACGAAACTGCCAATACATATGATGAGCACCGCTATGAAAAGCACAAAGCCAGCCTTCACATGTGACTCGCATAGAAAGCAGCAGTATGCCATTAACATAAAAAGCAGCACCCAAATGATGACTACAGCCGTAGCCCAACCGATGGTCCAGTAGGTGTTCGACCATTGTTGCAATTCATTGTAGGTGGGCTGTATTGACTCCCATGAGCCCTGCAGGCGTTCCAACATCGCGGTTATTGTGGAGGTTAACATTTGTGCATTTGCAGTGGTGCGATGGCGTATATTTTCTAATTGTTCCAATGTATCTACACAGAAGTAAAGAAGAGAGAAATGTGAAAAAATAAATCGGTGGGGCAACTGAACCCAAGTAAAATAAGCCTATGAGCTTAGTAACTAAAGAAGTCTAATTTAAAGCAACTTTTCTTTACTAACCCAAGCAGATTCATTTAATTTTTTTTCGGCGCATCATGTTGTTGCTTTTTAATTATTTATATAAGTTCAACTACGAAGGAAATATAACAACTTTAAGAATAGTTGTTGTCATTTACTAAGGGATCTTTCTGAAACTCATGTACCAAGACGCGTAATATTCCCACAAAAATCAATGAGTGTTCGTGAAATCTTGTGAAAATGAGTAGTTGCTCATTTGTCATGCACCCAAGCCCTGTAGAGGTTGTGAGAAAAATAAACTAATCACATAAGCTCCATCCACTTCAATGCCATTTCCGAGTGGGGTCGTTCTAACCGAGTCAATTTTAATGCTAATAAAACTCAATACTATCCGTTGCCTTATTGGAATATTCTCCTCCTAGCCTTAGCATGGCTGGTGTAGATAGAAATCTCATAATGTGATGGGTATATTGCTTGAAACGGCCCATGTGTCTTATGTTTCCAAAGAAGCATTGCTTTTCTGAAACGGTCTAAGAAATCGGACTATTTACTTTAACTAAAATGGAACCAATGTAAAGTACAATTCATTAATATGGATTGAGCACTTTGGAGCTGCCTGATTGAATTCAGCATCGTGTGATAAAAGTAATAGGTAATGAATGAATGCATCATCTCTACTATAGCCTCCTTTATACACCGACGCAACGTACAGCACTTGAGATGTGCTCTAGAAACGTTTCAGTCTGTATGGATTTTCTCTTGCACTACTTAGGCATCTCATTGGATTTATTATTTCTGCGTTTTACCGCTGCTCAATAGAACAGCAAACTATTGTGATAGTTCATTTTATGGTCGTACAATTTAGTTGTGCAACAGTCTGCCCTCGAATATTTCTACCGATTGTTGTGACATTAGTAAATTTAAGAAAATTTGTTCATCAACACTACTTCATCTATTTTCAAGTAAATGCAGTACTTTTTTTTGAACTTTGGTTTACGCTTAAAAGAAATAAAAACTTTAAAGATAAGAACCTTTTAATATATGATTGCACTTACGGCTTAGCAACATAAAAGCCAAAAACGCTATCTTTTACGTGAGAACAATTTGATGTCTTGAATGACACCAAAAACCAAAATTACTACCGCATTTGACACACAGACGAAAAATAATGCCAACTGACTGCGTTATGAGAATATATTTCTGTAATTCAACACAAGAACTTGAATATGTTGTAAACTATATGTGGCATTCTACGCCAAATCGGACACCATTTGGCTTTTACATCTCTGATTTTTTCCAAAATTTTTGTTATCACTTAGTACTGATGGAAAGTATTCTTCATAATTTTTTTTACATTTTTTATTAAGCTAATGTTTAACCGTCTTTTTTGAAAGGCTTATAGCTCCGAAAATAATCATGTGAGTTTTAAAAAAAATATTGAGAGTTTCTTAAAACGAACTTACTATTAGATTTTCAGGTTATAAGAACAAATCGTAATTTTTGACACTATCGATTTACTTCAGAATTCCATTTATCCACCAAATATTTAGGTCTAGTCTGATAATATGCAAACAATGGTTTCGTTTTTTACAAAAAATTTTTAATATTTTCAAAAAAATCAAAGATGCAAAAGCAAAATGGTGTTCGATTTGGCATGTTACACCCCACATATACAATTTAGCGCGATATACTTTAGTAACACTAGTTGGCGTATGACGAATATACTGAAAATTAGTTTTACTACAAAATTTTGCCCAAAGTAAACGTCATTATATAGTAAATGGTTTTAGCTGGTCTGTACCGCATGTGCATGCATTGGAAATTAAAGTTGCGTTTTTGCGCGTTGATGCCAACTACAAATTCCATTAAGTCAATAGTAAATAGAGTAGTAGAAAGTGTAGTATGCGTAGTTAATGGAGTGGCAGGAATTGAAGTTGGTTGCAGTGATAACTAAAAAGTTAAAAGTTTTAGTGACAATGAAAGTTTATTCAGTTGATTAATTGAATTTGGAAAACTTATGTTAATTGCTTGCAACAGCATGGTTATTGTTATAGAACGCAAACAAGCTGTCATTATGTTGTAATGAAGTTTTGTAGTAATAATATGACTTTCTTAAGCAAATTGAACAGAGACAAGCGTAAAAAGCTAAAAAGGATAATAATAGTCTAACTTAAGTTTCACAAAGTTTTACGCCTTAGGAAGCTACACAGAATGCAATTAATAAATCGATCGCTGAAAGGTGACACAATTTGATAAGAGTTAGAAACTTTTATAAGTTTGGTACTAACAAAAAAAAAAAAGCGCCTAAAATTATACTACTGCAGTTATCACCTGTTAGCTATAATAAAATATTTGTCTTTAAAGAAATTCTATGTGAAATATTTACAAGCAAACACTGAAGTCTAAAGTAAAGCTAAAATATTGTTGAAAATTCCCAAAGCTAAAGGATATGCACAATAAATTTAAGAAAGCAAGTCGTTAGGAAATGAAAAATGTACTTACAATTTCTCTGGTATGCCGTGTCGTGTTTAACTTGTTGCGCAAAATTGCTAAAAATGGAACGTGACATTCCAACTTCCGACGACAGATTCTTGACAGTTGCACCCGATTCAATTTCACCCAAGTAACGCATGCGAAAAATTGTTTGGTCCTCTTGTAGCTGACAGAAATGAAAAAGAATTCACACAAAAAAAAGTTAAACTAAAAAGTTAAGCTAAGGTGAAGTGGAGCAAGTGGGATTGTAGCTACTTTTACTTTTCGTGTGTTCACTTACTGATAATACTTAACAAAGAGTTAATAGTAACATTCATTAAAAAAAAAACTGCCCAAAGAAAAACAGTTTTTGAACGATTTTTGCTAAGGAAATAATTATAATATTAAGGCGTAATAGTGTGTACATTTTACATCATAAGAATCGTTTCGCATAATAAAAAAAGTTGGTAATTGCACAAACTGTTAGGCTAACTTGCGCTTGTGCCTCCACAGGCAAAATAAATCAACAATAAATAGCAACAAAAATCACAAAGAAATCTTTTGTATGTCAGACTTTGGATGTAAGATTATAAAAAATAGGACTAAGTGTGACACTGCGATCTGAAGAGATATTTTGTACCGGGATGAAGTTGAGACAAAAGTTACATTACTTCCATGAGGAAAATGCTGATATCATTTATGAAATGTTCCTGATTATTATGCGAGATTCTTTAAAAATGTAAGGTGATACATTTGCAGTATAATTTTGCATAATGATTTCAAAATTTTTATGAAAAATTCTAGTCAGTTTTTTATCATACGTGCACTAGAACTCTTTCTAGCAAGTTCATTTTCAAACTGACAAGATTTTATCTCGGTGATATAATGCCACAAAATATCACATTATCCAATTTTTGCAAATTTTGAGTGATATGACAAAACTGGAGCTGGGCGTTGTTAGCCAACGTCTATTTGAACTTTCGAGAAATTTCGTATGCAGTTGTTAAAAATGTTTCAAATCATTCTTATGCAAAAATTATCAAAAATTGCAATATACAAATGATTCAATACTTTCACCAGTTATGCTACTTAGCTACACAGTAAAAAAGATGATTTTCAAAATATAGATAAGTTTGTAGTAATTTTATATTGAAACTACAGCATTTTTTTGCATAGTTGTGATTTTCATATATATTAAATTTTTAATGCATTATGGATTCTATAGAAATTTCGAGGTATTTAAAAATTTGTTTCATATTTTATTTAAAGCTCATTGAAGTTTAGAAAATAAATAAGTTTTGGTTATGCAATGAATAATTATCTTATAAAAAAATACAATAACCTTCATATCTACTCCAATTCACGCTTTGATTTAAGTTTAGCTTGAAAATAAATGTGCAAAAGGCAAACATTTCGAAAAGCAGCAAATGCAAAGGAAATGTAATAAAACACCATAAAAATGTATAAAAGTTTTCTAAGTAAAATTTTTGAGTCTACCAATACTTTGAACTTTGAAAAAATAACAGAATAATAAATTGATGTATATGTTGTTTGTCCAATACCAATATAACCACGCACACTTACCGTCTTTAACGCCTCGATGACGCCATTTTCCTCGAAACTTCTAATGCGTAGCGTATCACAAAGTGGCCGATCTCGATATGTGCACTGACGTTGTAAAACGGACAACTGAATTTGTAACTCCTCCATGCGCGCGGCAGCCTCCTGAGAGATTTTAAGTGCGCGCGCTACGGTCTCTTGCAGCATAAGTACGCGGTATATCAGTTCGGCATTAGCTGTGTGTGTGTAGAAGCAATGGTTTGTGTTTGTGAAAGTCGAAAAGGAAATAAATAAATGAAAACGATAAAAACACCATTACATAAGCAAACACACATATTCTTTTGAATTTTTTATGTCAGGGTTAACGGATGATTTATTTGCAATAAAGCATTGGTATGCGGTTTAAATATGTGGGTCAAAATTTTGTTTTTTTTTTTTTTTGATAACAAAATGCACATTTGAATTAGAGTTTGCAGCGTGATTACACAGCTCCACAAAAGAAGAAGAAAAAAAAGTTCAAAAGTGTTGAAAAAGTCAACAAAGTAGCGAAGTAGAAAAATGTTCAATACGTCGATATTGCTGAATGTTCGAAAAAAATATTGAAGAAATCGAATAATAAAGGAGATTCTAAAGAAGTTAACTAAGTGTACCATAATTCATGAAAGAATATATCTTTTGCCGAGATTTTTACTAAACCCATATGAAACGCCTATTTGATGACTTACCAAGACTGAGTGTTGCTAATGAATCAAACGCCAACTCAATGCCAGTATTTGCTGAAATTTCAATTTGAATTGGTTCGCCCAGTAGAACATCAACATCTGTCAATGAATAAAATATTAAAATATTAAAATTTCAATGCTCTTTATGTAAATACTTACACAAATATGTATTTACTCACCTTCTAAGTCCTTGACTACCTTCTCTACCGAAGCATGAAAACCATTATCAAGCTTATACTTAATTTGTAGATGTGTATCCTTTAGAAAAACTTCAACATCATGCAAAGTGGACTGTACCATTTCTGGTGTCATTTCAATGGTCATTGAAAGTCGACTATTTGCATAGAAAATGCAAAAATCACTCAGCCTAAAGGGGAAAAAATCGAACAAAAAAAAAAAAAAAAGAAGCAACCACGGCCCAATTTAGCGGAAATATAATTGAAATTCACAAATTCAAAAGAGCAGAACCTACGCTAACAATACACCAACAATCCATAGCGTCCACACCGATGCACGTTTGCGACAATTTAAGCTCTCCTGTAACGATTCATCGACAATAACAACTGGTGCATTACGATTCAATTCCATTTCATCCTCGGAATTTTGTTTACTGCAACACCATGCCAATGTTGCGATGAGCGGCACCAGCGTAAGCACAGCGAAAATGCTCATCAGCACAATAAAGCCGGATTCGATTTTAATGGCCTGCAATTGTATGCCGTTTTAGTGGTGATGGTAGTTGCGGTCGTAATGGTGTGGTAATACCAGTGATTACTGGAGTAATGATGCAAGTGGGATAGGAAAGGGAAGTGAGCAGTTAAGTGCTTGAATTTACTCACATTTGCTGCAAACTCAATTAACGTGAGATTGGCGTAGAGTGCTTCGTGTACCAGATCTATTGAATATAAATGGTGGTGTGCATTAAATTAATGTCTTTTATACTTTATATAATAAATACTTTTGGATACAAATTGTTTTTTTGAATAGGTTTATAAAAAAGTTTAATAAAATCTAATAAAAAAGAAAAAGTTTGTACTTGTTATGAATACAATAAAATATCCAATTCATTTGGACCTTTTATTAGCGATCAATAACCATAGTTTTTGAAAAAGATTTGGCACCATGGTCTTGTTCACCTACTACCACTCAAGGATTGATCAGGACCAACAAACATCATAATAATTATTTGCCTGTAATGAGCATCATTGACGGTAATGTGACAAGTAAGGTTTGATAAAAATTATTGCAAGCAAATCGAGCCAAACAATATATTTTTTCACGACTCGGAAGTGCTTAAGATATTTTGCTTATGGCTTAGTGTCACTTCAGGTTTATCGCTAAACATAATTTAGCGGTAACATAGGTTTAATTGGCAATTGGTATTCAACTCAATCACCAAAGTTCGTTTAAAATTCCAAAGCTAAATCAGTCTTCTTTCCTTACTCAAAATGATCGGAAAGATTAATGGACATTAGATTACAGAAAGCAAGTGTAAATGGTTAAAAATTCATTCATTCATTCTTGATGGCTCAATTTGATACCGCATCTTATTCTTAAATAAATTCTCTATAATAATAGTATCAGTATTTTAAATTTGCTTCTATATTAAAAACTTAAGGCTTAGTTCCTTAAGATTTAAATTTAAAAATGTAATAACTCAAAATAAAACTCTAGATTTAGGATTAAAATTTGTGTGATTTTACACCTCCAAAATATTCCATCCTTTTCACATAATATTTTATCCCAAAAAGGTAATATGCACAAAAACTACACTCGCACTCAAATCGCATCAGCTACTGACGTCTAGTGGTACTTCACATGCACACTCATAAGCCCGCCCAGTTATTCACATAACTCGTATGTGTGAAGGTGTTAAAGCGGCAGCCAGAGCGTCGCCACCAAAAGGACATGCTGTGAAGTAACGTACTTGAAGAGTCGCTACTAAATTTTAAGTAGACACGAATGCGCTATTAAAGTGTCCAATTGAAAGTCATAACTAATACACGTACAAAATTTGTTAGTAGTAGGAAAATGTACATTCATGTGCTTCTACATTTTTGTTGATGTGTGAAATACAAATACAAATAAAATGAAAAAGTCTCAAATCGATATTATGAATTTGAAGGTAAATGTATGATTTATTAAAAAATAATAAATGAATAAATTATTCCCTACAATGTTCCTTAAATTATGGTATGCTGAAGATTTTAAGATACCACCGGCGCTTTATTTGGAATGAGAATCCATTTAGTGCCACTGACTGAACTAAATAGCGTAACGTATTCTTTAGTTGTGAGTTCGTTCCCCTTTTTCGGGGATTAATCATCTTCTGACCAATTCGAACTGATTTCCGTCACGAAACTGTTGAGTTGCAGTTTCTCTTGGCTGAATAGAAGCGTTATTTTCCATTAACTTGATATGTTCAACTCAATGAAGTCGATGGATTTTCATCTATCCAGCCATTAAACTATATGCATATAAGTTACCGGTCAAGTTAGTTTTTAGTAGAAACTAGCCAGCCTAACTAATCAATTTGTGTGACTAAAAGTATACAACTTTAATTTTAATGCAGAAGCACTGCGAATAGCGAAGCCGCTGCTGGACACACTAAACCGCCAAGCCAGTATTTGACATACTGGAGGACGTAAGTCCTGAGGCCCGGTTGAAGGCCGCCCACTTAAGCCAAATTATCACTTGTCAAGAGTACAATGAAATTGATAAGTTTTTTACTGTCTTACTTGGCTACAGTCACAAGTTTCGCTAGCCACGTTTGTCCGACAAAATATAGATTGATGCAAAGTTCTCCAAAATAACAAAATTACTCAACTGCCTCAAAACTATAGCTATCAATGGCAACATTTCAGATGCTGATTTGATATTAGATAGCATGTACTTGGTATATGTTCTCTCGTTGTTGATCGCCTTTCAAAATCGTTTCGTAATATTTTCAAAATCAATGAAAGTTTTCGCAGAATAATTCAGAGTTTGGGAAGCTCGCTCGCTTTCTGGAGCGTTCTTTTCTTTGGGTCACCACTCTTGGCTTACGAGCCGAGAGTCTGATTTGGCTCCCGCTCGCGAGCAAACAGTTTTAGTTTTTTTGAAAAACTCTTTTGCTCGCTTGGTAGAGCTTAATTTGGCTCTCGCTTACGAGCCGACAGCCTTAGCTCTATTTCTAAAATCTGTCAACTCAAGAGGGCAAACCGAAAGTCAAACGTGCGAGCGCGAGTCAAAGGAGCTCATCTAAATTAATGGTCAAACTTGGGAAGAAAAAATTTGCTGCACCAAGCGAGAGGAAAAGACGAAAATGGACTTTGTACATCACTTGGAGTGGCCCGGACCCTAGAGAAGCTGTTTTTGACCCATTTCCGGATATTTTTTTTTCGGCAATCGATGGAGAAATGTTGAAACTAACTTTTGAACATTATTTGTAGTGGTTCTGGACCCTGGCCTATTTCCAGAAAATTGTTTTTTCTCCAATCGACAGAGAAAAGTGAAAATGGATTTTGGGTATCAATTGGAATCGCACCGTTTAAGACCAGAAAGACCGTTTTTGATTCACTTTCGAAAAAATTTTTTTGCTCTAATCGATAAAGCTTAAAAATGGGTTTCGTTAGTTTGTTTTTGCTCCAATCGATGAAGAAAGTTCCAAAAATGGATTTTGGATGTCACTTGTGGTGGCCCTGGATCAAAGAAATTACCTTTTCTGACCCATTTTCGGAAAAATTGTTTCTTGTTTCAATCGATGAGAAAAGGTCGAAGGTATCAGCATCTCTTGACGATCTAGGCATATCGATATAATCCGATCTAAGATGGACCAATAACATGTTTAATTAGACGAAAGAAGTGGCTAAGTAACATTGATTTCAAAAACGATAATATTCATATCTCAGCTTTCTTAACTTCACCTGCATTAAGCCTTGAATGTTGCACGAAAGCGCGTGAGCGAGATGAATCTACCTCTTTGCCTTTAAATTCGCTCGAGCATTGACGTAATCTTGTTAGTGCAACAAATTACACAAATTTTACCAAACTTGAAACGGGTCCACAAATCTTTGAGAAAAAATTAAAGGAATTTGCTATGAATGATGCTATGAAAAATTGTTTCGAAATATAAAATTTTCGCAACACTCGTACAAATTCAAAGCAGGACGCTAATTAAAGTTAAAAATGTTGTAATTCGAATTCATTTCGAAGTTACCCGATTTTTAAATTACACACATTTACATTTGATTTGAGAAACCTGCTCGGTTTTACTCACCATATGGCAAATCCTGTGGTGTTATCAGTGACAAAAACTCACTAATTAATGTAAAAATAATTGGTCCAGGTGCAATGTCCATGCCAGGTATGCTGTACGTAAATTGTGTTGTCGTTGTTTTTGGCAGTGTAATGTTATTGTTGTTGTGATTCATTTTGGCGGCTGCTTTTTTGAATTATTTTTTAATTTATTTGTTTTTATATTTAATTTATAAAGATTACTTTTTTTTTGATCAAAGTAACATTTTAAATATTATTTCATATTGTATTGTAGAGCACTAAAAAAAAGTACATTGGATTCTTTTTACAACTTGTTTATTTTATATTTTCATAGATTTATATACGACCGCACTATATTGATTTAAAATAAATAATTTTTGTCTTATCATCAGTAAAATTTTAACTGTTGGCGCCACGTGAAAGCTTACACCTTGTGCCTAATTTTATTGCACACTTCACACAAATTCATTTTATCCTTGAATTTTGCCTTGAGTATACGCCGTTAATTCTATTAAATAATGTTCACAATTTTTTTCATCGTTTTTCAGTCTCTGAAAATGCACATTTTGGTTTTACTTTTTTGTATTTACAATAAATTTTCATTGAATTCACAAGCAGCAATTGCAGTTAACGAAAACAGAAAAAAAGTGCAAGCACTGCTCTTTTTCTGTCCGAAGGTGACTTTCACTTTTTCTTCTTTGTTCTGTCTCTTTTTTTTCAACCTTCTTTATGAACTCTGCTGTCTTTTGAATTTGTGTACTTTTTTTCTTTAAATTTTATTCCATGATTTTTTGTTGTTCAGAAAAATGCTATTTGTATTTGTATTGGTATTTGCTTGGAAGCCATACAAGCTTGCGAAGAAGTACAAAAAAAAAACGCACACAGAAATCAATTGCTTG
Organism: Meiosimyza decipiens; assembly: GCA_963680825.1. Classification (NCBI taxonomy): domain Eukaryota; kingdom Metazoa; phylum Arthropoda; class Insecta; order Diptera; family Lauxaniidae; genus Meiosimyza; species Meiosimyza decipiens. Next base: position 7,282,957 of record OY804261.1, on the reverse strand, counting down.
CGTTTTAACCCAGCAGAAATTGTTTAGTGATGTATTTAATCATATGAGTAAAATTTTGAAATAAATTGAAACTGGAGATGTCGATTTGAGTGGAATTAAAATTTTTTTGAGTTCTGGAAATTTCATTAAAAATATAAATTAAATAATTGAACAAAATTTTTAAAAATGGAAAATATTTCATTTTCATATTTGGTATAAATCAACACGCACAACTTTTCTGATTTTGGAAAATTAAAATATGTTAGGTTTAAGAAAAAGTTATCTTATTTTAAATAAAATTGAATGAAGTTGGTTAGAGAGATCGGGTAGATCTTTTGTAGTATACATGTTTAAGCAATTTTTCGAGTTTACACTCTAGTTCCTAGTACCTATAGAATGCATTGCCAACATTGCGCATTAGAGCGGATCGAAAACTAGATTCACGTTGTTATGAAAAACTATTCGAAGGCTCGCCTATTTTTACTACACATTTTTCTCCAATCGATGGGGGCATGTGGTCCAAATCTCAAAAGTTTCGTATTGCAGTTTATTTTCGAAAATGATTTTTTTTTCAACAATCTATGGAATGAGATCGCAAATGGATTTTAGCCATCACCTGGGGTGATCCCGGATTAAAAAAGTGCCGAATTTTAGTCCATTTTTGTGTTTTCTTTGCCACCAATCAATGGAAAGAGGTCAAAAATATTTTCGAAATTTTTTTTTTTTTACCAATCGATGGAATGAGGTCGCAAATGGATTTTTGCCATCACCAGGGGTGATCCCGAGTTAAAAAGTGCCAGATTTCTGCAGATATTTGAAAATTGTTTTATTTTCCACCAATCGATGGAAAAAGGTCAAAAATGGGTTGTGGCTATCACCAGAGATGATACAGGGTTCCAAAAATGTCCAATTTCAGCCCATATTCGAATTTTTTTTTACTAGTAGAAAGAAATATGTAGAAAATGAATTTTGGCCATTACCAAAAGTGGTCCTGCCAAAAAACCTGATTAATTTTTTTAAAAAAAAAGGATCGAAATCAGATCCATCGAAAGCAGGAACTTATTAAGAAATGTTAATGCTCTGCCATAAGAATTATTGAGTGATACTGAGACCATTAAAGTTGTTCGCTAATGTACCCCGACTTATGTGCTTTTAAAGGCAAAATTACGGTTTAGCTTTCTCATTGGCAAAGAGAGAAGGTGGAATCGCTTAGCATGATATTGGGAAAACAATTTTGGACCCAAAAACTATAAAACAGCTTACAAAAATGGATTAAGAAATTCATTGAGTATTGCACAATTAGGCTATTTGCTCAAATTATAGCCTGAAACTATATTTTTTTTAGACTTTAAAAGAGCGTTCGAGACAATTGATCGAAAAATACTTTTTAAAAAGCTACAAAAATACGGCATAACGGATTGCGAATATATGTGGTTTGAATCATATCTCACCCAACGAAAGCAAAGAACAAAATTTAATGATAGCATATCTGAGTGTATGGACGTAGATCTTGGCGTACCTCAAGGATCTGTACTTGGTGCTCTCCTATTTATAATATATATCAATGATATGGTGAATATTTTAAAAAAATGCAAAATTACGTTATACGCAGATGATACACTAATGTACGCACAGGATGAAGATATTGAAAAATGCAAGCAAGACCTTATAGACGAAATAAAAAACGTAAACGAATGGCTAAAAATGAACAAATTAAAATTAAATGAAGAAAAAACAAAACTTATGTTCATAAACTCGAATTGTGAAATAAATCTAGAAATTAACGGGAAAAATATCGAAAATGTAAACAAAATAAAATATCTTGGAGGTGTGATAGATAAAGAATTGAAGTTTAACGAACATGTCGAATATATGTGTAAAAAAATAGGTAAAAAAATCGGTTTCATGAAAAGCTTATGCAGCAAAATGGACATTATCACTACAATCCAAATATATAATACAATGGTAAAACCTCACTTTGAATATGGTTCAACAATAACATATACATGCTGTAATCATACACAACTAAATAGACTTCAAAAATTACAAAATAAATGTATGAGATCAATACTAAAGGCTAACAGGTACACATCATGGTAAATACCTTAAAATGGTTAAATATTGAACAAAAGTTAAAGCTAAACACACTTGTAACCATCTTTAAAATAAAACATAATATGGCACCAAAATATTTAACAGAAAATATTGCATATGTGGGAGAAGTGCAATCTTATAATTTGCGGAATGCAGCAGACTTTAGATTACAAAGGCAAAGGACGACGGCGGCACAAAACTCGTTATTCTACAAGGGATTAAAATTGTTCAACGACCTACCTAATGAAGTCAAACAAGAGAGCAATATTTAAATATTTAAAAATATTTGTAAAACACATCTTTTAAATGAAATATTATAACTTATCATTAAATGTCTAATCAATATTACGTTATGTTATGAAACTATTGGTGAATTATAAAGCATTATCAATGCTAATAAAGATTTATTAAAAAAAAAAAAAAAAAAAAAATAAAGTCTTAAGCTTATCCCTTCCTGATCGCCAGGAAAATAACTAACATCCATCTTTCTTTAAGGGTGGATTATATTACTCAAATTTACATTATGATTCACAATAGTGATTATAATAAGTTTTGTGTTTTGACTCTTAAAAATTGCATTGTTTTTTAAAAACATTTCTAAGAACTTAGTTACCGTTTCCCTTTTTCTCAACTGGGTGTATCATATATTCTTTTCCACTTATCTTTTTATTTATATTTGTTTAAATTAACAAAAGAGCTGAAGAAAAATAATAGACAGTGCAAACAGAGAAAAGCTATAAAGTGGTAGCGAATATCATATATTGAACTCAGTTTTGTCCTCATTAAGTGGGTCATTAAAAAATTCAATAAACAGCGTTGCATTTTCATGCGTATTCTCATATTGACTAAATGGCTTTTTAATAGCTTTGCTTTAATAGTAGAAATAAAATAACTAAATATTGAAGGTATTGCTGGTGAAGATTTGAACGAAAATTGATTTTGTAATAACTTCATAACTTTTTTTCTTTAAATTGTACATAAATATGACAATTTGCACCCAACACATATACTTTGATTTCTAAGCAGAGTTCTGAGGAAATGAGAACATTACGTTATGAACGCACCTAACCTCATATATTAGAAACATATTATAGGTACTCCATGAAAAGTTCTAAATTTTGTTTGGTTTTGGAAATATCGCATTTTAAATATATATTTTGTTTTTGTTTTGGAAAAATAAATTTGTGTATGAAGAGATCTATAAAATATTTGACTCAGTTTCAAGACATTTTACTAAAATATTTATTTTTCAAATTTTTTGGATGATTTTGGAAATTTTTTATGAAGTGATCGAATTTTTAACAACATTACTAAAAAAAAAGATTTGTTAGATTATTATCCATATAGTATATTGTGTTTGTTCATTTTTCGAAAAAACACAATATAAAACTCCGTAATAATTCCAAATTGCACGTTCAAATTGTGCACACGCAAGTTATATTATATTACGGAAATTTAATTTTTCTATAACCAAAACCTTTTTTCGTTTTAAAAGCGGATGCTTTGAAAAATTTTCAAAACTAAAATAACAGAAATTTTAGTTTCATAAAAACTTTTGCTCAAATTTTTAATTCAAATATTAGCAATTTAAAAAGGCTCAACAAAGTTGACTCCTTTTTTTGGGCTCTAAAGTTTGAATGAATTTTAAGCTTGTACTCTAATAAAAAAGTTTTTGTGTTACCAACAATTCAGCACACCAGTCTATGACACAAACTTATGGCCTATAAAAATGGCACCAAAAAGCCTAAAAAGCAAAGAGTGAAAAATCAAAATATTTAAAGCGAATACTTAGAAATCTAACAACCATGGCAAAGTCCATTTTTAAAGTAGGTTGCTCCCTTGCAGACCGTCTAAGCTATTGATTTTTTATGACAGAAATTTAAACACAGCTACTCGCATTCAATAATTTTTAGATACTTTATAAAATTTTGATTCTGATCTGAATTTTATATATTCTTCAGAGCATAATTTTCCAACTTAAATTTACTTATTTTTTTTTTAACTTTCACTGATACGTGGATTACGTAACATTTTTCAGTATAAGAATTATTTTTTCACATTTTTTTTTGATTGATTTTAAATTAAAATTTATTCTTCTTTTAAATTAATTAAATTTTTTAAAGTTAAAGTTTTAAATATTTTTTCAAGCACACTTAGATCCTTAAATTGAAATACGTTTTTCAAAATTTTATTTAAATATTTCTTTTTAAAACACGTTCAACAATTTCAAAAGCCGCCACTAAACTAAACTGAGCTTATGAGTTGTACAAATGTTGGCCAAAAGAAAACTTAGAAATTCTTTTATGTTTTTTTCTCAATTAACTCAGTTAATACGCGCAAAAGTCTTTTGAAGAAAATGTGCTCGAAAGTATTGATGTCAACAAATTGCTTTTGATTTTCCAGTTAAACTGGCGAGTGTGAGCGAAATTTTTTAATTGGTGGTAGTGCAAAACAATAAGCCGGCAATACTGGAAGCTGGAAGTTCGAAAAAGTGAAAAAGTCATTGTAGAGAGCAACAAGTTTGAAATTGGAAATGTTGTTTAGAAGAAGGAATAAAGGTTCAATAAAGAGCATGTCTTTAAAGTAAAATTTTAAAAGTATGCACAATAGGGTGTGCGTAAGATATGTGTGAGTTTTTTTATCAATTTTGATTGATATTCAAAAGTGCCATTAATTCCTAGAAATTTGTCATTCAAATTACATTGGAAATCTGTAGTTTTTTTTTTTAAATTCTATTTCAATTTTCCAGCTTAAAGTCTTTTAGATAGCAAATCTCAACGTAAGTTTGTTTTAAGAGCTCTTCTCCAATTTTTATACCCTACACAGAGGGTATATTCACTTAGTCACTCCGTTTGTAACGCATGGTAGGGGACGTGGCAGGTATAGAAAAGTGTCTATATTATTGATCAGCATCGCCACCTGAGTCGATATAGCTATGTCTGTCTGCCTGTCTGTCTGTTTGTCTGTCTGTTTGTCTGTCTGTTTGTCTGTGTGTGTGTCTGTATGTCTGCTGTTAAAATCACGTTTATGGGAAAACTAAGTAAGCTAATTCAATGAAATTTGGCACATAAGCTGCTAGCATGTAATAATGTTCAAAATCGGTTAAAGACCACGCCCATACTCTATGTAAATATACCCCTGCACATTTTGAAAAAATTTGCTGCGATTTTGATGAAACTTGGTGATTTCGTGAACATGTCAACAAAACTAAGATTGGGATAGGTTTCAAATTTACAAAGGCTTTTAATAGCGCCATAGCTCGTAAACCGTGCAAGATATTGTGATGAAATTAGGTAGACGGATACATCATAAGTATGTTGAACTGTGCTTAAAGTGGGCGAAATTGGTAAAATGGGCGTGTCACTTTTCAGCAATTGAAAATTTTATTTCTTATAACTCACAAATACGATTTTCATGAAAATTTTAGGAAATAAATTTTCAAAGTATTTTTAACATTTATTTAGAAAGTACTCTCAATGCTGTGTAGCGTATGTGAGTTTCGGCCTGACCGAAGATAACACCTTTACTAGTTTAGATTCTATTTTACTTATGAAGCTTTTTATATTGCCTACGGATATGAAATCGTTATTAGACATATCTAGTTTTGAACATATAGACATCGAAATTCGTGAATATATTGCGATATGCAATTAGCTCTTTAGTGCAGTGCCAAATTTGATGAGATATTTCTAAGACTTTAATAACATGATATGACTTGAGATCAACAATATGCTGGTTGGGGAAAAAAATTTTGTTTTTTTAACTCAAAATTTGCTATATTTTTGTTATAGGTCCATTCTATATATCAATATGCTTAGAAAAATAAAAAAATTATTTATAAAAATAGTTGCTGTATAAATAATAAAATCGTGGACTGTTATGCTCAAATGCCCAGCAAAAAAGAGGAATAAAATAATAACAATATTTTGATAAATTTGCTGACATAGTTTTTACACATGAAAACGTTTTAAAATCTATGAGTGATTGAAAGTTGACACGACAACAATCATCAATATTAACTAAGGGTGAGTATTAGTTGGTGTGGGTGCATATGCATATGAATGCATTAGATGTAAGTATGTATGTCTGAATAAATGTTCATATGCCCGGAAATATGAAACCAAAGCTTAAAGTATTACAAAACGCAATGACAGATAAAATTGTACACTGAAGAAAAATTTTACTGGAAGCTAAAATTAGTAAATGATACCTTAGGTTGCTTACCGTATCGATATTGACTAAATCTAAATTGGTTTAATGGTCCTAAGTTGGATCTTCTTCTGATAAAATTGTAGCATGATTGAATGTTAAAAAATTTCATATAGAATATTTATATTTTTTTTATAAAGTCATTTTGCGCACATCTCATTTTAATTTTATTTCACATTTAAATATCTAAAGCATCATATAATTCAGTGTATCCACTGCTAAATTTGTATGATGTAAATTTATTAAGCGTCAATGTCAAATGCAGAGTAAATAAATAATCTATGCAAATGATTAATAATTTTCATAAATAAATTTTATGTTTATATCCATATATATGTCGTTAAGCATAAAATGAAAATAATAAATTTTTAAGTTAATTGGGCGCAAATAATGAAAACATGGCTGACAGCACAGCATGATAAGCCAATTATTTGACAGTTTTGCGGTCAAACTTTTTTGTGCGCTTCACATTTGCATTTTTTATTCAGCTGTATTGGCAATAATTCGTATTATTATTTATACGTTTAGCAATTGAATTCGTTAAAATTATTAAAATAAAATTTTTACACTCAGTTTTTTGTACGATTTAATGATGCACTGTAATTGAAGCATTAATTTTGTTCATGAAAGCCATTGAAAGCAATTTTTTAGGTCATTCACTATGACCTACAGTTCAAAATTATATACAAATTTATGAAGTCCACTGATTTGACTTGTGCCAGCGCTATTCATTACTAAGTAGGTTACTAGTAAATGCGTGTTGCTAGCAGAACATGTGTTAATAGAAGGTAATGAATTTGCAGATCAATCTGCAAAAAATGCTAATAACGCACCTCTTATTTACACTAATAATTACAATTCAAATGACATAATACACTACATCAAAAATATAATAAAAAAAAACACATTGAACTATGGGAATCTACATCCGACTGGTACAGGCAAATCAACAATGAAAAATTATTCGGAAAAGATTTTCATATTTTAACAAACCCAAACTTACCCCGGAAAGACCTTATGAAATTTGAACGTCTACGACTCGGACATACCAAAATTACCCACGAATACCTCATAAACAATAACTCCCGCACTTCCTGCCCATTTTGCAATTCAACAACTCCAATAAATTTAACTCACCTCCTATCACACTGTTCAAAATTCCGTTACACTAGAAGACGCATATTTCAAAATACAAACCCTTTGTCTTTAATTTCTAATCCTAATTTAGATAATAAATTTAAAATTATAAATTTTCTAAAAATTACTGATTTATATAAACATATTTAAAAAATTAAAATATTATAACATAACTATTAACTATAACCAAAATAAATTATAATAACGAACATCAATAATATTCTAGATATATAATAAGTTAAGCTTAAGGCCTATGACGCCAAAGCTAAATATCATATTAGCTATAAATTTTAATTTATTGTTAATATTTACTAAATAAATAAATAAATATTCATTACAAAAAATTAATCATTTGAATCATACATCTATATGTAATGAAATGCTAATCACTTTAAAAAAAGTTTTTGCTGACTGTTAACTCAGTTTAACTGAGTAGAACTTTCACTGAATGAATATAAATGTCACTTAATACATATGTAGAAACTTCAATTGAAAAAAAATTGTATTTCAACAATAATTTTCTTCAAAAGGTAGTAAGAATTAGTTATGAAAACTTACATAAAAAATAATGCAACACCAAAATGAATTTTGTGATATTGAAAATATTAATGCAAGACTCCTTTGAGCTAATGTCAACTGAAACGAAAAGAAGAAAGCTCAGAAAAGCTTAAATTATATATGTAATCATATTATGATTGCATTATTAACACATTTGTCGTAAGGAAATAATATGCTCGCGTTAAGCAACCATCTATCAACAGCAGAAAAAAAGGTTAAACCAACTATACAGCAACACTGACATGTCATGCAACAGCATAAAAATCAATGTGCTACGGCGTTAAACTGACTCACAGCTACAAGTCTATGTACACGCCTATTGTAGTTCAGTGTTTCTTAAATAGCTAGGCTAAGTCAGAAATAAAATCCTAAAAAAAAATCCCTACTTATATAATAAAAAATGTACTACTTATACGCTCAAAAACGGTTCATATTAACATCAATTGTTAAAGAAAAAATTAAATATATAAGTAAGCTTTAATTGAGCTATACAGCTGTGTAAAAGTATCCAGAGTTGTTAAGTAAAACAAAATAATAATATTAATTCATTAAAATTTACATGGTCTGCTTCAAAGTTGATTCATTTTGCGTAGGCTGTTTGAGGATTAGCCTTCAGTTTTTTCAAATAATTTGCTTATATGCCTCACTCGAAATAGTACTTTAAAGTTCTTGAACAGAAAGAAGTCAGGCATGGTCATATCGATGACAACGATACTTGGCAAAAAAACTCTTTGGCGATACCGCATTGTTTTCTACAAATATGGCTATATATGGCGGTCATCCTCACACAAGCCCTTCATGAGGCCTAAATAATATTTTTTATTTATCTTTTAGTCTTCTAGAAGGAATTCAGAGTATACCATACGGCGTTAACTGAATAAAACTCTCGGCTACTTTTAATACAGCATTGGTATTGAGAATTCTATTCTTAAAAATGTCACACATGGAATATGAGCTAGAATCGTTATTTCGAAAGTAATTTGCCCAATATTCACGTATTATATTACGAGTACTACGGTATATACATATAACTCACCCAAAAAACTTTCAAAAAATAAAACTGAGAAAACAACTATCATACCGCACTATCCCACTGTTAAGATTTTTTTTTGGAGTAATTTGTCTCTAGTGGATTGATTGCTGAGAGATTTGTCGTAAGCAGAAATGGTTGAAAACTTAAAAAGCAAAACATTTGAGGAACAAATATTCTGAAGAATATAAGATTTGGGTATTATTTCATAAATAATTTTCTTTCCCCGATTTGTTTTCATTCAAAGCACAAAATTTTGATAGAAAATCCAATTCAAAATTGCCACGTATTTTTTATACAATTTTTGGCAAATGTTTTAAGATTAAAGAGTAATTTTTAAAAAATGTTCATTAAGTTTTTGCAAATAAAAATATTTAGATGTTTTATGTCGTTGGAGTTCATTTGAAGAAAAGTCACTACAAAAAGCATATGCTGAACCAGCACAAAAAAGAGTTTGCCATAATATGTAATTGGCTAAATACACTGTTCAAAAGCATATTTTCAGCTTCAGAACCAAAAAAAAACAAAATTTTTCGCATGAAAACATTCCAAACAAAACCTAACCCAAAACTTTTTTTTTAGTAATTTAGCTCATGTTGATTTTTGGCAGATTTTTTGTAAGGCGAAAAAATGTGGTTAAAAAAAATAACAAAATTTTCCTTAGAAGGGATATCAAATTTCTATTACATTTTTATTTAATCAATTTGTCTTTTTTAAACCCCACAATTTTTGATGAAAAATACATAATTTGTTTTACGATACCGGAAATGTTAATAATAATAGAGATTAGCTACAGCAGCTGTAAGCCTTCTTAGCAATTTAGCTACTTCATGAATACTTTTGGTAAAGTTACATTTTAAAATCATACATTAGAAAAAACCTCAACAATCTTGGAAAGGTTGTAAATTGACAATCTCATATTCTTCAAACTTGAATAAATTTAAACATTTATTTATTTGTGACAAATATTGAGTTTGCCAAACACTGCACTTCGATGCATATTAATAAATAAGTTCAGAATTTTCATGTCATTTCAGTGCTAAAGGCGTAATATAAAATTTAATACCTATTTACAACAGGTTTTCGCTTTTTTCACAGGATTTATTTAAATCTGTAATGAAATACTTGAGTAACATAAAAACTTTTTCAATGAGTTACACAGCGACATATATTTGTACGGCAGATTCAATTGTATACAGCTGTAAGATCTTTTTAGCCGCGAAAAATACACCGTAGTGAAATGCACTCGTAAAAAGGACGAAAGGCACAAAAGTCAGTGAATGCAACAAAAATGCAAAGTCAAACTCATGTCAACCATAAGCGTAATGAAAGGAAAATGTGATTCAGTTGGGGATTTCGTTCGTTTATTGGGATCATGTTGAGAAAGTGTGCGATGATAAAATGATGAGATGCTGATGATGATGATGATGCTGATTTTAAACTTTTTTTATTTGAGGACAAAAATTTCCATTTCGTTGGCTTTCTTTTCATTTTTCTCTTTCATTTCGTTTTTGATTTTTATTTCCTGCGGAAATTTCTTATTTCGCGAATTGATGTCAAGTTAAGAAGTCGACTTAAGTAGCTACTGTCGTTGTAAATTTTTTTCATAGAAGTTGGCAACGCGATGCGCTATTGTGCTCAATTTCTTTTAAATTTTATTTATTTATTTTTTTGGGACTTTCATTGCAGAAAAATATCAATAAAAATAAAACATAGCTTTCTGCTTGGTTTTTATTTTAAACATTTATGAATGGAGTATATATTGAGAAAACCAAAGTTTAATATATTGCTTTTCTTGATTTGATTACCTTTGCTATAATTTAAAATTATATATTGAGCCAAGTGAAAAAACTTGTTAAAAGCACCGCATAATTTGTATTGGGTGATCCAATGAAAGCTTCCTAATTTGTTTTCTAAATAAGATACTGAAAAATCAATGTATTGATTCAAATCTTTATTTGGAATGATAGTTCGGTTTCTATAGCTCAATGTTTAAAAATTATTTCGTTTAAATGATGCCCATGACAAGTTATTAAATGGTCCATTCTGTGTGTCCAATAGTCGACAACTCTTTCGAGCATATCGTACTTGAATAACACGAGCTATGTTGGCTTCCAATGCGTCACTAGTTTCGGGTTTGTCGACATAAACAAGTGATTTAACATGTTCCCAAAGAAAGTAATACAATAGCGTCAAATTACATGATCTTGGTGGCCAATTAAGAGGACCATTTCTTGAGATGATATTTTTATCGAACGTTTCTCTCAATAAAGCGATTGTTTCTCTAGCTATATGGCATGTTGTACCATCCTGTTAAAACCAGAGATCGACTACATCAATATCATGAATATTTGGCAACAAAAATTCACTGATCATTGCTCTGTAGTGAGCACCATTGACCGTTACACGGGTTCCACCGCCACATTTTTGAAGAAATACGGTCCGATGATACCTCCTGCGCATAAACCACACCAAACAGTACATTTATCGGGAAACATTGGAAGCTCTTGGATTGCTTCTGGTTGTTCATCGGCCCAAATATGGCAATTTTGCAGTTCTACCAGAAATGAGCTTCGTCGCTAAGCACAATTTTTCGACAAAATAATGGATCAATTTGAAATTGTTGCAAAGCCCATAAACCGAAATTAAAACGTAAACCAATATCAGCCGTCTTCAATTCTTGTGCGAGCTATATTTTATAGGCCTTCAGACCAATAATACGCCTCAAGATACGCCACAATGATCCATAAGAGATGCCCAAAGCCTGAAATCGGCAACGAATCGTTTGTTCACGGTTTTCACGAACACTCTCTGCTACTGTAGAAATATTCTCAAAGTTACGGGCTGCATGCACTCTGGTTGAATGATGAATATCCAACAGTGTAAAATTGGTTTAAAATTTGGTGATGGTGTTACATATAGTGCGCTCAGTTGGACGCTCATAAACACCAAAATAATGTTGAAGAACATTCCCTAAATGATGACTGATTTTGGTAGTAAGATTCCACAATTAATAAACGTTGTTTAGGAGTAAACCTATTCATGATTGAGTCGTATTGCATACTGAACACAAACGTCATATGGACAGGCCATTTGACACATGACAGCTGTCTAAACAACACAGTTGGTAAAGGGACGTCGTATTGGATCATTCTTTGCAATTCAATCTTGATATTCGGGAATACGGGAAAGTTTCATAAAGGATACTTAAGAATCAGATCAAAATGAGCATATTGTAATTTTTGATTTAATATCTTTTTCGGGTTTTAAAAGATAGACAGATAGACAAAAATTAACCCTCGTAGCTGGTATTTTTAGATGTTCTCACTGCTGCAAAGATTTTATTGAAAATCACAAATTTAATTTCGTTGAAATTAAATTAAAACCCTCCAGTGAATACATGAAACTACATAGTGTATTAAAACGCAAAATTATCGACTGCGATATAACGTACATAAAAATATAAAAAAGTTACATAATCAAAATTAATTTCCACAAAAGCACATTTACAATTTACTGCAGGCTCATTGCAATGAACATTTTAAATGCTGCCAGAGGATATTGAATAAAATCTTTAAGGATGCGCTTGAAAATACAACAAACAACACAAGTGCCAAAATAACAATGCTGTTAGCAAGTAACCAAAACGATAAATAACAATTGCAATAAATACAACAAAGTAAGTTAACAAACTTAATCTGCTTCATTTGCGCCGACATACCATTTGGGCATGCCACGAATGGCTAAACCATCTTTACGCTCCTACATAACTATTAGAAGCAAGTTGAATACTTTAGCCTTAAAACGAAATAAGTGCATACGGTAAGTTCAATAATAGAAATGTTACATAAAAACTTTTGCAATTCATACAGCTGCTGCTTTTAAAGTAAGCGTACGATTCATTGATTAAGTTGCTCCTGCTGCAGGACCTGCAATAAGTTGCAAAAACTAGAAAAATTTTAACTATTCTGCTGTAAAACACACGTAATAGCAATGATTCATTTTAACAATAGACTACAATGGAACCACGTAATTGTGTGAATATGCAACTTTCGATACTTTGAAAAAGAGAATCGATACTCAATTTAAGCATTATAGCTAACTTAGACACACGAGTACACTAGCACACGTGTTGAAAGTGTGAAAATTTACTACAAAATCGATTAAAATATCGCGAAAACGGTTAAAAACTTTATACTGCTTTTGTTTGTCATCAAGCGTTTTTTCGCAAAGCTATATTTAATTGATAAATTTGTATGTCAGAGATAGCTTAGTGATGTGAATAGCTGAGAGTATGACGGAAAGCTTTGTTGTGTACATTTCAAGACAATCACAGGAATAGGGGCTATATAGAACCACTTTGCTCTTATGATCTGGGCCTACATACCTATGAATAAGGTTCAGTTGGTACAAGAATTAAAGGCAGCAGACCACGCACAATGTTGTACTTTCGCTGAATGGGTGCCGGACGGAAATGTATGTACAAAGTTATGATTTTTTCAACACAAAATTATTCAGAGTGATGAGGCTCATTGTCATCTACATAGCTATGTAAACTAACTAATCTGCCACATCTGGGGCTCCGAAAACCCCAGAGTAATAGTGGAACAGCCTCTCCATTTATAACGAGTGACAGTTTTTTGCGATTTTAGGGTTATCAGTTGTATTATTCTTCTATGTACATTTATTTGAAAATTTAGCTATTGTGACCGTTTCAGTGAATATATTTCGTTATCGCATAATGCTAACTGACTTTTTTTGAAATTGATATGGACAATGATTGATTAGTCTTCAAATTTTACACCAGCAGTCATGACTTCATCTTTGCTTTCTTTTTACACTCCTTGCTAAATTTCTGTACATTTTTCTGACAAAAAAGATGCATCAATTGTATTTTCATTGATACCATAAGAATCCTTATCTATTGCATTTGAGTTAACAATATAAAAACACTTTGATTCTTTGAACTTGGCCTATTGTAGTCAGCAGACCAAGCACAATGTTGTTCTTTCGCTGATTGGGTGCCGAATGTGCATAAGATTATGAGGTTCAAATTATATGTATGTTAATACATCCACTTCACTACTGACTTTTTTGAGCTGATATTGATGTTATGAACGAGAACAAAGAATAATAAATTTTCAAGTTCTACTTCAACAGTAAATACTTCAGCTTCGCTTCTTTCCTCCGCTTGCTAAATTTCTGTATAAAAAAGATGCCTCAATTGTCTTGTCATTGATACCATAAGTGTCCTTATGTATTGTGTTTGCTTTCACATTGGAGCAAGACTGTCCTTGACAATTGAGTGGCTTATTTCCAAAACGTCAGCTAATTGCTTTTTTATAAAATTGAATTAATACCAAATTCCTTAATAGCCCCAGAAATCTAATGGCGCAATTTGTTTTGTCCAAAACCGAGCACAAGTGCCTTAAAAAGTGTTTTGAAAAGTACACATCTTTCCAACACGCTATTTCCCCCGCAATTTTTTGAGAATTACCCTAAACATTCAGGTTGTGTTTTGAAAACATATAAGCGACACAATTAATACATAGGTCGACTTAATAATTCTCATGTTTCACAACCACAATTTTTACTACAAGCATTCTTGCTTTTTGGTTCAAAAATATTCAAAATTAAATTTTATTTTTCAATTTTTTGAAAGTAATACGTGCAGTGTTGTTGGTTTGTTTACAGTACCTAGTAGACTATCAATTTAAATCCAAGTCCAATGTACTAAAATTGCAATTAATATGCACGCTCAGAATGGCTACACACAAAAAGTTACCGCACACAGAAAAAGTTATGAACGTATTGCATTTATACAGAAAACTTGCGATAAACTGTGGATATGTGTGTTAAAAAATTTTGAAATTCCTATTTTTGAGTAAAACAAGCCTTTATTTTTTTTTAAGTACGAATGCTAGCAGTTTAGAATAAACTGATTCCTCTTTTTCAGAACATTTTCCAATAAATAATTTATTCTCGTTCTTCCACTTATGTCCCCGATTTGAACACCTTGTGCAGCAATGCTATTGTTAAAATAACAATAAATTGTAACTCAAAGAATAAATGACATGTAAGTCGTTCAGTTGTGGTATGTACTATCATAGTTTCCATGCATTTAAGGAGTTGGCATTAAATTCTCCATATAATAAATAAATAATGGTGAGCCATGCAAAAATGGTAATCTTTTATATTTTTATATAACGTATCAGCATTGTATGTGAAAACAGTTATCTGCAAATGGTGCATTGTGACCATTTTTCTAACATGCAAAATGCACACAAAGTTGAGATTTTCTTTCACCACAGGTTTCTAATCTATCAAGTTTACTATCTTTTACACAAAAAACTCCTGTAGTGGGTAAGAAGCGCTGTATGACAAGCTGTCAGTTTGTTAAGTGAATAAATTTTATGCAAAGGTCTTTTTGGCATATGCAATTTTTTTTATCTAATAAATGTACTTATATTCGTTACTACCAGTTGAATGTTTTAAGCGTTTTGTTAGAGTTTCATAGCAAAATAATAATGCACTTGGCTTATTTTGAAATTTTTAAAGATTTAACGATTTTCCATTTTGCATTTATACTTAAAGATATTGTATTATAGTTCACGAAAAACAAATTTTATTAAGGTATTTAAATTAACTGATTTTTGAAAAAAATTCAAGATGACACATAGCAGATCCTTATAGCTTTTACTTAATTTTGTAACTACTAAGTAAATTCGCAGGATAGTTGGCAGAATTGCAAGGATATACGATGAGAAAAAAAGATAACATTTACAATATGTCACGCACAAATTTCACATACGGTAAGGAACCACATTTTTTAGACAGCTAAGACACTACATATCCAAGTGTTAAAAAATTTTGTTGAATTGGGTTCCCACGCAAATATGATGAGCTTTTATGTAAATTTTTTCAAAGACTTTGTGCTAAGCATCTGTGAAAACATAAAATTATAGCACACAGTCAAACAGCAACAATTAATGTTTCTTATTATATTTTTATGTGCTTTCTAATGCCCGTATAAGGTTGTCATGATTGCTGGAATATAAATAAAAAAAATATTTAGAGACGTTGTCTCAAGTTAACTCTCATATTTGGTATTCAGTTATGCATTGCATTCGCATTGACCATTAATCAGAATGCAGCTGAGTTATGCCTTTTAGTTAGTCAACTTCCGAGTGCATGTTCGATATAGTTATAAGCATTTGAAGTCATACCACTAGTCAACTTTAGTTCTTGGATGTTAAATTATCACATCATTAAATCAGCTTCGAGTTGAATTGTTAATCCTTTTATTCAGCTCGCGTGAGCATTTCTACGTAGACATTTATTTAGAAATGCCACAAGACGTTTCTTGTAATTTGAGTTTGCTATATGTAAAAATATTTTTCAGTTATAAAACTGAGCAATTCAAGTTCTTGGAAGTATTTTACATTAGCTCGTTTAATAAAATCCATGGAAAATACAAGCTCTTTTACATAGCTCCCAAGGGCGTGTCTGCCCAAAACATATTTGCGTTGTATCAGCCTTTCGAAATTGAATTCACAAACTTATAAATTGGCTCTTTAAATCAGATGCAAGTCGAGTTTTTGCTTATTTACGAAAATGCTTAAGGTGTGTCTGATATGAACATTTATTGGGACATGCTTTAAGGCAATTCCGATTCTTGAAAATTTGGTTTGTATATTTTGGCATTGGGTCTTTTAATCAGATTCCAGTTGAATTCAGTTTTAGATTCTGAACGATTAAAAATATATGATCATATGACATATATGAAGTAGAGTTTTTGAAAAGAGAATTTTTTAGCTTTAAGAGGGTTGAAGTAGAAAATCTTGCAAATCTTATGTTAACTTTCAGTGTTTTCTATTGAATAGTATAAACAATTTCTAATTTCACAAATTACGAAATAAATTTTCCTTAATTTTTCACCACTCAGCTTCATGTGATATAAGCGTGTTACAAAAAACGAGTTTATTTTAAGTTTTAATTAAAAATTTTACAACATTTAAACACATTAACTTAGATCTACAACTATGACCTAATTCCTTAAAAGTTTATTTAAGATTTTATGTCAAGAATATGTGTGCAAATATGTGTAAACTTTGTAATCAAGATCTTAGCTGCAAGTTGATATTGTAATTGTTGTAAAACTGATATGGTCAAGTGAGCCTTATAGGCAAAAAGCATACGAGTATAGTGAAAGCAGCAATAACAACAATAATAATAAGAAAAACTATCAAGTTACAAACAAAAACAAATTTACTACACTTTCACTCAAGGAAATCCTTTTAATAGTGTAGGCAGGATGCTTAAGTTATAGAGGCAGGATATAGCGAAACGAAGAGAAACGCTGGTGGAGACAAGTGAAACTTAAGTGAAAAACTTTTCAGATTAAAAGTTTTTAAACATGATTAAAACATGACTGACACGCACATGCTGGTGTAATTTTTACAAGCGTACGTACATGTGTATGTAAAAACTGTGTGTGTATCAGTGTGAGAACATACTTTTAAGATGGTACAGTAAGACGAATTCAACGAAGTTCAATTTCATAGCACATTTGTGGGGAAAGGTTTACAGGGCGTATGATTAACATGCAATTATGCTTTAGAGCAAAATGAGTACTTAAACAATGTTAATCATACGTCATGGTGAATGCAATTATTTTAATGCAATTTTTTATTATAAAATGAAATGGCAAATAAGTAGTTTGCGCTATTCCGTAGCTTCAAGCTTTATCTGCTCATTTTCAATGCAACTTAAGGCTTATACTCGTAATTTGAGAAAATTTTAGCTTTAAAAATTGCACAAAATATTTTGTGAGCTTAAGCCATGGTCGCTTAGGACATGGTTTATGCTCAAAATGCAAAATTTTTCATCAATTTGTATATAAATTTTTCCCATTGTCCGACGCCAAGTATATTTTATGAAACTTAAATGTAGTTAATTACAACATTTTGCCTTAGTAGGCGTAGTGGTGACCTTACCGCTTACATAAGTTCACTCTCTACATGCACATTATATTTTTATCTAACCTCACCAGTGCATTTCTTTGTTATTGTTGTTGTAACCACATACTACATAAACGTGACTTTTACGTAATTTGTATTAAATTCATAAAAATATTATTATGAATATTTTGCAATTTTCATGTCATTTGTATGTTGTTGTCGTTGTACTATCATAATAATTGTAACTGTTGGTTATGTTGGAAGTTTTATTATTGCTGTTCTTATGCTGCTTATTCCATTGAGGGCATATGTGGCTTACAACTGCGGTTTGTGGTATGTCTTGACAAATTTAAATGCAATTTGTTGCCTTAAGTTGAAGTTGACAAAAAGAAAAAAAACAACTCAAAGACGAAATATTTTAACTTAATAAATTCTAAATTGTTGTATCATTTCTGAAGTAGATGTTTGATAAAGAAAGTCATCATTTTAATGACCCTTGACACAAAATAAATGGATTTGTGTTATTGCAATTATTGCTTTCGTTGAAAAATTTCGACATTTCACCAGTGCAAATCATCTGAGTAGAATATTGAAAATAAATTTTTTCCGAAATTTTTGAACTAATTTGGTTCAAGAAAAGTATATGCCTAAGAAAATCTGTTAAGAAAGATAGGAAAGTTGGTATGCCTGAACACTCCGCTTGATTTTTTTAATAGATGACATAAGTAGCACTTCAATGTTTGGTGACGGGCAAGCCAAACAATTTCAATATGATTACTTAGATTTTGTGGATGATGACATACCTACTGGCGCAATCCTAACCAGCTTTCGTTTGGTGATAGATTATAGGTAAATAAAACTTTTCTTAAACTAAATTTCATAGGAACTTTTTGCTGTCTATATAAAAGTGCCACACCCACTTAGGCAAACTCACCCACTTTTGATGCAGAAAATTTATATAAACATACAATGTAACTTCATAAATAAAACTCATGTTAGAATACCATAAGTATGTTTATTTGACATAATGTAATAAATTTTTTATTTGCTTGTGAGGTACCACGCCTACTGCTGCAATCCCTTTCACTTTTGGCTCAGAGATACTTTACAGCTACATAATTAGTTGAATTTTCAAACTAAATTTTGTAACAGTTGCTGAAATAGGTAGGTACTCGTCATTCAATATTAAGTTAAGTATACGGGATTATTTCGATTATTATAGCATATAGTTTTACCAGTATATGATAGTTTTTAAGCGTCTCATCGCCAAATTTTGTTATTAAAATCTAGGTTGCTTTTTTAAGCAATATTGAATCAATTTTTTTGATTGTTGTGAAGTGCCACACCTGTTTTTTGAACTATTTCTAACTTATATACAAAGATTCAGACAAATTAATTGTTTTTTTTTTCAGTTGACGTGTAATTAAGGACATAATGACACCAAATCAGCGGAGCCCTAAAAGATATTATTTTAGAAATACTTTTA
This sequence comes from Meiosimyza decipiens, assembly GCA_963680825.1. Classification (NCBI taxonomy): domain Eukaryota; kingdom Metazoa; phylum Arthropoda; class Insecta; order Diptera; family Lauxaniidae; genus Meiosimyza; species Meiosimyza decipiens. Next base: position 7,263,504 of record OY804261.1, on the reverse strand, counting down.
ATGCACTCACAAAAATGTTGCTAGCAAATGCATGTGGTCTATATTTACTGCAAATTACTTCTATGATCAATAGAAACCAAATTACCTGAGAATTTTCAAAGGATAATAAATGTCGACTCAATTACAAAATATTCCTTTCAGTTTGCTCTAAATTCATTAAAACATTTGCCGGCAATAGCAATAACAAATAACAGCATGCCCACACACACACACACACAAACCAGAACTAATGGCGTCCGAAAAAAAAAACTTTAGTTAAAGTAAAGTAAAAGTGTAAAAAGGACCAAAATGAATAAAAACAAAATAAAATTTTCTTAAATGTAATTATCTGAAGATGCTTGGCCACAGATAGTCACGTTCACTTTTGACAAAGTCTGGCAACACTAAGGCTTGCAGTAGTAGTAGTAGTAGTAGTAGTAGTAGCATAACATCAACTTTGCCATTACCATTACCGTTACCATTACATTCACTGACAACGACAGCAACAACAACAAAATGCACGTTGCTCTAACAACAACAACAACAACAACAACAACAACAACAACAACAGCAGCAGCAGCAGACAATCTTCATAACTGAAAGTTTGTTAGAAAATTTTATAATTTATGGTGTTGGTTGGTTACGCCAAAAATAGTAAGCCAGCAACGACAAAAAAAAGTATTCCCTCAAAAAAAAAAAAATTAAAAAAAAACCCCGAAAAAAGAATTTTAAATTGCACACGCATATTACACACAAATAATTCAAGTTTTTTTACAACAAAATTTTTTTTCAAGTTTACAAAACAAAAAAGAAAAATTGCCGAAAAACTTTTATTTTTAAGTTGGCTATTAAATGCAACTCCCAGCGCAAAGGAGCTTTGCTTATGCAGACAAAAAATTTAACAGCAAATTTGTACGGTGCTTTAATATACTTTTTATTTAATTGTCTATTACAATGCAATTAGCACTTTTTCTTTCGTTGCACATATTGTGTCTTGGTTACAAAAATTATGTAAAATATTTTGTTTTAGTTGTGGAATGTTTAATTGTTTAAATGAGGTGGGCTTTAGCTTGATTGGTATATATATAAAAAAAAAATTATTTGGTGTTTTTCTCTCAAGCGTTGAATTTAATAATGAAGCTTAGAATTATTAGTAGTAGCTATTATTAAAAAGCGGGATGTTATTCGAAAATTATTTTAAAGGCCGAAACATGTGCAAAAAGTCGAAAGTGAAGAGACTTGAAAAGTCGAGAAAACTTTGAATAAGGTTGAAAAATATGACATATATTGGAAAATTCACAATATGTGAAGGTCAAATGATAAATTTATTTATTTATTTATAAAAAATAGCAATTTATTGTTATTCAACATAAAAAAAGAGCATAGCTGTTAGAACTATCAGATCAAAAAAATAATAAATAATTTCAATAAAAAACTCATAAATGTTGAAAGCGTCAAAAAGTTTAAAAAAAAATCGATAAACTCAAAAAATTCTAAATGAAGAGATTGGACGAGTCGAAGATGCTGAAAAATTTTTAAAAAAAATTTAAAGAGTTTGAAAAACTAATTAAATTTGAAACAAAAAAAAAATTAAAGAGTTGAAAGAGTCGAGAAAAGATAAAGCAGGTTAATAGCAGTTAATAATTTAATAAATATTGAAAAAGGCTGAATAAGATTGAGTGAGCCGGAAAAATTGAACAAGGTCGAAAAAGTTGAAAGTATTCGAAAAAATTTGAAAATGTTGAAAAACTGTTTACAAGGTTAAAAAACCATTTTGTTGAAGAATGATTGAAAAAGTCTGAAAATGATTATTAAAGATTGTGAATGCCGATCAATTGAATAATTTAATAGAGATTGGAAACAATTGAAAAGGATTGAACAAGCCGCCATGATTTCAATAAGATTAGAAAAGACGAAAAAAGTTGAAAAACCTCGATAAAGTTGTTAAATTGGGAAATGTTGAATAAGATAAGAAAATTCAAATAAAAAACGTCGAAAAAGGTTGACAAAGTGAAAGAAATGTTGAACAAAATGAAAAAAATATCACATGCCATGAGCTATTGTTGATTGAGTTGTTTCGAAAAATATATTTCAATAATATTTTTTAATTTTTGATCAGCTTTGAAATTAATGGTTCTGTGTTTTACCTGTGCCATGACCTTTTTGTATAAAAGACCAAATAATCTACAATAAATTGTCTGAAATAAATTAATAGCCGACATATAGAAGGCGAGATATCTTGAAAAACATACTTAAGAACAGTTGAACTTATTTTTTTAGTGCATCTAACCTTTTTATTGGAAAATATTATTTTCTACAGCTTTTATTCAGATTGAATTTTTTCCTTTCAATAGAAAGAAAGTAAATGTGGAAAAAAATGTTCTTCGTGATCATTGACAAATTTCTCTAGAGGATATGAAAAGTTTTTTCTTTCAGAAACTTCAGGCTCTGGTGCTGCTGTAAGCCTTCAAAGTATAGCTATGTATACCATACAAAAATAAAGTATCTACTGCCCATCACTTGATGAAATTATAATCAGGATAGTTTTTATCTTCTAAATGGTTAGAGTAATTGATTAACCACCTGAGACCTTTTTTGTAGACCGTTCAATTTCCTATAGAAATAATTGAAGCTCATTTGACAACAATTATGTTTTAGTAAGATACAAAATTCAAAACAAAAAATAATTTTCCTTAAAATACTTTAATCTACAAATGGTACTTGAATATCTTTCAAATGGTAAAATTAATGAAAAAAGTGTCTGAGGTCATTTTTGTACAGCGTTCAGTTTCCTATAGAAATAGTTGAAGCTCATTTGACAATAATTATTTTTTAGTTAGTTACAAAATTCAAAACAAAAAAGTTATTTTCCTTAAAATACTTCAATCTTTGACCTTGAATATTTTTCAAATGGTAAGATTAATGAAAAAAGTGTTTGAGATAATTTTTGAAGAGCGTTTAATTTGCTATAGTATAAATATTGATAATGCAACTGGTTTAACAATCTATTGGTGATAAGATATGAACATTTTTATATGAGACAAAATTAAAAATGGAAAACTATGATGAGCATAATCTTCCAGTTAATATTAAAAGCTTAGATTTGGTAAGTACTTCCTAGAGGTACCTAGGAACTAGTTTCCGTGTGTCGGATTCAAAAAAAAAACATTTGATTTATTTGACCCACCCTAATACACATGGATTGTATATGTATGTGTGTCTAAAGAATTATTGTAAAAATATCTACTGTCATTGTGATATTGCAAGCAGCTGTTTAAAGCAAAAGTACAGAATTTATTTATTTACATAAATAAATAAAGAAATTGCAAAATAGCACAAGAAGAATTTTTTAATGCCCTGAGAGCAATAAACACAAGCAGCAGAGTGCAAAATCTATTTTTTTTAATATGTAATTCCTGGAAGCATAAGTGGAGCGCAAAGAAGTAAATAGCGATCTGATATTAACGTACTTGAGGCAAAAAAAATCTCACATATTTTATTCAAAACTTAAGTAAATAAGGACCATAAAGTTTCTTGTCGTAAATAGTCGAGTTCTGAGTTGCAAAGTCTGATGGCAACAATTAAAGAGAATCTACTATCGTTTAGATTAATAGACCTAGGTGTAATGAGTTTTAATAAGCTGACTGATTTAGAAATTCATAAATATCGTAAAGTTTCATGGCACTTGGAGTATTGATAGGTCCATGAAAAATATTATGTTTGGAATGGTTATATATTCCACCAAATCGCAAGGAAGAATACCCCTACATACTGAAAATTTATGAACAAAACGAAAATCATACTCTTCCAGCATTGTCGAATGGCAGTAAGTCTAACCAACGTCAAAACAGAAAATACGTATAAGCAGCATAATTAGTTGCAACACAAGTCTACAGCTAATTTTAAATAGAGTGATATCAGATATAGTCCAAAAGAAGCATAAGGAACTATGTGCAAATGAAATTGATTCTTGGTATAAAAAGAATTAGATTTTTCGATTTGTTCAAAAAATGTAGCACCATTGTTCCAAGAGAGGAATGTGCACCAGATTTGCATTACAGCAGGCGATTGACAAAGCGTTTGATTTTAAAGGATATATAAGGATTGCACTGGAGAGAGCCGATTTGATATGTAGAGTCAATTCAGAGTTTGGCTTGTTACTTCCAAAATATATTAAACTGAAAGAGACGAAAAATGAGATGAAAAGGATAGGATAGTAGTTAATTGGCTTTACTTGATAACCTTGAAAACCATTTTAAGTGTTTAGGTTTTTTTAAAAAAATGAAATATATTCTACCATCAATGATATAAAATGGCTGCTGCCAGGATACTTGCTTGAATTTGAATGCATTTTCAAATAATAGTTCATTTTCCAGAAGTTTCAGGCATGGGTCTCAATGTCTTTAGAACAAAGGCTCATAAGAAAACTGTTAAATTGTTGTCAACTCATTAAAAATTTGCAGCAAATCAGAGAAGTTTGTGATTCGAAATTTTTCGATTTTGATGAAAAGTTTCGGGAACGTTGCAAGACAATTTGAGGTCTTAAGATCGATCTATTTGTCTTCACTATGCGAGAGCAATAAATATATTTGTTTAGGTTAATACAAATAACTTTTTTTTAAGATACGTTTTTTTTTTAAATTAAATTTTCAAAAAAATAATGGAATTATATTTCAATTTTCGATTAATTGTGCTTTGTTTTTGACCTCTTTTGTCATGCAATAAATTATGAAAATTAACTATAAATCTTGTATTGAAATAAAGAGTAATATAAAACAATACCAGAGTTGAGTTGAGCACAAAACAGTTGCCAATATTTAGATTCGGCGCAGAAGTGACTAAGTTCCATTTCGTATAACACTTTAACTTTGTTCTCCCTTGCAGTAGCAAATCTCTTCGTTGAAACAAAATGAAATGTGAAACACACGTGTCTGAAGATAAGACCAACTTCTGTGTAGGTGGTTTATTTCAATCAATTGTTTACTAAGTATGTGGTCGTTGTTAACTGAAGTTTAGTGTTAAAGAGTCTGTGAATGCCTTAAGCACCATGTTATTGTATTTTTCCGTCAGTAAAAAATTTATTAAGAATATAATATCTCTAGGATTTTGGGCATTTTTTGCATTTTTAATCACTTTATGTTCAGTTTTACTTGAATTTGGCTCTTTTAGAGACTGAAAGGAGTAGAATATAAATTTTTAAATACTTTTTCGTTAATTAAATAAATTATATAGTGTTTGGTTAAGATCAAAGGACTAACTTAAAGGAATGCTTGCTGGGGTGTGGTTGGCCTAGCTAGACAGTACAGTACAGTAGAGAACAATACAGTACAGTAGAAAACAGTACAGTAGAGAACAGTACAGTACGCTGCAACTGCCCGGACTCTACCAGAATCAGGCTCAAATATCTAGGACAACAACCATGAATTTGTTGAATTTGACGAAATGATATTTTATTTTAAAATAATTCAATTTTTCACCAAATCTGTATCTTCCCAAGAATATTGGCTACACCGCTGTCAACAATCAATAGTTTTTATTTACAGCTTCATAATTTAAATTCAAAATTAAAACCTCTAATTTCAGACGTATTGAGGCTCAAGAAATAACTCTAATGAGCTATGAGTTATTTGCACGTGAAGCAACGCTTTGGCACAACAAATGACAAAAAAAAAAAAAGAAATATTTCTCAATTTTGAAAATCTTTGAGTAGAAGCGCATGTGGGAACCACACGAAGGAATTGCTGTGCCACTGACTAAAAATTTTCAGAACAATAAATATCCTTTAGTTTAAATTCAAAAGTTTAATAGACATTTCTCTGCTTAAAATAAATAAAGTTCATAAAGATTTTTTAATTTCACTCAAAAACTTAAAGCAAACCATTGATGAAAAATTAAAAAAAAAAACCATATAAAGCACACAAAACAAAAGCTTATGAACTGAATAAGTACCAGATAGGAATAAAAATCAAAGTCAATATTTAGCAAAATGCATACGCTTTGGTAATAACGAAACATAATAGCCTTGCTATGTACAAAATGAATGTTCTATGGTTACATGAAATATTTCACCAAATATGAAATTTTATTGCTTTTATCTTTATGGCCATTGCTGCAATATTTCATGCAATCAAACTGCACTATATGGCCATATATTCCCTTTTAGATTTTTATGTGCACTTTTTAGTTTAATTAATGGCCAATACATGCGATGAATTAGATTTTTTAAAAACAGATATAAAACTTATGTTAAGCATAATACGATAAATGTTTATTTGGTAAATGTCATTTAATAATTTAGTGTGGATGAAAAAAATATATTTATATAGTTAAGTAAGTACTTAGTTTTAGGTGAATTAAATTTTGACTAGACATTAATGTGGGATATGTGTAGATATTGCTTGAGCTTATAGCTTTTTAGTTTGCCAATTGCAAGCGTCTTTTCTATATTTTGCACATAGATTCGTATGGCTTTTAAAGAAAACTATGAACTTTTGTCGACTACTCAACATTTTAAAATTTTTCTACTTTTGCGACTATACAATCATTTCAATGTTATTCGAATTGCTCAAAATACATCAGCTTTTACTATTTTTTTAAAGTTTTTTGATCTCTCAACTTTCTCGACTAATTCAAAATTTGACTTTTTAAAATTTTTTCATGATTTTTAAATATTTTTCACCATATCACCATTATAGATTATTGCACAAAAACTTATAGCTAATGTTATCAAGCAAAATTTGTTCTAATTCTGTTGATTATAATATCAGCCATAAACAATTTTTAGCGCCCACATATTACGCCTACTATAATGCTTGCAGGGTGAGTGTCTATGAATTTGCAAACGTTAACGCAGGTTTTTCACAACAAATCCGGATGATATTGATGCCATACAATACATTGTTTTATTAGACCAAACATATTCCATGTAGGAATTGTCACTCCCATCTATTACGCCCATTTAAAGTCTATAATATGAAAAGTTTAATGCTTTACAATTGCACATTTTTCCATTTATCATTTTGATACTAATATTTAGATATTTACACCATAGGATTCTTTGTTTAATTGATCCAACTACAAGCCATGCCATGGAAGATGTGCCACTCCCACCTATTATTCACATATAAAGCCTTATATGTGAAGATTTTGATACTTTACACGTGCTCATTATGCTTGGTATAATAAAGCAAAGCATTGTTTGGCATCACAATCATTTAGATTTGTTTCGCCTTTCTTAGAATATCGTTGTTTACGACCGGATAAATAAAGGGTAATTCAATACGAGGTCCCTTTTCCAACTGGGTTGTTTTGACAGCTGTCATGTATCAAATGGCTTGTCAATATGACATTTGTGTTCAGTATTCAATACGACTCAATCATGCATAGACTTACTCTTGAATAACGTTTATTAATTGTGAAAACTTACTACCAAAATCAGTTATCATTTAGAGAACGTTCTTCAACATCATTTTGGTCGTTATGAGCATCCAACTGAGAGCACTATTCCTAACAGCATTACCAAATTCCGAACCAATTTTACACTGTTGGATATTCATCATTCAACCAGAGTGCATGCAGCCCGTAACTTTGAGAATATTTCTACAGTAGCAGAGAGTGTTCGTGAAAACCGTGAACAATCGATTCTTCGCCGATCTCAGGCTTTGGGCATCTCTTATGGATCTTGAGGCGTGATCTTGGTCTGAAGTCCTTTAAAATACAGCTCGTCCAAGAATTGAAGCTCATAAATGTGGGCGTGAAATGTGAGCGTAAGAAAATCTATCATAGCCTATATCAAACCAAGCATATCTTGAAGTAGCAGTGATTTAACTTTTGATTCATAGAATGCTGTAGGATATAAATTTTCATCAATGTTGTTGAAAATATTTTACTTCATATCTTAAAATCTAACAAAGATATATCGATGAAATTTTATATATTTAGAAAACATTAAAACTGCAGAGATGACACAAAATTTCAAAGCTCTAAGACTCACAGTGTAAAAGATATCGCAACTTGAAAACGCTTAAGTTACAATTGTACCTATATTTATATAAATTTGCTAAATATTTTTCATCCACTTTCAACCTCTTTCGATATATTAAAGCTTTTTACGACTTTTTAATTTTCTTAAAATTTTTCGGTTTTTTTAAGGTAGTGAATCCCTTCGAGTTTACTCATACTTTTAAGTCTTTTTCGACTTCTTGAATTTTTGTCGTTCTTTTTAAAATTTTAATATGAAATTTTTCGTCTTAAGGATTTTTCAACATTTTTGACTAATTCAACGTTTTTCGCCTAGCATCGCCATTGAAGCTTTTTAGGATGTTTTTTCATAGAAATTAGCTAAATAAATGCATAGCCTTAGACTTAAACATTTAGGATTTAAGTCCTCTGTTCGGTAAATATTCATTAAAAAATAGTTTAAGAGAGACCAATTACAAAGGATTTGGCAATTTTTAAAAATCAGAATATCAAAATGTAAGCTCCTGCAACATTTACCCATATGCATATATATTATTGAACTGAAATGTTGCTTTCAGTTTAGATGCACTGAAGAGAAACTAAATTCTAAACAAAACAAACAGAATAATTTTATTCAACTTAAGGATATACTTTCATCACTATCGTCCTCATTTAACCGCATGCTGTTTATACGCCGCAACGTCTCATGTTGCTTTTTCCACTTTATGGGTGTTATAAACTTAGTTGTTGTTGTTGCTATAGCGCTAGTTGCTATTTGTACGTTATTGCTCCATGTAATTTGCATAAGAAATACCACGGTGCTCCATTATTTTATCTTGATTGTGTGCTCCAAGAAGGTGCTTGCGAATGTCTCTCTAAGGAAGTAATAAATTTTTTGTCTATAATTTTTCATGCTTATCCGTAGCAAATTGTTGCTTTTTGTAGTTATTGTAAATGCTTTTGGTCTTGTTGTTATTGCTATAATTGTTATTGCTATTGTTGCTGTAAATGTGGTTGATGTTTTTGTAATTTGAGTGAATGCCTTTGATGTACCGCAACATAGAACTCTTAATTGAGGGGAAAATGCAAATTTTTTGCATATCTTTATGTTGCTATTTTTGCTGGTAAAACAACAAATTGATGTTTTGCTTTCTCAAATGAAATGTTGAGAATATTTTTTTGAATTTTGTGATTTTTAGAATGTTGTCTGGTATTTTTGGATTTTATTTAAATTTACTTTAAATTGTGGAAATTCACTAAAATTTCAACTTTAAATTTACTTAAAATTTACTTAAAATTCACATGATTTCATGCAATGATGAAATTAATTGGGCGCATAACTTCTCTTGTGCCTTTAACTCCTAATGGATCGTAGTGCCTCCACAAAACTCTTCCAAAGTGCACAACCAGTAGCAAGTGCTTTCAATTCTTTCCAAAACTTCCGCGGTTCCTGTTCTAGTGATCGTTTCCACATGGACTTAGGATGGCTGTGTATCTGCTACCTCGAGTTGATGATTCTCACAACGTGTGTCTAATCTATTTACATTTTCCAGGTTTGATTTGAATGTATATTGGATCTTGACGACAACCAAAGCAACCAAAGATTGTATTCCCAAAATAAACTGCCTTTCACTTTTTAAGTGTTCAAATATCTACCTCTAGAGTACGCAGTATACAAAAATTTCGTTTTGCATCACTTAATAATTAATTAGTTGTCAATTAAGTAACTTCTTCCTTTCAAGTCTGACTTTTTATTACAGGTAACTACATTATGGAAACTGTTTAAAAATAATTTACTAATACTAAATGAATAGTAATAGCAAAATCCTGTCCGAAAATGAACTTCCTTTTTTGCAAAAAAGAAAAAGAGATTTTTCATAAAAGTTTTCTGCATCTTAAACTGTCTCTCTGGTGAATTTAATTAAAAACTCATTTCTTCTTAGACTTCAAACGACAGCACTTTAACTTAAAATTTTACTGATGCTGCTTTGGTCACTCCCATGGCGATTGGATGAGCAGCTCATAGGATGCTCATAAGTTGTAACCATGATAACGGAGATTAGCTTTTTGAGTTGATGTCGTTGGTGGTGTTGCAAGGAAAGTACGCTTTTTTAATGCACTCGTAGTTAATTTGCCAGGAGGTTCATTTAAAGCGCTTATTTTGATAAGCGTGTTGCCACTGTAAAGCAAATTTGTTTTGATTTGAACACAAAACATTGCAACAAATTTGGTTGTGGAGCACTGCTGAAAAGATTTTTGATAGTCAACAGAGTGTCGTAGCGATTTTAGCATAAAAATATTTTGGTCTTACATCAGAAACAGCATTTTTCAGCTGCTGCGTGATTTGATTTTTTACAAAAAAAGCTTTAAATTCTGAATTATTTTCCATGTCATTTCCCAAAACATAAATTTTCTTTTTGATAATTTTTCCAAAATCTGGCAATACTGCAAATTTTCCATTGCTATTCATTAGCATTTCATCTCTGCTGATTTTATATTGCATCCCTAGAGACAACAGTTGCCACCTGCTGATGCTGCTGTAGCGATCTTAGATTCAGATTTAAATGCTAAGTGTGTCGTAGCAGTGATGCCTATTTGATAAATTCTGCTTGTAGGTATGTCCAATTTCTATTCCTTATCCTTTTATTACCGACTTTCTTCTTACTTTTTTGTGTGTGTGTTTTTTGTTGTTGTCGTTTTGTAATCTCCGCCCTGCTAATGACAAAATTAAAATCCTTCCCAAATGTCGCATACATTGTGAGTTTGTTCCAAGGACATGCATAATTTCTTCTAATCATGTCGTTTCAGTTAAGATAAATTTGTGTTTTTTTGCAGTTATTTTTATGGAGAATTCAACAAACTGTTTCAATCGTTTTGTTATTTTAAAATGTTGAGTTCTAAGGCATATTAAATTTGACGCTTAAGTATATTTTTCATAGTTTTTTCAACAAAAAAGATAACTGCCATGAATTTTAAGAGTTCAATTTTCAATGTGCATAGGCTTTGAAGTGATGTTTAAATTTGAATGACACTAGAAATGACAAAGCCCACTTAAGTGAAGCAAATTTTTGCACCAACCTAAAGGGAATGCTTGGACATAGATTTCAGAAACAACGAAGAGTGGCCCCCGGGTCCTAGAAAGCTTCCTCTAGGGCTCATTATCCTTTAAAGAGTTTTTTGCGTCAATTGATGTTTACAGTTCGAAAGATCGAGGCTCGACAAAAATTTTCGTTACTGAAAAAAAAACTCTCTATTTATTTGAAAGAGAGCGGTATTGCAACTGTTCGTTCGCCCCGGGCGCCAAATATGCACGGAACGCTTCTGCATGCGAAGACCCTGTTTGAACTAGTTTTATAAAAAAAATTACCCCAATCAGCAGAAAGTTTATTTTAGATTCCACATCAAAAAAAAATTTTTTCCAAAACAGATTTTGAACACAACTTAGGGGCGGTGAGAACATCAAAAAGTTTTTCAGTTTCAAAAAAAATTTTTTTTTTTGCTAATATCAGCAGAGCCATTTTTCGACTCTGTCATTAGAATCCAGATCCATTTTTGTACTTCTCCATTGATAGCTGTGAGTATATTTATTTTTTTCCCTACTGAATCCAGAAAGGATATTTCTGTGGTCACCTTAAGTAATGTTCAAAATCGATTTTATCTACAATATATTTTTATTTAAAAAAATGTCCTCAAAATGTAGCTTGTACATGTCTGAAATTAGATTTTAATTTTTTCTCGATCTTATGATTGGAGCCGCCTCTGGTGATGTATGCTGGGCGACATCTAAAGCCTATCTTTGAACTTTCTCCATGAAACAGGTTTTCATTGCATTATGGTCTTTGCGGCCCTTTGTAATTTCCTAAAATCGATTTTAAACTTCAACACCAATCGGAAGCTATTCAAGAACCGTTTAGCTACTACAGCTATTAGCCTTTTTTAGCTATTAAGTTTTTAATCAAGAAAAAGGCTATTTAAAAGAAATGATGAAAATGCAAAAGTTTTGTTATTATTCCTAGCTTTTTTGCACTTTAAAGCTTCAAACTTAATAGCTAAGAAGTTTAATAGCTGTAGTAGCTAACCTTTATTATAACTACAAGAAGCTGAACTTTAATTTTCAGTGTCTTGTGGCATAGCTTTAGCTGCTATTTTTCACATATGAAATTTCAATCACTCATTTCAATACCTTTTTAACGATATATACAAATCTGGTTTTAGCCTATTACGACCAACGTTCAGAGAACCTTTTGTTTTTAGTACGACATTTTGAACCCATTGAAAAAAACTTGTTACAGTATGTTTCAAGTGTTTTATGTTCCAGTACATTTAAATTGTATCCTTCTTTAAGCATTTTTTGCTCGTAAAAATTTTGTCACGCTTGTTACGTATATTGTAAAGGATTACAGCGGCCATTGCTTTCTCGACTCGAATAAAAAGCATTTAGTTTTGAAGTTTACGCTTATAGCTTTTGAGAAAATTGGGAAACTTTTAATTTAGGTTTAGTTATTGTGTGCAGTAAGCATGCTGTCTCGTGGACTCTCTCTCTGTTTTGGTTAATTTTTAAATGATCGTCATTTCAATAAATGGAACAATCAGACACACTGACGCATAAGGCTAGATCAACTCAAACGAAGACGCTTATTATGTATCCTTCTGTGCGCAGTTAATATAAGGACCAAGTTTTTATACTACGTAACGTTTAAATTGATGGCGTTCCTTATTTTGTCAATAATTTCGAAACCTGAAAACAGTGATTTTGAATCGTAACTACATGACTTGTGATAGTTCCTCGTAGAAAACCCAGTAAACAGTGAGAGCATCATTCGTCAGGTAGACTCTTTTTATTTACAAAAACTATTTCAAATTGACTGAAGTTGATTGCACGCTGGCATATGAAGTGTGCTGTGCTTCGTGACGTTCGCGACGAAATAATGATGCATCCAATAGAAGCAACATAAGGACATAGAGTTGTAAGGGAGGCGTAATACTTTTTAGGACAGCTGCAAGCTTTTAATTAGCACCGGGTGCGTGTAACTCTCAGTGAGTATATATTTGTTTACAATGTATTGAAATCTGAAATATTACATTGTAGTTTACAATGCAACAATCTTCGACAAATGAGATAAAACGTAAAATAATTTTTTTTTTTGTAAAAATCCATAAAACAACTCAACTGTAAAATATAGTTTTTTTTAATGCTTCAACAGTAAGCTGCAAAAATATATTCAAGAGCATAATGCTAAATAAGCTATAAAAACTACTTAAAATAAACTTTATGGATTTTTTTCGAACTCTTTACAGTTTTGTTCAAGTTGATAATTAAATTTTGTTTGAAGATTCCTTATAAGAAAAAAAAAATCCTTGACACATTTCGCTTGTTAAGTGTGAAAAGTTTGCAGCTTCTTTCTTCGGCGTGAGTTTTCATTTTAATATTTTCTTTTTTCTATTTGCTTTACGCCTTTTTTCAAGAATATCCTTATAAGCGATGTCAAAAGAAAAAAGAAAAAGAATAAGAAAAATGTAATAAAAGTGAAATACTTTTCAATATTGTACAATACAATACTTGTCGTTGTGGTTACATAAGATAAACGAAAAAAATATTAATGTAAAGATTAACCCATTGCAGCTAAAATATTATGGTCGAAAATTTTAAAGTTATTATATGTAAGCTTTGCTAAAATCAGTTAAAGGTGACAGTGACTTTAGTGAGTGTTCTAGAAAAACTTTAAGTTTCTTGAAATAATGCTCTAAGGAACTGAATGGCTTGCAAAAGGACTGATGAAATTTTCAGTAGATTACACTATTATATTGAACAATTAATTACTTTATTAGAACAAAACTTTTTTGTATTGAAATGATAAATAGAAAATTTTGAATATTTTGTATATTTGAAAAGTTGTTCTGCAATGAAGCACATTACTCTTAAATAAATTTTAAGTCTACATTACCAGCGTGGCAGATAATGGGTTAAAAGAACTTTCAAAAAGATATATTAAAAACAGCGGATGAAAAGCGAAAAAAGGAAATTGAACATCCGATTTGAAGCTTTGTGCAAAGTGCTGCTGCACAAGGGCGAGGATTCCCAGCTAACTAAATAGAACAATGTTGAAAAAGTGTCGTTGGCAACTGGAAAGTTGCCTTGACATGGACGCAGCGGGTGAAGCAAAGAAATATCAGACGGTCATTCGGGAATTTGCCTAACGGCGGAAGAAAAATCTGTAACCATGGCAATGTCAGCATAATTACAGTGAAACGGCAAGGGAACAGCAACTACTAAATGTTCAGCATTGGTCTCTATGGAATAAAGATAGAGCCAAGTGTTGAAGATGATATTGTGATTGTACAATGAGGTAAATAGGTACCCAAAGGAAGGAAAGCAGATTGCTGTTGAATTGATGAGATGACATTGGTGAAATAATTGTGGAACGTAAGAAGAAGAAAAACCAAAAGCGCTGAAAGTACAACAAAGTAGGTAGGGCTATGTAATGAATGATTAGTTGGTGTTGGTTTTGAATGCTGCAGGATTACAGTAGAAAGAAGTAGAATTTTTATGAATTAAATACAATAAAACTTTTAAGAGCTGAGCTCTTTCGTATTTTGTTTTTGGTTTTTTCTGTGTAATAACACTTAAGATTTTACTATTAATAATTGGATTTGTCATAAGAAGTGAAACGAAACGTTGCTTGCAGTAGATTTTTATGTCCTTTTAAGAAATGAATCTTTTCAATTTAATATTTGTAATAAAATTGAAGTTGAAAAAAAATATCTCACAAATCTCACTTGTTTCGCTTCTGTGAAAGACAACATTGTAAGTGTCATTAAAAAAACAACATAAAATTTCGTTATTTTGATTGCAACTGAATTGGATTTGGTGCAGACTTTAATACATAAATTTTAATTTGACTTATGACAAAATGTTAACATAATAAGTTTTTATATTAGAGTATATAGGCATTGGATGAGGAAATACAAATACATAATATATTAATACTTCTAAGTCTTTAAGCATATTGCTTTACTTTAAAATACTAAAGCATAAGTACCCACAATTGTGCTATCAATCAAAAACTCACCTTTAAGGATGTGTTTCAAATACCACATTATCGGCTGCCTCACCTTCCACATTCTATCACCATCATATTAAGACGATCAGTTGCTGTCTATTTTATAATTGTCGTTTTTATTGGTTCATGTGTGGTTTTGGCCCTTTTGCGGTTGTCTCGGTCGTTTCAGCTGCTTCATAATGATTTCAACACTTTTGTTTGACTAAAGGCTGTTAAATAGCTTGCTTTGTTGAACAACCCAGTTGAGATCTAAGCTGCAGATGACAAATTCTGTAAAAAAAAAACAAAAATTTTTTTTTTCGGTGTTTTTGATTTTGCTACAGAAACAAATTAACAAAAATGATTAAAAATTTTCAAGATGGATGTAGGAAAAAAATTTCAACCTTTATTAGTGTTATCTCTGAATTACGATTGCTTATAGAGTGAGTTCAATGATGTTTATAATGCTAGTTAAGGCCATCACGATTTAAAAACTGATTTTATGTAAGAATTATATATTATATTCAGAAAGTAACGAAAAGTAACAAAAACTTGTGTCGAATATATATAAAAATTTAATGTGGGTTGAAAAATGCTGAATGTTTACATCAACAGCATATTAATAATAGTCAAAGAGTATAGTAGATATGGAAAAAGGTCGATAAAAGTTAACAAGTATCGAAAAACAATGAAGTAGTTGAAAAGTTTTAAATAGTATCGGAAAATATCAAATATATTGAAAAGTATCGAAGTTCTAATACTGCAGAGTTTGTCTTAAGTTGAAATGTAACAAGAAAATATCAAAAAGTATCGAGTAAATATTGAAAAAATCGAGATTAGAAGAAATGATACAATTGAAATCATTGAACATATCGAGATATTATTAACTGCCACTTAAACTGCTTCCCAACTACTTTACTAAATAATCTAGATTTTATGCATATTATAAATTATAAAATAGAATGAAAACTAAAATATTCTAGAGAAAACATAAAGCATATTTGAGTACATATCGGCGCCCGAGTTTTCTTTTGCTTCATACGCCACTTTTTGACAGCTTGAGCTAAGACTTGTTAAATAGGGTTTGAAACATTATCTTTCAAATGCTGTTGTCGCAATACATCTGTCTCTTTTAGTTTCTGAGGTATGCGGTATATACTTTGCTCCATAAGCCGCATTCTTAAATTTTTTTATTAATTATTTTCTTTAGAAATATTGGTTTATGGTCCAAGTTTTATATGAAAAAAAAAAAAATGTTTTGTAAATTATTTGATCCATATGCTTAATATATCTATATATATTTATTTAAAAGCTAAGTAGTTATTATTTGATCCATTGCAATAGTTTCTAACTGCAGGTTTGCTCCATATACTACATGGGAAAAATAAGTTTGCCATTGATTTATACTGTAAGGAGTACACTGTCCACTATGACTTATCTGTTAAAATATCATATAGCTGCAAAAGTGCTTTGGTCTCATTTTTCAAATTTAGCACAGATCTACCCAATTTATCAACATACTGTTTAATTCATATTTCGATGGTACGTTTTCCGAGCAATTTTTTCCTTTTAAGGCTCAAACTTTCTTTTTCGATTTTTTCGGAATACACCTTCAGTCATATGGAGCAAGAGAGAATTCAGGCGACGATATATAAGTTGAAAATAAGCTCTTACGCGAATTTACTACTTCTTTCAAAGACACAAAATTTGCTGACTCTGAAACAATTGAATAGCAATTTCTCCTTTATTGTATATCATAGATATAGATTGTAAAGTCAGCAATTTTTATAATGCTACTGGGGGGACAAAATGTTCTACAACGTGCATGCCTACAATGTTATTGTTATTGCTGCTTCACATTGTTGTTGTGCTTTTGGTCTTGTGTTGCACACTTAATTGCAATATGTTGCAATTAATTAACTCATTCACATCATTATTGCTATTAAATTATGCTCTTAAGTTGCATGCACACATGTCATTTTAGGCATATTAGCAACTTAAAGCAAACTTAATTTGCTGTGGTCTCATAGCATCTGTGTTGAATGTTAGGTATGACTTTGGAGTGTTGAAAAACAAAAGGATAGATATGGTCAACTTCTGTAAAAGTGCAAAAAGTGCTTGTGAATACCAAAAAAAAGAGACTTTCTTCGTTACTAAAGTTATGAGCAAACTGAGGACTAGCGTTATATATAACAAGTTTTGAGTTTCTCAAAAACTCTTAAGTCCACAAATTTTAGCTGAAACCTTAACTAGTGAAGGTAAGGTTTATCAAAAAATTATTTTAGATTAAAATTATTTTGAATTCTTTTTATTATTACTTTCAATAAAGCTATTGAAACATAAAAAAATGGACTGTAAACATTAAACGAGTGTTTTCGTAAAAAAGTCCATTTGAATACTTACCCACACACTCCCCTATATAAAGACATAAAAGAATTTATTGATGTATGGCAAATTTAATGATGAGGTTGACAACTACATATACGGCATATTAAACTCTTTATTACAAGCACACAATTTTCTTCATTGCTCATAAAATTTTAATTATCTTTGAAATCTTTTCATTGCTACTTAAATTAAAATGCTGTTTAATTTCTGGCAGCTCGTATGTTACACACTTTGGACTATATTTAAGCTTAATGTTTTTTAATATTTAATAATAATATTAATGTTGTTGCTTTTTTCACCCAAATGATTTATTGAAAGTTACACACTTAATTACTTCAATTAATTTCAGACATTCAAAAAGAAATTCTTCGGAAAAAAGAGTTACATTCTTAATGGAAAACTCTTCCACCAGTCTGATTCAATTTTTACCAATCAATAGCGTAAGCATCATGTTCCTTGCTGCTCCTTACATTCAGCAACAAAAATAATTTTAACTATATTCATTTTTCAATACAATCCAAACTAAGGGATGACTCAATTTTGTCATCTTCCAACATGCCATAATTTAACGCTGTGCAATAACTTAATTTATGTGCTAAATTGTATTTCATCAAAATGAAAGTCACGTGACTTCAAGGCGAATTTATTTATAGCATGGTCTCTTGGCAAAGGGTAGCAAGCGATTCGTGTAAGCACAAAATAGAAGCTAAAGTTGGCAACACAAGTTTGTGTGCAATCAAAAGTATTAGGAAGAGTTCTTTGGAAAGGACTTAAGGTGCAATTGGGAAAACAGCATGACAGTATGATAAAGAGTTTGTGTAAGAAAGAGAGGACCCCCAAATTTTGTTTGTGAGCTGCTTGCAAAATGTCTATGTATAGATAATTAATATCAATACGTTGAAAATGTAAGTAAATGAGTTGGAAAGTATAAGATATTGGCAGGTATTGTTTACAAAGTTGTTTGAACCAAAATAAGAGGAAATAAAGTACAACAATTTAAACATTTTCTTTTTATAATGGAACAATTGAATAATTTTTATTAAAGTTAACAAATATAAGACATTTTAATAAAAGTTTTCTTATAACTAGTATACTGAAAACTACTCGTTTATACATAATGAAATTATAGCTGTTTTCAATGTTCGCGAGCAAATAAATAAAAAGTCAAACAATATTCCTATAAAATATCAATTTATTGAAATTATTTGCGCAAATAGAAACAAGCATGCAAGCATAGCAAATCATTTAATGGCAAATTAATGTGTTTGCGATTTTCTTTTGTTTTTAACATATTTATCGGTGACACTTGTCTTTTGAGTCTTTCACTCTACCATTTTCCTAGAAGGATCTGGGGATTGCTAAATGAAAAGTCCCATTGAATATGATGTTTCATAGTAAAAGTGTAGCTTATCACATGGTACAGCATAACAAGCGACCTTGATTAACCCCAGCGTTGGTTTGCGATGAAAGATTTTTGTTGTGGACGATGCAGCATCGACAAATGTGATAGTGCTGAAGTTAGTAATGAAGTAATAAGTTCCAATGCATTTCAGATTTACTCTCTCTATGTGTATCCCATTCAAGCCAATATTGAAACGAAGAAATCGTACGTGAAAGTCCATTTACTAATTGCATATTTGCTATAGTCCACTCAGATTTGAGCTAGCTGTCTACGAAGTGATCTCTAAAGTTTGCTTTAAATGCCAGAATCGTGATTCCACTGTAATTTATATATCTTTTTTGAACTTTAATAAGTAAGCTCTCAAGTCACTCTTCAGAAGTCTGCATTCATACCAAGAGCTCAAACCAGTTGAACTATTAAGCTGTGCCCTACTCTTAATACCACGGCAGGTGCAATGTCGTGATTTAGTGCTTTATAGACCTAAAGTTTTTCGATGGCCAGCGAAAAAAGTTCAAGAAAAAAAGACAGCCGATATTTTTTTGAAATTTTTGTTGGCCAAATTGGTAATCTATAGCCATAGAGCTGAAGAGCTTACAAGAAAAAAATGCAGTAGTTGCTGAAACTTCAAAATAATTTTAATAAATTATCGCCCTGAGATGCTAAATAATTTTCAAAGTTTTTCGTTTTCTACTCGAAAGACTACTGTGTTCTATGACTTAAGTGAATCAAATTTTTCGAATTATTAATAAATTCAATTAACGCACAGAATCTTAAGAATCATTTAAAGCCAAATAATTTGCTCATCACCGACAGATTTCAGCTTTCAAGCATTGACAGTACTAAGCACATTATAAGCAGTGTGTGTGTAGATGACAAAGAAAACGGACTTCTTGCAATATTTTCAAAGATCTACACACAACAACAGTTATTGGAAATGTACTTGAGTGTAGACTGTATGTCAGACAACCCAGTAGGTAGGAGCAGGACCTAGCAGCGCTAGCAATTTCAAATATATTTGTCCTCAACACAGATACAAAATATTTTTACAGTGGCAACACTGGTTTACAGAATATGTGTGTTTAAAGATTTGAGAAATCGTAAGGTATGTACTACTTCAAATGCCATCATTCAGTTTTAAAAAAGGTATTGTTAACTGAATTAGCCACTTCGTTTATTAACCTTGTCAACCTCATCACTGAGTCTTAAAACTAAATCATTTTTTACAAAGATCGCATATAAAATATATTTCTTTAAGTCATATACTCCATGCCAAGTCGGATAATGGGCCGCCAAATCGTTTTAGAGCTTCATAAATACATAGATGAATTGTAAATCTGAAGGCCGGCGGCAGTTGCGTTCTCACGTCTAGTTAGTTAGCGTGACTTACATAAACATTCAACCAAGCAAAAGTTCGACTCTCTGTAATATTTCAGCCAAATCTATTAAGCCTTATAGGAAGCGAGTTCCATTTGAAGTGTTTTTAAAAATTAAGAAATATAAAGTTTTATTATTTTATTTATTTATTAAAATTTCATGTTTGATCGCGTGATTAAGTGAACTATATTCCCTGTGGCTCAATAATGAGGATACTTCCATCCACAAAAGCATGTGTTCTCATCCAAACACAAGCCATCTTGATATCCTTTTTCTTTACAATGATTTTTGCAATATGGACAAAATATGATGACGGCATCTGTGTCCATTAGAAAAGTGAAGAGCAAAAACGCAGTATAAAGTAAAATTGCTGGCTTCATTTTATTTGATGAAATGTTCAAGTTTTTAATAGATTCTTTTAGTTTAAAGTAAAACTTTGACGTGAATTGTGTTTAGAATAATCCACTTTATTTATACTCCAATATCGATATTTGGCGAAAGTAGTTAAAAGTAACTAATGGGCACGTTTCAATGGCATATATATTCAATTTTGTTGCATATTAATTAGCAGTTAAGTATCAGTGATGGTATTTTCAATACATTTGTATTTAGTGAGTAGAATCGCGTTGTGAAACTTATGCATAAAGTACTCATTGAACTCATTTTTAGTACAGTGTGTACAATGAGCGAAGTTTCAGTACGTTGCCGGATTTTGAGTACATTTTCAATACAACTAGACTCTTCATATTAATTAGATATTTTTAGAGTTTTTAACGGAACATACTTAAGTTCTGTACAAAAATACTAACTGAAAACGACATTATATCTAGTTGAGAATAGAACTTGATTTGCCAGTTGGTATGGAAGCTCTAAGTTAAGCAAAAATCATAAGCTTGATAGAGTTTTTCAACGCAATGTAATGAAACTTTGTACAGATAAATGGGTGTGGTACCTTCCATGGATGTGTAAACTTAAATAATTCATAATTTTGAGATTCAATTCAGCTCAGTAATAATTTTGTTGATTTTAATTCATTACATTTTAATTTTTTAATAAGTAATGCTTTTCGCTGCTATATAATCATTTTGGAAATGTGGCAGTATTTGAAAATATTAAGGGTAAAACCTTAAGCAAAAACCACACTAAGTTTGATTTTAGTCCCTTAATTAAAAACTATTTAAGACAAAAATCAAAGTTAATTGAGATACTGAATCAACTCGTTCGCGCTGTTGAAGATCACTTGTTGTATGATGTCAAGGCATAATTTGGAGCTGATTGAAATGCGTTTCTGCACAATTAATCAAAACAACCGAAGCGTATGTTAGAAGAGGAAGAAAAATTGATTCGAAAATCAGGAGCTGGGTATAAGATTTTTATCATTTTTTAAAATTTTACGTTAAAGATTAGTATGAGCTTTGTTGGCTAATACCAATGAATCTGAAGTGTGATATTGTGATGCATTTGAGAGTGCAGTTTGAAGTGTGTCCACTAAAGTATGACAATCTACAAATTGTTTACTGATTGTAGTATCGTCAGCAAAAAACAAGCTCTCATCGTGTCTTCTAGCTTGTTTTATTTAGATGCACTCGCATATGTGTTATTCTCTTTTATTAAATCAAAACTGATTTTAAAAAAAGATTTTACAGATATTTAACAAAATTCCAACACGAAGTTATCAATGCATACGTTTCATTAGGTAATGAGTTAGCACATCTGGCATCTATTTATTGATAGTACTTTTTTTTAGCGGAACTAACTAACTAGGCACACTGCTTCTCAGAAGTTTATAGTGACTTTTGTGCCAGAAACTTAAGACAATAAAAGATGCTGAAATCTGTTTAATGGCTTAAGTTAATTACTTCGTGTGCTTGAATATAACAAAATTTAATGCTTGTTACACTCATTTTTTAAAAATCCTCAGCACGTTTATTTATCGCCAAATTTCTTTGAGTCGCTCTGATTGTTTGTTGGTGAAATTTTATTTTATATTAAAATTTTTTAGCTTTTATTTTTAATGCTTCATTCAAACAAGAATTATCCTCAACTGAAGCGTTTGGTGTTGATTTGTAATCGTCAGTGTACATAGAAGGAATAAATTCTACTAAGAGAACTGTTCGGAAAAGTGAAGTGCTTTTCATCTTCCATTATGTTGAGTTTTAAGCATCACACGCTTAAGACGAAGTGCGCGACAACATTTTGGTATTTTTGAAGCTTTTTTTGGGCGTAATTCAGTTGCTTTTATATGTTTTCGGACTTGCACCTTCTTCTTCGTCAAAATTCGATGCACAGCAGTTTGCACAATACCGATTTTCTGGAAATTTCCTTTTGGGATTGCCTAAATCTGTCTTTTGAGCATGAAATCAGATTCTTCGTTTTTCTATTACTAAAAATAGCTGGCCAGCCGGGTTTTTTGTTTACTTTCTTGGTCCTCACCATTACGGCAATCACATAATATATGAAAAATAGTGGAACGTAATACTATTTCAGTATTGCACACTTCTAGAACTTGCTTTGTGGACATTTGTCCAAACAACGAGGTGGCACTTTTTCGGAAATACAACTAGTACGACACATTGAATGCAAGTAAGCAAACGCACACACTGTTAGTTCTAAGTATAGGTACCGTTACACCTACACTGGAAATTACCAGCTGTATCTACCACCCAAAGCATACTACAAATGCATCATTCTATAAACCAAAAGCTCTTCCTCAAAGAAAGAAGCGAATGGTATAAGAATGGTTGGGAGTTTATTATGACTGATGGCTCCAAAGATTTTAGTTTCACTTCATGTGCTATCGTTTTGGGACGGCGGAGATTTGATAAAAAAGGTAATTTAATTCACCCAAACCTCTGTTTTTACAGCTGAACTTTTCGCTATCGACGCAGCCATTACGTTTACTTAACTAAACTAAAAAAGGAAAATATGTAATCTGTTCCGACAGTAAGTCGTCAGTCACGGTCAACGACACGCTTGTTGCTAAAATCAGCAATAAAATATCTTAAAACTGTATTAAACTTAAAGTTACGTGGATTTCTGGGCACTGTGGTATCTCCGGCAATGAAAATGCTGATGCAGAGCCAGAAGAAAATTGCCAATCTTCAACTTTCTTCTTTGAAGTCAATGAGAGATCGGATATACTTCGCTATGCCAAAAACTACCTTGAAGAACTAAAATTACAGGAATGGAAAATATATCCACAACCATACATTAACGTTAACCCTGATCCTGCGACACCTGCGCTTCCAGTGAATTTTCCAACGCATGAATTAAACGATTTTACACGGCATCGGCTGGGTCACACTAAGATCACCCACGAGCACCTGCTACTTGGCCAACCTGCCACCAACTGCACGTTTTGTGGATTTCACATACTTTCCATTAAAGCATTTCATGAGTATACATATTTTTATTTGTATGAGAACATAGTTTTGAGAAGACCTCATACAATCGCTAGCAGGCCTTCTCTGAGGCAGCCCTTGCTCAATTGCCTCATGGGAAGCTTATACGCAACGAAACATAAATGTGTGTGTTTATAGATATTAGTACACATACACAAATGCAATTCGAAGAATGCAATAAACAATGATTCATAAGCTGTAAGTTTGTAGTTCAAAGCTTAATCCTTTCACGTAAATGCTGTGCAACGGTGTACCCAGTACATACGAAAAACAATATTGCTCACACATATAAAGCAAACATATGCGGTATACATATCCTTAAGTACATGAAGGAGTAAAGTAGCGGAGTGATGAAGCATCAGCATATTATGATACGCGTTGACATTTGATGTCAGGCATTTGTATTGTAAATTGAACCTTAGAATGTGTTATCTATAATTTTTTTTGCTCATACTGCTGCTTCATATCTCTGATGCATCCTTGTTCACTTGGTTTGATTTCTCATTTTATTGTGGTAATGGTTATGCACGTACTAGCGTACTAGCACATCACTGGAGGGAAAGTGCAAGTATGAGAATTGATGGCAACGATGAAATCGATCAAATCATTAGAATGAAATAACTGAAATGTTGACGATATTGTGCACAAAACGCACTGTGGCTTGGCGTCGAAATTTCTTGAAATAATACAGTATCCAGGAGTTATGTGCAAGACATAATGTCTGAGACATTAAGTATTGAAGACAAAATAATGGAATGTGAAGTATAGAGCATAAGATATTTTTACTCATGGGTGATTCTGAAAGAAAAATGCAATATCTTTGTACAAAGTTTTTCGAGCACTCGGAGACTTTTTGAACGTATGTATATTAAGGATTTTGTCGTTCTTTAATGGCAGCGAGATCCCTTGAATGATCTTTATCATATTTAAATAGAGAATTTACGTTAAATGTCACTGTAGTGTGACAAAATAACCTACACTACTCTTATTCCAAAAAAAAATAAACGATGTCAAATATCAAGCGGAAAAAGAATAGAAAGCTGCGTGGTCATGGAAGTCACGGTCACGGCCGTATTGGTAAACATTGTAATTATCCTGGTGGTCGCGATAATGCTAATAGTATGCATCACTATCGTATCAATTTCGACAAACACCATCCTGGCTACTTCGGTTAAGTTGGTATGCGAAACTTTCACTTAAGACGACAACACAAATTCTGCCCAACCAATAATTTGAACAAATTGTGGTCACTTTTGAGTGCAGATAATATTCAGGAGTTGCAGAAAAAAGAGAGCACCAAGGCTTCAGTCATCGATTTAGTGCAATTTGGCTACTATAAACTTCTGGCTCGTCGTCATCACTTATCTAAGCAACCCATTATTGTTAAAGCTAAATACTTTACAAAGAAGGCTGAAAACAAAATCAAGGCAACTGGGGGCGTCAGGTTGTTAAAAGCTTGAGTTATGATCTCCAAAATTACATGGGATTGGATTTGAACATCAAAATTTATTTTTTTTATAAATAAATTTAATTTGAAACAGACCATTTTAAGTGTTTCGTTGCTATCATTCGAGTTTCCAAGTGCTCAAAAAAAGTTCCGCTTCTTTCTGTTGAAAATGTCTTGCACTTTTTTTGAAAATCGCTCATATATATGTGCGTTATATACAAGAATGACTGATATCTGTCGAATAAGAAGAATTCTGAATGAAGAATTTTGGTTTTGCTTTACTTTTTGTTTAGCTTCGCAAGATATCAATGCAAAAAGCAAAACATATCAGGCAAAGAATTTCTCACTCATCGGTTTAAAGTTCACTGATGATTCCATTTGGCAATGGATGAAACTATTTAGTACGACTAGCTTTAGTCCAGTTTTTTTGTTTTGTTTAATATTCTTATAGACATATTTTGATGCTCGTACTTTTTGAGTTTTCTTTACTTTATCGATATTATACCATGCATAAGTCAAACTCCGATTTCTGCAACAAATTGTTAAAGATTTTTAGTTTCTATACCACTGTAAAAGCAAAACGCTGATAAAGTTCACTTAATATTACACATGATGACAAAAAGGAAAATATGCCACTTGTCGCTGTCACTTGACGTGAATAAATATTTGTTTGATATTCTTGCAAACGAACATGCTATGCGTAATCCAGCGCTTTTTTTGACTGCTACTATTACTGTTACTACCATACTTTTTACAACTTTTTCTACTTTATCGATAAATAAAAGTCTGACAGCTGTCTGTGGGTGATTAAATGAGAAAAAAGATAATACGTTGATTTATTGTGTTGTGTAGCATGTAAGATGAAAGTAAAATGAAAAAGGATTCAGCACACTTCCTTGACATATGCACAAAGCGATGGCAAAAAAAGTTAAAAGCAAGATCAAGTGGAAACCATTATTGGAAAAGCTCATTAGTAATATATTAGTAATATGTGTTTAAGCTATCTTTGCTTTTATCTGCGTTGTGCTGCATTTGAATTTAGAGCGTTAACTAAGATGTTTTTTTTTTCTGACTGTTTTCTTAATTGGATGCTATTATGTTACTTATTATACAAAAATCAATCAAGGATATAAATAAATTTCCATGTAATGTTTGTCTTAAGCTGCTGTTATAATGATATTTATATGTTTATATAAGAGCACGAAGTCAAGTGGTTACATCAAAGACAACAAGTTAAACGATTGATTGAATGACACTTGTACTTAAGCTGTTTTGATGTCAAGTAAATTTTCTTGTATTTTTTAATTGATTTAATAAGAAGTGTGTAATTTAAGATATTAAACACATTGCACTTAAGTGCTCACATCAAACCTTAGCTGACATTATAAACAGCCATTTCTACTCTACAGTCATAAATGTCATAAACAGCCAATTGCAATTACAACCATAGTCGTGCTCCAAATGACAAATTTTTTTTATATTTTTTTCAAAATTTTTTTTTTTTAGTTTGTTTCTCAACTTAAGTTTGCAACAAATTGGCACTGTACAGGTATATTGCCGCAATTAATTAAGCCAAGAAAATAAACTCAATTAAAAAGTGTCATCAACATTTTTGTTGTGGCAATGTAAGTGTGCAAATAACAAATGGTGCAAGTTAACTTGAAGTGAAAAGCCAACAAGAAAAGCTATAAGCAAGCATTTAAAGTCATACGTGTGCTTGCAGTATACTTCAGCAATTCCATTGCTGGCTATAAATTTTTGTTAAATACAAAATGCTACAATGTAAGAAAGTAAAGGACTGAAAAGAACATGTTAGGTTTTAAAATATTTAATTCAATTATGTGCACGTTTGTATGTATGTCTATTAAAACGAAATTTAGTAATATATATTACAAGCATTACAACAGACATACAGATAATAATGCTGAGTAATTGACCTTAAGGTAATTTTTCTTAAGTATATAGACAATTTGTTTTTGGCCAAAACTTTTCATTTATTTTAAGTAAAAGTTTAATTTGTATACTTAGCAGTGGCATCCGCGACTTCGCACGCGAACATCCCGTAGTTTTTTTCATAATGAAATTACTGCCTTCATAGCTCATTCAATCTTCTCTCATCAAAAATAGTAAAAAACAACATAATCGAAAGTGAGTTTGTACTTTTAACTTTGAAGCCAAACACAAACGTAACAAATGCGACAAAAAAAGCAACAATTACAACACAGAATTCAAGAAGCAGCATCATGAACGAAAAGTCAAACGACAATTTTTGTGTGAGGTTTTGCAAAAACTTAATCCTAAAAATAAAGGATATTTTACTTTAAAAAATAAAATAATATGAATACAGTATCCTTCTTCAGCAAAAATATGTTGTCTTAAATATGAAATTACTACAATCGTTTCAGTAAACTTTGCGCCAAAGCGTTACAGACCATTTAAATGTGAGCAATTTTATATAAAAAGTATGGATGAATAATCAAACAACCAAGCCTAACCAATTGACTTCAAACTTGGTCAAAGTGTTATGCTGTTGGGTGAACTGTAAAAATTTTAGTTCAAGTGCTTACGATAGGTTTTTTAACTATCTTAGGAATGCTAATATTATTTTTCGATTCATACTTTTCGCTTCTTTTTTTAATATTCTAGAAAGAAATTGAGGTTCCTTCACTTTCAATACGTTAAATTCACGAGAGCTTTTTTTTTAATTTTCCAGCAATTAGACATTGAAGATCTCGGCACTACTTTTGGCGATGCGAAAAATAATACCGAAATGTTCAATGTGTTTTTTCTCTGAACTCCGGGGACTTGTTGGAATTTCGAACCAAAATTAAATTTTATTGTAAGCCATTGAAATTGTAAAGAAATAAAAAGTTTTTCTTTTAAATATTGCAATAGAAAAAAAATCATAAAAAAATTGTGAAAATACTGCGGCTGCAACTTTGGGTTCGGGTCAACCATACTTTTCCATAGAAAGGGTGATCCAGCACGATGTCCTTTTTCCAACAAGGTTGTTTTGACAGCTGTCATGTGCCAAATGGCTTTTCCTTATGACGTTTGGTTTTGGAATTCAATACGACTCAATCATGAATAGAATTACTTTTGAAAAACGTTTATTAATTGTGGAAACTTACTACCAAAATCAGTCGTCATTTAGAGAATGTTCTTCAACATCATTTTGGTTGTTATGAGCGTCCAACTGAGCGCACAATTCGTAACACCATCACTAAATTTCGAACCAATTTTACACTGTTGGATATTCATCATTCAACCAGAGTGCATACAGCCCGTAAGTTTGAGAGTATTCCTGCAGTAGCTGAGAGTGTTCGTGAAAACCGTGAACAAACGATTCGTTGCCGATTTCAGGCTTTGATCATCTCTTATGGATCATTATGGCGTATCTTGAGGCGTAATCTTGGTCTAAAGGCCTATAAAATACAGCTCGCACAAGAATTGAAGCCGGGTGATATTGGTTTACGTTTTAATTTCGGTTTATGGGCCTTACAACAAAAGTAGGAAGCTCTTATTGGATCGCCCTTCATTATATATAAAACTTTCGGAAATCAGAATTATAAAATTTTGTACGATGGCTTCGGACACCGACGACCGAAGACGTTTTCTAATAGTCCATATGCGTGTAGATAATTAGACCAAAAATACTCCACTGGAATACATCGCTAGTAAGCTCAGAAAAAATATATTGAATAAAGCAAAGTCAGTTTGTGGGTCGCTTGGGTGCGAGCAAAACGTCACATATGATAGTGTCTAATATGAAAGCACTTAGATGTAAATATTCGTATTTTGCAATTATTTTTTATATCTAGAGTTCAATGTTGATATTTTTTTTGGTCACATTTTCAAGGTATCATTGTACTCTTATTACCTGTTATCTTGTTTTCTAGAAGTGTAACTATTCTTCATTATAGTGCACCCAATTGATAAACATTTTTTACAGCAAAATTAACGACACGCATTCAAGCAACAATACAAACAACAACACATTAAACAATAAAACTCTATTTTGCAGGCAGTAAAAAGGATTCCAAAGTGATAACCTGATCCTGTATGCTGTGCATGTTGTACTTTATTTTTTTATTCTTTTATTTTCTTATTTTATGTTTCTGCACTACATGTACCAGCAACAACACAGCGGAAGAGAGCACAATATTTTGTTTTAGTGCATGTCACATATGCTTGGTATCAAAGTGTGACCATTGTCTATTTGCTGCTCTGTTGTTTTTATTATTTTTGCTCAAGGTATTCTTGTTATGTTATTGTTGTAGTGGCTATTATTGAAGTATGTTGTGACAAATGTCCTACGTTGGCTTTTGCGGAAACTTTACTTGTTTTCACGTTATACTTTTGGCCAACTTTTGTTTGCCAACTATGCTTAACCCATTTTGTATTATACTTTAGTAAAGCTATGTAAATTAATCGGATCTTACCAAATTGAATAAATTTGAGATATAGCAAGCACTACTAATTTTCTTCAGTAAAATAACACCCAAAAATTTGGTACCTATTAGTTAGAAGATTTGTTCGAGTTAAGTCAAACTGAATTTAAAAATAATTTTGTTAATTTTACCTTCAAGTAAGTTCCAAATATATTTAATTTCTTGTGGTTTATTGCTAATTTTTTTATGCGTCATGGTTTGAAGAATTTTTACTATGTAACGAGAACCAGCTTAAAAATGGGTTAACAGTCATTGCGATTTACTGCAATGTACGTCCGTGAAAGAAATACGTTAAGCCGCCACGACAAAAAATTGAAATGTCATAAAAAATTTCGCTTACTTAAAATATCGTGAACAAGATGAACAACGGCGACAACGTATTTTGATGTTTTTGTGGTTTTTTGGCTTCTCTTTTGTTTTTATTTATCTATCTGATGGTGCATTTACAAGTAGCTGTGAGTAAGTTCATCAGTTCGCATGTTTATTGCAATGGATATCATTCCTTATTATGACATTCACCACGCTGGCATGTGAATTTATATTACGCTTTCGTTTGTTGGACATTGCGGAATGAAAGATATGCGAAGATACAATTATATTATTATTATTAATCAATGGAAAGGAAAGGAAAGGAAAGGAAAGGAAAGGAAAGGAAAGGAAAGGAAAGGAAAAGAAAAGAAAAGAAAAGAAAAGAAAAGAAAAGAAAAGAAAAG
Organism: Meiosimyza decipiens; assembly: GCA_963680825.1. Classification (NCBI taxonomy): domain Eukaryota; kingdom Metazoa; phylum Arthropoda; class Insecta; order Diptera; family Lauxaniidae; genus Meiosimyza; species Meiosimyza decipiens. Next base: position 7,233,350 of record OY804261.1, on the reverse strand, counting down.
AAAAGAAAAGAAAAGAAAAGAAAAGAAAAGAAAAGAAAAGAAAAGAAAAGAAAAGCAAAGAAAAGAAAAGAAAAGAAAAGAAAAGAAAAGAAAAGAAAAGAAAAGAAAAGAAAAGAAAGGAATGAAAAGAAAAGAAAAGAAAAGAAAAGAAAAGAAAAGAAAAGAAAAGAAAAGAAAAGAAAAGAAAAGAAAAGAAAAGAAAAGAAAAGAAAAGAAAAGAAAAGAAAAGAAAAGAAAAGAAAAGAAAAGAAAAGAAAAGAAAAGAAAAGAAAGGAATGAAAAGAAATAGACATTTTTCGCAACCGATTTGTAATAACCACTGGTTTAAATTCATTCATTATAAGGACAATAGAAAATAGTTCAGTACCAAATAACCTGATTATATGTCGTCACTTCCAAACAAAAATCATGATGAGCAACATGACCCCAATCCTTCCTCTATCTCTACCCCTTTCTTAGGGTTCAATCACCATACAAAGTTTCATCGAAATTCGGTGCATATGCTAAACAGAACAAGCATTTTTTCCTTTTAAAGGCGTAACACTCCCCACTTAAAAAAAAATAACTTTCTTAAGGGTTATATCTATGTATCTCCATACCGATCAAGCGATCTTTTCCATAATGATCTAGGACGGCCACATTCTCTGCTACTCTGATGCTATAGTTGGTGATTTCTGAAACGTATGGTCAATACTTTTGCATCCTTTCGCCGATTCATTTAACTAGAAATTGAAGCTTGCTTTGGTAAGTAAGATTGTTGAGGCTTTGTTTATTGAATATCATGTATTACATTTGCAAGATCACCAAAAATCAAAATTTAAAATTAGCTCTAGAGTGATTAATCATTAAGATCTTTTATAGAAAGCGTGGAACTTTGTACAATTTCTTATGTTCCTTAATAAAATGCAGTAATGTTCTAATTTTTACCATAGCTTTCAGAAGAATTTCTATCTGCTGCTGCCATTTCCTTTCAATTTTCTGGCAAATTTTATGTCAAAACTATATCTGTACACGCTCTTTTATGCCTTTAAAATAATATAATTTATTAGCATTTCAACTGTGGTACTATTTGCAGTAACTTTATTTATTGTATCACATGTCTGTATCCGCTTCTGTTCCCTTACATATGTCATTAAAATAAAAAGAATAGTGAAAATGTACAGCGATGGACCATACTGGTGCATAATGAACAAACGATTTCCTTTACGCTGCACATGATCCCAGCAATAAAATGGGTTACACTGAAAAATTTTCAAATGACAGAGTTTTATATAAAGTAATAAAAGAAATTTTTGAAAAATTTCTACAAAAAATCTTCTTTAATGTCATCGCAAGAAGTAAGGCTATAAAATAAAATGAAAAGTGAAGAAAAAATTAAGGATTAGTTTGACCAACATCAAAAAGCATGCATGCCAGTCGCATCTCTCTGCAGCTGTGGCATCGAAACTGTGTGCTAAATGTTCACTGGTTAGAGACCAGCAGCTTGTGAGTGTGGAAAATGTTGTTAGGACTTGGCTATATGTGGTGATAGCAATGACATGTTAATGTATGAGACATGGAATAGGGTGGGCCTTATTGTATATTTGTTGGATGCTGCTAACTTAATATAACAAAAGTTTTTATGAGCTTTGACGTATGTAAACGTCATTAGCGCTAAATTAAGAAGTGTTGCAATAATTGTCCATCTAAATATCAATTCGAATACAAAAAGAAACTGCTTACATCAACGAAATATTTGCATCGAAAGCTCCACCCTAGTTGACATGCTCTGACTATGTTCAATTCTGTACAATGTTTCTCATCGTTTATACCATGTATATTGGCCAATTGTTTTAGTTGGCTTATTCTTACAAGCTGTTCAGCGTCTGCTAAGCATCATGTTTGGTGTTTGGATTTTCTTGTTTGTAGCGTGTTTTCACTGTGGACCACAGCTGTATTAATGTGGCCGTTGCTGTTCTTATTTTGTTATTATACCCTACACAGAGGGTAAACTCACTTTGTCATTCCGTTTGTAACGCATAGAAGGGGGCGTGGCAGGTATGGAAAAGTATATATATTCTTGATCAGCGTCACCACCTAAATCGATATAGCTGTGTCCGTCTGTCTGTCTGTCTGTCTGTCTGTCTGTCTGTCTGTTTGTCTGTCTGTCTGTCTGTCTGTCTGTCTGTCTGTCTGTCTGTCTGTCTGTCTGTCTGTCTGTCTGTCTGTCTGTCTGTCTGTCTGTCTGTCTGTCTGTCTGTCTGTCTGTCTGTCTGTCTGTCTGTCTGTCTGTCTGTCTGTCTGTCTGTCTGTCTGTCTGTCTGTCTGTCTGTCTGTCTGTCTGTCTGTCTGTCTGTCTGTCTGTCTGTCTGTCTGTCTGTCTGTCTGTCTGTCTGTCTGTCTGTCTGTCTGTCTGTCTGTCTGTCTGTCTGTCTGTCTGTCTGTCTGTCTGTCTGTCTGTCTGTCTGTCTGTCTGTCTGTCTGTCTGTCTGTCTGTCTGTCTGTCTGTCTGTCTGTCTGTCTGTCTGTCTGTCTGTCTGTCTGTCTGTCTGTCTGTCTGTCTGTCTGTCTGTCTGTCTGTCTGTCTGTCTGTCTGTCTGTCTGTCTGTCTGTCTGTCTGTCTGTCTGTCTGTCTGTCTGTCTGTCTGTCTGTCTGTCTGTCTGTCTGTCTGTCTGTCTGTCTGTCTGTCTGTCTGTCTGTCTGTCTGTCTGTCTGTCTGTCTGTCTGTCTGTCTGTCTGTCTGTCTGTCTGTCTGTCTGTCTGTCTGTCTGTCTGTCTGTCTGTCTGTCTGTCTGTCTGTCTGTCTGTCTGTCTGTCTGTCTGTCTGTCTGTCTGTCTGTCTGTCTGTCTGTCTGTCTGTCTGTCTGTCTGTCTGTCTGTCTGTCTGTCTGTCTGTCTGTCTGTCTGTCTGTCTGTCTGTCTGTCTGTCTGTCTGTCTGTCTGTCTGTCTGTCTGTCTGTCTGTCTGTCTGTCTGTCTGTCTGTCTGTCTGTCTGTCTGTCTGTCTGTCTGTCTGTCTGTCTGTCTGTCTGTCTGTCTGTCTGTCTGTCTGTCTGTCTGTCTGTCTGTCTGTCTGTCTGTCTGTCTGTCTGTCTGTCTGTCTGTCTGTCTGTCTGTCTGTCTGTCTGTCTGTCTGTCTGTCTGTCTGTCTGTCTGTCTGTCTGTCTGTCTGTCTGTCTGTCTGTCTGTTGAAATCAGGTTTACAAGAAAACTAAGCCAGCTATCTCAATGAAATTTGGCACACAGGTCAAATCTTCTTGCAAGCTGCTAGCATATAAAAATTGGCGAAATCGGTTCACGGCCACGCCTTCCGCCCATACTCTATGTAAATATAACTAAGTCCATTTTCAAAAAAAGTTGCTGCGATTTTGATCAAACTTGATGATTTGGTGAAGATGAGAACAAAATTAAGATTAAATTTTAACTTTTATAACGCCATAGCTCGTAAACCGTGAAAGATATTGTGATGAAATAAGTTTTTAATTACGCGTAAAGCGGAAGGAATTGTAAAAGTGGGCGTGGCACTTTTTAGCAATTGAAAATTTGGATTTTTTATAGCTCCAAATTGACACATACGATTTTCATAAAAATTTTAGGGATGATACCACTGAAAGCAGTCATCAATGCAAATTTATTCAATATTCTGGAAAATTTTGTTGAAGGGCGTGGCACAGCCTACAATATTTATAAACGTTATAAACTAACAACGCAATCGCTATGAAATTTAATATGGCACATATACTCGCTTAAAGGTGTCTTTCTGCAAAATTTTGGTACAATACTGCCGGTGGGTGTGGCACCTCCCATATAAGCAAAATGCGTTGGTGCCGGTTACTATAAGCTTTGGAATTCAATGAAACTTGACAAGATTGCATCAGTGGGCGTGGCACCTCCCTCATTAACATAAAGTTGTAAGTTGTGAAAAAATACACCACATTTGTTAGTAAACCTTTAATGATAACAAATTTCTAGCGTTTTTTTAATATTTTTAATTTTTGTCCAAAGCTCACTTTACTTTCGAAAAAATGCAATTATTGCAAAACTTTGCTTATGAATTAACTCCAAGCATTTAAATTTCTTTCCTTGATATCTACCTTTTACCATAAATTTGCCATTTTTATTTTACCCATTTCGTCCTTGTTCACAAATCGATTGCCATGCATTAAATTGTTTCCACTATCTAATTTAATGTCCTTGTTTCCTTTCGCCTAATCACTTTCGCCATTTTTCAACAATTTAATTTCTCCGAATGTCACATTTTTTTTTCATTCTCCTTCTCGCATTTCCGTTTTCACAAACTAATTTTCTACATTTCCTAAAAACCCTTAACATTTTTCCAATTGTTCCTTGTGTCCCTGACCTTCCTTATCAGTTGAGTTGTATAGGATAATGTAGAGTTTTATGCTTATCACTGCTAGCTTTTTAATTTGATGCACGTGTTTTAGGGTCGCACCTGCGCAATATCTTTCATTACCACAACGTTTCAACTGTTATAAATGTTCTCAGTGAATTTGTTCGTTTATTTGTGTTCTATGTGCGCTTCATTCATAAGAATTCGTTACAACTTTTGCTCAAAGGATTTGCGCTGGCATGCAGCATCAATCAGTTGACGGTTGAGCTTCCATCGGTGTAGTTTGTTGACACGGTAGCTAAATCGAATTATCTGCTAAAGCGTTTGCAAGTGATAGTAAATTTTCACACACATTCAATTGAGGCTGAGTGCAAGTTAGGGTGTTAAAAAAAATTAATATTTTAAAATAATTTAAAAATAAACAAAAAATTTCCAAAGAGTTAGATTGTTTTTTTTTTTGCGAAAACATTCGACAGCCTCAAGTTGATTTAGCTGAGTAAAGGTAATTTTTTCCAAAATGCGCGCGTGTGTTTTACTTTTTTATTTGTCGTTTCTTCAACGCGTAGTTGGAAAAGTTGTTGGTTCAACTTTTCTCTAAAGCAAAGAAAAAAGAGAAAAAATCGCTGTTGAAATGAAAACATATTGTGCCCGTTTGTGTGTTGTTATTTTGTTGTTGTGAGTAATTGGAAAATTGCAATTTTCTTGTACATTCAGATAAACAAGCAGCGAAAGTCGCTTTTCAGCTCCTTTGAGACAAACACAAGCAACATCCTCACTCGTTTGTTGTACCAATTCAGGCCATAACTTGACCAAGCTGATTGGCGAGCAGTCTTAACTCAACTCAACTAAACTTTTGCTGTTGTTGTTCAACGAGCGGCGCTTCAACGTGAATGGTAAATAAAATGGTTGTTGAAGAAGACGAGAGAAATGAAGTAGTTTTGTTTCAAAAATAAATACCATCATTTTTATTGCAAGCAAAAGCAGAGCTGCTGCAAGTTTACTTTCCAAAAGCAAAGTTTTATTTGAACAATTGTTTTTTATACAGAAACTTTTTGATGATTTCTCTTCAAATAAATTTATTCGCCGATTTATTTTATTGCAATGAGATTATAATTTTATTGCACTTACTTTAGTTGTAATTATTCATTTATTTTTGGTTTAAGGGGGAACTGTTTGAGATTTTATATTTGTATTCAAATCGTGTTGCAATAATTTTTGTATAGAGAAATTTTTAGGAAAAATTCAATTCACGCAGAAATAAAAAAAAAATTTAAAATATGGGCTAAAAGTACTAGTTTCATCTATTACTAAGCGGAATCATCAGTGACTTTTAAGCCTGATATGTATCTCATTGTGGATAGAGCTTTTGGGAGCTGAAAAAAAAAATCAAATGAAACATAGCAAAAATTTTTCATTTCTTTGTTTTTGTAACTTATTTGATATGAAAGTAATAAATTTGAGCTTAGTCATCCTCACTTTAATGTAGAAGAAATTTTATACAGCAGTTCAGTTAGAGCATTCCCATACCATAATTGAACCACCTGTCCGTGCTTAACCCTAGAACCGACTATACTTTTTCCAATTTATTTCCGTCCTTGAGGGAGCTGTACTCCCCAGACCAAATTGTATGACCACTAGTAAGGATGTATGAATATTGAATAAATTAAGCCATGATTTGTTATTATTGTGAACTTTTTTTTGTTTCACTAGAAATAAAATGTGTCCTAGGCTTACTCGTGAGCCTGTATCGGCTCGTTTTACTCTTGGTGGGCCCGTAGGTCATATATGAAAAGATATGAATAAATATAAGTCTTTTATAGCTTGAGTCACGCGCCACTGGTACGGTTCTAAGGTCAATCGTGTGCTGCAGAAATCACTCCCCTAGACTATCATACGTCTTTCTGCGACATTTTTTCGTTTATATTTGCAAATCAATTCAAATTTGAACTCCAAATTACTTTCTTTTAAACTCTAGCGGCATGGAAGCATAATTTTTTGTCAAAGCAAATCACTTAGTTTTATTGCTCTGGCTGATTTGTGGTTTTTTCTTGGCAATATATTTTGGAATTCCGTATTATTCAAGCGCTGTTTTGTTGTAGAAACAAACAGGTCTGATGCGCTTGCTACCAAGTACCTGCTTTTTTAACTTTTTTTTTGACATCTTGATAAAAGTTCTTTAAACTTAAAGTCATTTCATATCATTAGCTAGTAACTTAGCATTAAGTAAGTAAAAGTCCTACCTTTGGTATTGCCAAGAACTAAATAGCCTTCTCAATATTAACAATAACAGTGCGCACAAAAGTCTTAAATAAGAGCAATTTTTTCAGTTTGTATATTAAAAATAAGAACGGCTCTTTTGGTCATTTTTGTTCAGTGCTTGCCCAAACCATTTCTAGTTTTTGTGTAAAATTTTTGTATATCAGTTTTCGTTTAGAACATAATTCCATATTTTAAAGCTTTAAATATGAAGTATATGTTCCTTAAATCGTGAGATGTTGCCTCATTTTTGTTCAAATTTTGTTTTATATTTCATAGATCGCTCACTCCAATAATGCGTCGAAAATTAAGTTATTTTAAGGTACACATTTTCTTAATTGGCAATTCTCAGACGTTGAGAAAATCTTATGTTTCATATTCAGTAATTTAATAACTCATTTGCTTCTATCATGGGCATAAAAACGTACACTTAATTAAATATTTACAGAAGCTGGCAACATAAATTAACTGACCTTAAGCTACTTAAAATCTGGATCAACATAATTCTTGCTTTTGCTGGTAATAAAATAAACCATATATTAATTATATTATAGCAATGAAACATTTTAATTCAATGTTTCAAGTAAACTAAATGGAACGAAACACAAAAAACAAAACCAAAAACAAAAACAATGACAATAAAGTTATTTATTACATAATTTTGCCGCCACTGGAGCAGTGACCCCAACAGGCTGTAAAAGATTAACGGCAACACTTAAATGAACATAATTCTGCCAAAATTGTTAAATTTATATGAAAACATATTTCAACACATTTAACATGAAATTGTTTGTCTGCGGCAGTGGTTTTGTGTGTTTCACTGTTTGTTTGAGTCATGAATTGGCAGAAGTATGCTAACAATACTAACAATAGTTAACACTCCAAGATAAATTTGTCTAGGATTGACCATCAAAAAAAAAACATCGGTGAATAAATTGAATGAGAAAGTTTCTCAAATTTAAAAAATGAAAAAAAAAACTCAACAACTTTAGTCACAACAAAATTTGTTAAGAAGCTACGTAAGAGAAGTGTTAATATATTTCAAGCACCAGTTGTGGCTTTGAGGGTTAATACCCATTATAGCAGAAACAATAACATTATAATGATAGCCACATAATTACAGGGGTGTTGCTTTCAAACAAAGTAACATGTTGCCGCAACAAAAGCAGCAAGCAATAATGATAATACCAACATCAACAGCAACAATAAAAACATTTAATGGCAGTAGTACATTTGTTGCTCTCTGGCCAAAAACTCATCACAACAACCATTAACACTAACACCAAAACACTTCAACGCTATTCAAATTGCTGCTGTTTATATTGTGTCTGTTTGGGTTGCTGTCACCGTAGAGCAACGAAGGTCAACTACTAGTTGTTGCTTTGCCACTGATGCTGTGCAAAAAAAAAAAATCACTGCCTACTTTAGAGCGACCTTACATTTATGCAGTATGTTTATGTAAATTTGACTGATACAAAAAAAAAGCTGCTACACTTGCCAGCAGACTTAAAAATCTTCTTTGCACATAAAAGTGCTCTCATATTGGCTATGTAAATATATAAAATTTGGTTGTTTCGCTTTAAGTTAACTGTTCAGATATAGTGCTTACCTAACATTTAACTGATTGTCTCTAAAAGAAGCTTTGTTTGAAAAAAGTATAGACATTTTTTGAACATAATTTTGACAAGAGAACCAGAAAGTTTTTTTTTTATTTTGGCCGAATTTTGAATTTTCACATAAGTGAAAATTGGTAGAATTTCGATATGTTGCAGTATTCACCGCACTGATCAACTCTGCATTTGATGATTTGCGAGAGTTCATCATATCAGAGATAATCTTATTTTTAAACTAAAAATTGGGAATTGGCCTTAACAAAATGGGTGTTATGTGTAAGATAAATTATTAACTGAAATTCAAAAAAGTGTCCTAAGGTTGTGATATAATGTGCCCAGTGGGAACTGGCACTGTGGGATGAACCAAACGTAATGTTAAGGTGCCCACAAATTTTTAGCTTATTTCAACAACCTTCAAATGCTACTCAAGTTTTTAAAGTCATTTTGAAAAAAATCACTATCTGCTAATTTCGGTAATTGCTCTATAAAAACGCCGATTTGCATATGTAAAACTGATAAGCACTAACTATAAAATACAACAATTACATCAAAATCGTTTAAAAATACCTTAAATCAAATAATTAAGTTGACATTTTCTTCATATTTGGCCTATGATAGTGCCGTCTTATGGCGTAATTTACTACATTTTCTATATAACTTCTTTGACAAATTAATAAAACATTGATTTTTTGAAATGTTTGCTTGTGAAACATCAATCAAAGAGCCAATTTCTATATATTAACTCCAATATTTTGGTTCAGCACATCTGACACACACTTTCTAGTCAATGGGCAAATAAATCAGAAGATGGTCCGTTTTTTTTTTTGTGTCAGTCTAGTATGCAGATGCATTGGTAAATAAATTACTTGCTATTAAGTTAATAACGTATGCATATAATGGTGATTTCATTCAAAGGAGTTGTAAGTAAAAATATTAAATTCAGTTTTAACTACAACAACAACAATTTCCTTCGATTATTAGCAAATTCAAAATTATTCAGAATTATTTCAATTTAAGAATTCGAGTAATACCTTTAAATCAGGCTTAAAATTAAATGTCTTACATTGCATACACCAATACTTTTTTTCAGAAATCTCAAAAATCGCCCATAGATTTTACAAAGAGATTCAAGAAATGCCATACATTTAAAAATATTGAAATAGGCTCAATATCTAAGTCATCATATTAAGTCTATTTCAATATTTTTGTTTTTGAGCTATATACTTTAAACTTACTATTGGAATTGAATCAAATCCTTTGATAATACAGGTCGACAAAATTTGGTAAATGTTCTGGTTTTAAAACAAGTATATTTTTTTTTGAGGTTTTTGACGCGCAAAGTTCGTATTCGATATCAAAATTTCTCTGATGGTTTCGGTGAGTGAAAATCAAGGTTTTTCGAGATGTTTGAAGGCAATTGAAGGTAGCAATTAATGGGATACGAAAAAATTTATAGATATTTGAGGCAAAGTTTAATCAAATTAACTTTTTTTTATGAAACCATTAATAGCGTTCAAAATAACTTAATACTATTACTCTTCAAAACCCACTACAAATTACATCGAATTCTTACTTTTATCTCCGAAATATTGTGGATTGAAATTTATTACACATTTTTCAATTATTTTGCTTTACTGAAACTTATGTTTGTATGTAGATTTCTATGACAAACGTAAAATCGCTTAAGCCCTTATACTAGCATGTATCTAGAGGACCATTAAATACACTACGATGGTACAGTAGACGTCCAATATAACGTACTAATTAATGCACAAGTCAGTCGTAATATCGTAAAATTCGATATATAGAAGAGTTTTTTATTAAGGAAATTGACTTTTATTTTTTCATATACACTCATACATATCTAGTCATCAAATTAAAGTTAGATTTTGGAATACTATATTTACTTGCGATCAGCTTTACTGGTAAGTTATTCCAGTTCAACAGAAATTGTTGAATAAAACAGCTTTTGCTATTTGAAATAGTGAACACTTTTAGTGTTCGAAATTTAGAGACATCAACAGAAAAATTTCAATTTAAAAAACTGTACGTTACATCGTATTACGCTATATTGGACGTCTACTGTATAGCGTGAAACCTTATGACCTCATGTTGACAATTTTGTTGAAGCAGCAATCATTTTTTTCATCATACATAATCACCTAAAGCCAAATCGTTCAAGATTTGAGCTGAACAAATTAGTCCAAAAATATTTTTGGGTGATGCTGTGTTTGTAAAATTTATCACAATGATCAATTGCCTAATAAAGCAATTGAGTGATGATGAATATGAGGATAATTCGATTAAGCAACTATTTTATGGCAACTCTATTACTCTTCCAATTTTTAATTGAACTTTTTCACTGCTTTGAGCTCGTTTTACAAAATTCCAAAATTTTTTTAGCATTTTTCTGGCTTCCACTACTTTATTAGGAATTTTTTAATATTTCTGAGTTATTATCGCTTATTTTTGAGATCCTCTTATTTTGTGTGGACTTTAAGTAAGCTATTTGAGATTTTAAGAAACGAATTTCTCGTAATTTCTTGCGAGTTAATATAGAAATTTATTATCAATTTGAGATTCTTTTTTTAAAATATAATATCTAAGTAAAATGTAACTTAAAGTTTTTAAATATCTTAAAGTTAAGTAAATGCTCGTATACCTGGCAACTTCCACTATTTCATCCAAAAATTACGTATGTCACACATAGCATTGTCCGTATGTACAGCTGTATTTATGCACATGCTTGCATGACTACACATTTACATTTTCAACCTCATTCAAAATCTGAAGGTTCATCCTTTTGCTAGTTAGTAGCAAGTAAGTGAAATAATTAATGCTCTTGTTAACACACTAACACACATAAAACACTTTCACACGCACAAGCTTTAAGTTACAGTTTTTGGCTTCACACCAAATAAATTTCATCCTCTCACGCTCTTTTATGCTAAGCACACAGATTTCATGGTTGTCAACTCTAAAATGTTGCGATTTTTTACCTTATACTTGTGTTTGTGACTTCTGTACAGTACATGCATGTATTTGTAAAATTAAAATTTATGTTCAGGTAAGTTCGTTGGAATTTTTGCCATAATTTTTTCTTCTTCTTTTATTCTTTGACAGAAACCATATTTCTTATATGGCATACAATGGGTTGCTTGTTATGAAAGCGACTACTACTACTGCTATTACTGGTATAAAGAACTTTACTTGGCATTAATTTGATAAGTAGAAATTCGTAGCATGGTACAAAAGTACAGAGTATCTAACTGTCTTTTGTTTTCACACAGCTTTGGCTTAACTTCAAGTTATACCAGTTAGTCGAATGTAGGAACATTGTACTTTTTTTTGGGATTTTTGTGTGTATGGTAGCATTTCAAAAATCATGTTGAAAACGTTGCTTTTTAATACTTGACTTAGCTGTGATGAGTTTTTATAGCGACATTTGATTGAGGTTACTTATACGTCTAGTAATACATGTTGCAATTTTTGAAGCAGCTAATGATTACAACCAAAAAAGTTACATATATATTTATTTGACAGTACACAGAAAGTAGTGAGGTAGTGAGAAATCCCAATTTGTTGTCTGTTATCTTTTTTGTTCAGTGAATAGAAAGCATCAAAGATTTGATGCATCATTCCTTTGTTCGAACACCAATATACACTAGTTTCTTAGCATTTTCTAGATTAAGAGAATTCCAACAAAATTAATTGAAATTTCTACAAACAAAATTTCGAATTACTCAATACGGTTTTTATTTTCGAAGTATATTTAAATTTAATCATATTTACTACTTAACAAATAGCTCGATCAACAACTCATATTACGCTTGTAATATAATAAATGAATTCAATTGCACCACATGAAGTTGCGTAAAATATTGATGATAAACAAAATTTTGTAAATAAAAATCAATTACAAAAATGAAAATGCATAAAATACTGTTGATAAGATTGTGCGTAAAAAACTGTCAGCCACAGCATTCAAAAATGTGTCAGCCTGTCATCCAACTACAATTGGCCCACATTTGATTCGCCACTCTTTACATTGTGCTGGTTTTTACTGCAGCTTGCAAGCATAAAATTTCTGATTTTTTATATTTTTCAAGCCAAATACTATGTAAAAAAATATATTTACAAATTCAAATATTCTTAATTCTCATACAGCGTTGCACGCACGCATACATGAATGTATTTATTTAAATTATTTTGTTGGCTCAGTCACAACACCAATAATTTCTGTGCCCTGAACTTTTTGCTGCTATCATACTCGCGTAATTATTTACTGTATGTAAGTGAGTTTTGCTTTGACCAAAGTTCACTGTGAATTGTGGTTTTGATTTTTTTTTAATGCATTTTCTGACAGTTTTATTTTTTAATACAAACTTATTTTTCTGCTGACGATGACATCCACGATTTTTTGGCCAAATTTCAGATTTCGATTTTATTTGAAAAAATGTTATGCTTTTGCTCTTTGTATCAACACTTTTTTGCTTAAATCAGTGTTGATACACAACACTTACTCGAATAATTGGTATATTATTTGTGGATTTTCTCTTTAATAAATATATTTAACAGCTAAAAGTTGTAATTAAAATTAAGTATTGAATACCATAACAGACAGCAATTAATACAATCAACTACAATGGCTGAAACTACGTGGCATAAATTGCATTGTGCAGTTGCTTTGTACTCATGGTGTTTACGGTTGCATAACTTAATGTGCATTTTGCTTATAGCAAAAGCATTGTATAAATAATTTTATTCAGAAGCTGCATAGTATGATAAAAATAATATTTGCTTTGCATTATGTAGTGAAAGTTGGATAAGAAGAAATGTCCATGCACGTAACTTTTTGTGATATTTCTATCTTAATGTTTAAATAGCTGATCTGGTTGCACTGAATCGCAAAAACAGCGTTCGCTCAAGAAATTTGACACGCATAATAAAAATTAGTAAAATCTTCAGCCATATAGAAACTTATTATACGCTGAAAAAAGTATTATATCTTTAAATGGCTGACTGACTGACAACATTGACATGAATGTTGAATATTTTGTAACATGTTGCAAAAGCATAATAGTTGCAAATGAAATAATATTTTCTTAACTGTCGTAAAATTTTAATTGCAATTTGAATGTTGGAAGAGATTTTTAATTGTGAAACTTTACTGCTTTAGATTAAAAATCGCATCTCATACAACAGTTTATGTGTATGTTTTTAATAGATCATATGTCAACGCTCATAAGCATACACAAACAGATATGTTTAAATATATATGACTACAAAATACCCACAGCATATAAGCCAATGCCCATAACATAACGTCAACTTATACTGAATGGCACATGATGATGTGCATGTAAATGGTTGCACACCAAGTGCCCAGATTCCGCGTCAACGACATCAACATCAGGCTCATCATCAGCAATAGCATGCGTTGACATGCACTGACAAAAAAAGCAACATAAAAGACAAAATATTTTCGCTATGCTCTAGAAATTAATTTTGGATAGCTCATTTTAAAATAAATATTGGTCTTGTTTTCAACACCAGCTGTGGTTAAAGAGAGAAGAAAAACAGCATTTCAGAAGCAAATCATATAATTTCTTGAACTTTAATCATTGTCAGTGTAGCCCAAATTCGTTTGTCGTCCTATACATTTGTCATCATTTTGAATGCTCTGACTTTGGACATCCTTCCTGCGTCCAATGATATAACGCATATCCTTTCAGTCATTCTTTAGTCCATGCTGTTGCCTTTCATACATTGAATTTTGTTCATCTTTTTTCATTATGACATTTTTGTTTTTTTTTTTTTTTAATTTGTAGCAACGAAAACGGTTGAAAAGAAACAAAAACAACAACAAAGACTTAGAGCAAGCAAAATCGCCGTACACACAGCTTTTAGCGTACATACATACATACATATATAGTATGCACATTCCAATGCAAATATTTGTGTGTATGTGAGCCGCTTCGCCTGTTCGTTAGTTTGCAAATGAGCACCAAACGCCAACACACTTCCGCATTTATTAGACGCTGCTGTTGTTAATGCCGCCGCCATTGCTGCTGCTGCTTTTGCCGCCATTATCGTTACTATGGCATTTACTTCCGCTTATGATAGGGTTGTTTATTAATTTGATGCTTGAAATATTTTATGAGGCTAATTTTAACTTGTTACGCTTGTTTGCTTACCAGCTGCATTACCGAGTAATGAAGAATTTCAGTAATTACTTTTTCATTAATGAATTGATCGATGAATTAAATGAAATATGAAATCAGTAAGGTGGTGAAAATGATGATAGTGGGCGTGGCAAATTCCAAGTCTAAAATCAGTACAATAACATAAAGTGAAAAATTGGATTTTCTATATTCTGAGTTTTTGGTAATGCCACTCCTACTTGCGCGATTCCACCCACTATTTGATCAATAGGTATTTATATTATTCAGCATTTATATAAAAAAATTTATAATATTTTCTCTGTAGCTCACCTGACAAAAAGCTTATGCTTTCATAATATGTGGGTGCCACATCCACTTTCATAATACTGCCCATTTATTTCTGACTATGTATTGCTAATGTAAGTCTCTACACAAAAATTTATTGCAATTCAACAGAATATTGCTCAGTGCCTTGAAATAAATGTTTTTGCTTCTATGGGCAGAGCCACACCCACTTTTTTATTCAGAATGCTGCGATCTTGCATTATAAACAGCAAAGTAAAATGAGAGGTTTTTAAAAAAGAAGTGATTTTTGCTGTCCTAGTGGTTCCCAAACACTGTAGCAGTAGTTTGTTGCAATTTAAAGCCGCTACCTTTACATAACATGATGCTGCGCTATAAACTGAGGTATAAAAATAATATGAGATCCATAAAAAAGTTCGAAAAAATTTTCCGAACTTCAAGTTTATTTTAAAGGTTCTTGACGCTATTCTACACGATACTTAAATAATTATTGTCAAAAGAATCGATACCAACTCACTAACTGCATTACAATTTTCCTGCTAGCAGCTCATCATATGATGATTATAATTGTGGCGCCCGAGGACTTTCGTTTTAGAAATTTTTTATTGGAAAAATAGTTGCTTGAATACATGAATGTGATGGCCTTAACGAGTTTTTAAAAAAGGCTTTGTTTTGTGTGTCTAAAGTATTTGCAACATTTCCCTGGAAGGGCATAGCAAAGACAAAGTTTAAAAGTCAATTGAAGTGGAAATGTGAACGTATTATTTTGTATGAAAAACAACATTATATGCTAATCTGATGACAAAATTTTAGGAATATAAGGAAATGTGTTTTTTTTGTTTGTTTTTTATTTGTTTTTGCCCTTTAACGCATGAATTTCTTTGCACTGCTCATTTACATTTAAAGTTAAGGCCATGAGCAGCATAGCACGGTATGCGAAGCATAATTGCATACATTTAGTGAATACTCTGCTATTTAATTGAAATTCTTTAAATTTTTATAGGCCTTTTTTATAAATGTGTTATTAAAATAAAATTAGATTTAGAGGCGAAAAAAGGAAAGAAATTTGCTTAAATATGACGGAGATGTATGTTAGCACATAATGGCTTAAGAAGGAAATACATTTCATACATAAATTGGTGCTCAATAATGTCCATATAAAATTTTTTGTAATTTGGGGAAAATACATAATATCGAAAACATAGCTTTTTGCAAGAGATATCTCTTTTTATTGCAATTTTCCACTCAATGTTGTGTTATAAAGGGTGTTTTTTTTAGAGGTTTGTTTTTTGAATAGAGATAAAACTGGCATTTTATGGTCAAATCTGGCAACTCTAATGTTTTTATGTTCAGTTTGGTTTGCCATTTCATCATTCGATTTATTTCGAAAATAATGGTTCAGTTCGCGAAGTTTACCGCAAGCTCCGTCCATTTTATGGTCGACATAATCGTCCATCAGAGCAATTAATTCGGTTAACCATGGATCGTTTTCGCACTACGTTTACTCTATGTGATAATACGCATCCGCAGAGACGTCGAACAGTGCGCACCGAAGAAACAATTGCCGCTGTAGAGCAAAATGTTGAAGAGGACCCGAATGAATCGATTCGCCACCGTGCACAGCAATTGGAGCTTTGTCCATCAACTTTATGGAAGATTTTGTGCAAAGATCTTGGCTTGCGACCTTACAAGATCCAGCTTGTGCAAGAATTAAAGCTGCGAGACCATGCAATGCGTCGTGATTTTGGTGTATGGGCCGAAAATGAGATTGATCTCGATGCTGATTTTCATCGCAAAATTTTGTTCAGTGATGAGGCTCATTTTTGGTTGAATGGCTACGTCAACAAGCAAAATTGCCGCATTTGGAGCGAAGAGAATCCACATGAGACCCTTGAGACGCCATTACATCCACAAAAACTGACTGTTTGGTGTGCTCTATGGGCTGGTGGAGTCATTGGGCCATACTTCTTCCGAAATAATGCTGGAGAGTCAGTTACCGTTAATGGAGACCGGTATAGAGCCATGATAACCGACTATTTTGTTCCCGAATTGGATGGCATGAATGTGGATGAGTTGTGGTTCCAACAAGACGGCGCTACATGCCACACAGCGCACGTCACAATCGATTTATTGAAGGAAACATTCGATGAGCGCATAATTTCGCGGAATGGACCTGTCAATTGGCCACCAAGATCGTGTGATTTGACACCATTAGATTATTTTCTTTGGGGATATGTGAAGTCGCTCGTCTACGCCAACAAACCAGAAACGTTAGGGGACTTGGAAGCCAACATTCGTGGCGTTATTGCCGACATACGGCCCCATATGCTCGAAAAAGTGGTTCAAAATTGGACCTGTAGAATTGGCTTTATTCGAGCCAGCCGCGGCGGCCACATGCCCAAAATCATATTTAAACATTAATGGCATAAAATTATCCTTCGAATAAAGCCAAATTGATGGACATTAAAACGATTTTCTTGTGTTTTATTTCAATTCAAAGCTCTATACCTCTAAAAAAAACACCCTTTATATTGATCTAGCGTGATTTTTCACTTGAACTTTTTTTTTTTGATAAAATTTCAGCATTATTTTTAAAAAGTACTTAACATTAAGGCAAACGTGGCAAAGTAGCGGTTAACAGCCTCTCAGAAACACCTTAAGTCAAACGCAGAAGCTTTGCTTTTCTTGAACAATGTCTCTCAACAGACAGATGACAGTAAAATTAAGAAAAAGGTTCAAATTAAAGTACGCATAACTTTTGCAACGTTCTTTTTTGCCACTCCAATTTATATTTTCTTTCTTATGCCAGCTGTTGACGAAAGAAAAAAAGAAATCTTTTTAACGTTGCATGCAGATTTATAAATTATCATAATATAGCATTTTTAGACGACAGTCAGATAGCTCAAAAATTAAATCATAATGTCAACGGACGCTGAAGAAAGCACGAGCACGCCATACAGATATACTGAAAGTCTGTGGATAACTATGTTGATGCGTAAAACGCAGTAAAAACTTTCAAGTAGGGAAGAGCAGTAAAAAAGCGCACATTAAAATTATGCTTAAAATGCATAGAAATATAAAAGCCCAGTTAGTAGTTGATGAAAAAAACAAAAAAAAAATGTGAAGAGTATTATCAACGAATTTTGCCTTGCAAGTGAATAGCGTGCAAGACACAGAGCAAAAAAATAATAAACTTTTAATAAAATTTAAATAAATTTAAGTTGAAGCAGAAATTAAAAACAAACAAAAAAATATTTATATGCGGAATTTTTATATGTTCCATTTTAGAATTCCTTTGCACAATAGACACAGTGACTATGATATCAAAATTATTTAGGTTTTTAATTACAAAAGTTGTTTTCTTTTTAATTTTGTATTTTTGCCAACTTTCAGGCTCGTACTTTTCATTGAAAATAAAACGCAGTTTGGATATCGTGTTGCCAATTTTACAAAAAAAAAAAAATAAATAAAAAAAGTAGCAGAGGAGTAAAAAGCATTGCTGTACCAAAGGGAGAATGTAATTACAAAAAGAGGTAGTTAGAAAAAATTGAAAAAACAGCAACGATTTTATGAGAAAAACTTTTGCATTTTTTTTTAGCAATATTTAGCTTCTTTAATATCTTAAATTGTCAAAGTAAATAGTTTGTGGTATTTTGCAGTTTCAATGAAATGATACTTTGGACTTAAAGCTCTGTAATATATCTGTGTATTAAGTTGATTTTAACTATTATGATAAATTTTACTTAAAGCTTAAATAAATGTAAAAAGTAAAACTAGGCAACTTCTTATGAATGAAAAAACAAAATTCGAAATATTACTCATACGCCATGTTGTTAAGTGCTGAATTTATAGCTTTATGCTAACGGCCATGTGTTAAAATTTGGTTTTTATTAATTTAAAGTTAATACAATTATATGACTACAAGACCTAGAGCCTAAGGTGCATCGAAATAATATAAGTGGCTTTAGATTTTTTAAATAAAGTTTCAGCAATTTGGCTTGGAGTTTATATAAATGTCATGGTTCAGCGCTTACGTTTTTTTCTCCACATTTTTAGCCAAAATTACAGTTAAGGCTCAAAGACTTTGGGACTTTCTCTTGACAAATAGATCAGTATAAGTCTAATATATACAAAATATAGCCCCAGCCTGTTGGATAAAATCAGTTTATTAAATTGAATTTCAATATGATAAGCTGGAGTTTAAAATTAAAGTGGGCTTTAACACTTAAGACAATAAGCAATATAATAATAAAAGCTGTACGCTCACCAACCTCGTTAGCTTAATAGTTCGTTAGTTGGCAATTCGGTAAAGTTTTTAACTGTGAATACCCTTTTCTTGCTTTGTTTCATTAAACTATCAGTAACAGCAGTTTTTTTTTAAATTTATATGTACAAAAAATTTTTTTTTTTTTGCAACGAACTTAAGCTTATCACTATGTTAGCAACTAACAGAAAACTATTAGGCCAGCCATCTAGTTTCTATGTTATTCGTTAGTTTGACTGTTCGATAATTTTACAAAAACAAAATTCATATGAAAAAGCAACGAATAACGACCAACGAATACTTGCAACAAGTGTTTTTTAAAAGATATTTTAAAAAAATATTAATAAGTGACTGAAAAATTGATTTTACTTCTGCTTTTAAGAATCCAAAAAGGAACATTAAGGACATAACGTTACTATGAGAAAAGTTAAAATTTGGCACTTCGTGACAAAGTGTGACAAAAGAAGAAAGAGCATGCAAAAGGCATTGTGTAGTATGTGAACGACTGCTAAGTGCTAAAAATGTTACTCATACGTCACGTTGACCGTAAAATCGCAAATAGAAATGAGAGAGAAGCCCTTAAAGCTTTTGCTATATGCTAAACATGCAACGTTTTTACAAATAAAAATTAAAGTTTACTCCATAAAATATAATGTAATTAGATTTTGTTGAATTTAATTTTTAATCAAATCAAATAGCTGAAAGCTTTTCATTCAAAATAAATTAATTTTATTTACTGTCAGCTGCTGTGTGGTAATTGTGTTAAATAAATTTTTTAGGTAAATAATTAGATGTGCGTTTATATTCAGCTTAAATTTAAGTCGACTGTGCGATGGCATTAATTTGCGCGTAATATGTTTTTATTGTTTGTTTAACATTATTTAATGTTAATTTATTGTGGCATATGCAATTAATTAACTTTTGACAAATTATCTTTATAAAATTTAAATGATTTAATTTCTCTTCTTTAATTTCACTAATTGTTTGTTGATTTTAATTCGAAATAAATACAGCAATTAGCTAACATTGTTGAAATAAATATTAAGTAATAATTGATTCTTGGTAAAAATATATTTACAATTTCACTTTGCAAAACAATTTTATTTCAAATTAAAAAAAAAAATATATGCACAAAAATGGGATGAAATTCAACGAAAAATATTAAAACAATATTCGCGAATTTTTGAAGTGATTAAGATTTGCTGATTGCCTCACAATATATTTCAGATTTTAGGATGTCAGGGATACTTCAAAAGCTTTTTGTGTTTAATATTGTACAACC
Organism: Meiosimyza decipiens; assembly: GCA_963680825.1. Taxonomy (NCBI): domain Eukaryota; kingdom Metazoa; phylum Arthropoda; class Insecta; order Diptera; family Lauxaniidae; genus Meiosimyza; species Meiosimyza decipiens. The sequence continues at coordinate 7,213,138 of OY804261.1, read as the reverse complement.
TCGTATAACAATTGAAAAGAAGGTGACCTAATCGAAAAACCTCCAATTTTTTTGTTTTTTTCACATTTTCCTATCGGCTGTTATGTAATACATATGCTTATACCTTAAGCCTTGATTAATTCAAAATTAACGACAAACTTAGATTGAGATGGGATATTTATTTAGAGGTACTCTTTGAAAAATAAAAAAATATCGAGTAATCTTCAATATCATACGAATGAACCATTTTCTATACATATTTATTTTTGAGATAATTTCTTACATGTCTTGGCCGCAACTACGGCTAACTATCAAGATTCATTCTGAAGTTCTATTTTTCAATGACGCGTACGATCATTTTGGGTGGTATTTGTCGAACGACGCGAGTAGTGTTGGCTTGCATTTAACAAATCGTTTTTGCTTATTGCAATTTATAGTGCACATCTTACAATTTATGGTCGCTAAGAACGGCCTAAAGTGCTCACTTTTCACAAAATCCGTAGATGTCTGCGTGTCAGTAAGACAAAGGCTTCGCCGTTCAGGAAAGTGTTGACGAAGACCCAATTCCCAAAATATCAAGAACGCCAAGACAGTAAGGATTATATGACACAACAACAAAACATATTTTATGGTTGAACTTGAGCATTCATCCTTACAAAATTAATATCACGTAAGAATTAAGGCATTGTCATCATTAGAGAGGTCTTTAGTTTGCTTACTTTAGTCTGGTACCACTTCAAAATTATGCAATTTTTGCCAAGAAAATCATCGTCACTGATGATGCGCATTTTCATCCCTTAGACTTCGAGAATAAGCATGACTGTTGTTCCGGGTCTCCAGCTACTTCACATATTATTAACGAGAAATCTTTACATTCCTTTACATATTACATACAAAATCTAGTCACTTTTATTGGAAAACCTTATTGGTTTCATTTATTTTTGCGTTACAGGTTAACATGACGTATGAGTGATACATAATTTTTTTAGATATTTTAATAATTATTTAATGAAGAATAACCAAAATATTATGAAAATAATTCAAAAATTTAAAGGCAAAAATGCATTTATTGCATATTAAAAATAACGAACACATATAAACATCATTCGTTGTCTAATTAAAATTCCAAAAATTACATATAAATAAACCGCACTTCAGGCACAAGAAAAATGTTTTTCATTTATTTTTTTTTTTTTTTTGAGCAATAATGCCACAGGCAAGTTGACTTTATGTCACACACATGTAAATAGATAAATTGGTACTTAACACACACACACTAATAAATACACTACGATAATAAATACAGTAACACACACAAACAACTTGACACATACTCATTCCATTCGCTAAAGCCTAGTGGATAAAACGTTGATTGAGTTTAATCCATTTTGCATTTAATTCCCTAGAATGGCATCGTTATGGAAAAAAAGAAATTGTCAGAATTGTCAACAATCTAGCACTTTATTTACATTCACAAATACATACGAAAGGAAAGCACACACTCAAACTTAACACTAACTTATTTTCGTGTGCTCTTGCGGCACGCACACACGCTAAGCGACTTTTGTCATAAAAAAAAACAAGTGGTGAAAAGTACTCGTAACCCCAAAGGAAAAAAGTACTGTAGTGGAAAAAGGATTTTGGGCAACGAAAAACCCAAAAACAAAATGGCGAAGAAATTATACCCATGTCGAAATGATATTGACATAAAGTTGCACACAGTGCAAAATGTTTGTAAACAGAATTATGCAATATTAATTAAGTTCAAAAGTAAAAATATTTTTGTGTTTTACATTAAACATTTTTATTACAAATTTTTATTTTTTATTATATATTTTTAAAAAAATCCTCCAAAAATTAACAAGCCTTGTTGAGATGTGTCACTTTTTTAAGCTACAAGCATACTGAACAAAAAAATTTTAATTATAAATGATTGTTTTCTCCCCGTGGCTTTTCCCACTGTAATATGACTAATAATTTTCTTTTGTCCAACCATGCTTACATTCACCCAACTAGAGTTAACAAAAACCAGCTGACAATTGTGTGGAGAGTGCAAGAGCAAACAAATAAAAGTGGCAAGAAAATCCCTAACATCACCACAAAAAATTGAATGTTGAAATGAAATTTGATTTCGTTAAACCGGCACCATTGGGAATCAGTTTAGCGGCTTAAGTTTGGCCTAGACGTGTCATGATTCGGCATCACTTATTTTTGTTTCTTTTGCCACACATTCTTTGTTGACATGACTGCGTTAAACTCTCCTGCGACATTTGAGACACATGAATTTAAGAGTGGTTACCTTTTGTTATTAAATTACTATAAATTTTGGTTTTTTTTTTGTTTTTGCTCATTTGCTCATAAGCCTTTCATTATTTAAAGCGCAATTGAAAAATTTAAATAAAAAAATATTTCGACCAAAAAATTCGACGAAATTTCCTCACAGTCTCAGCAAAACTTTGCCCATTTGACAAAGATAAGGAAGTGTTATCTCTCTAATCTCTCATGTAGTTTTGCTTTTGCAAATGGATAGTTTTCGTTCAAGAAATTTTTAGTGTTGTCAGCCTTTTGTTTAAAAATTGTGCAAAACTCATTACTGAGACATCCATTATAAATTAACGTATCATTATATCGTAGAGCTCGCATAAAGGTCTGCCCAATTTTCATCGTTTTAAAGGTATTTTAAAATTTATTTGCATAAATCATAATTTTTCGGATATATTTTCATAAATTCAAAAATTTATTGTATTAAAACTTATGGAAAAGAAAGACTAATATGATTTTAAGGTCTTTTACAACTAGTTGTGATTTATAGCAATGCTATGAAAATGATATATTTCAAAGTTTTCAAACTTCGTAACGATGATATGTGACGTTTTAACGCTGTACTGAAAGAATTATTAAAGGTAATACAATGAAATTGCACCCATTACTATATGTGCTTCGGACGAGCAGCGGAAAAAATTGCACATATTTTGAATAGAGGGCGTGGAACCAGAAAAAAAAACTTTAATACGTTAAACTGAAGAAGTTATTTAAGGAAGTGCAACCAATTTCCACACTAATGCTAAAAATACTTCTGGATAACATTTAAAAAAAAAATGGATAAATTTCAACAATAGTACAGGGGGCGTGGCATTTCCAATGGAGGCAAACAATTCAAAAACGTATGCTGTGAAAAAGGTTATGCTAAGAAGTTATCAAACCAAATTGCACACATATACAAGAAATAGTTCGATATAGCATTAGACAAAAAGTGGGCGTGTGACAACTCTCTCAAAAGCATAAGCTTCAAAGTCATAGTCATTTTCTTGCATTTTTTAAAGAATGTGTATAAAGTCTTTATAAAATAAAATTTAAAAAAAGGTGGGGGTAATTTTCGGAATCAGTTGGCTAAAATTACCCAAGAAGAAAAAGAACTTGTGCTCTACAGCATCACTTTTGTAAAGTCAGTTAAGTTTTTCACGCATCAAATTGACTTACTCCATGTGCTATAAGCAACATCCCAAAATCAAAAAAGTAAACGAAAATTTCTAGTCAACGTAACTGTAGAACATTTTCCAAACAATTTTATGTCACTCAAAATTATTTGAGTGACTTTTCCGCACAATATTAATCCCTCTTTACTTTTTTTCATTTAAATTTTTGGTTTATCCTACAAAACATTTGATAATTCACATACTGAGAAGACGATTCGATTAAGTACACACACTTTACACTTCGTGAAAAAGTTCTGGCTTTCGAAACTAAAAATGAAAATTTTACAGTCCTCCCCAAAAATTTTGGCAAAATACTTCTGCTAAAGTACTCGCGTACATCAACATTTATAGTTGTGCGCCAAAATATTGTGCGCTGTCATTTACTAACATGACACATATACAATAATAGGATTTGATTTTAACATTGTGTTAGTGTCAGGTGTGTACGCGTACGTACATGTGCTATCTGTCTGGTTGTGTTAGGATTAAAAACGAATTTGTGGCGTAAATTTTATGACATTTTATATCTGCAATAGACACACATTACAACGTGAATCACAAGCGTCGATCACATACACATGTAAATTTAAACTACTTACACACACACACGCGCGCGCTTGCAGTCATTGGCTAAAGCAGTTAAATGAGCGCTGTCTATGTGTTTGTCTGATTGCTAGTCATTTCTTTGTTTGGTCGTATGCACACGTTTTGGCATTTGCTAAATGAGTTTATTCGAATTTTTGTCATGTGATTAAGCTTTTGGCGCACACACATATAAAGCGATACAAATGCATTCATTTATTTATTATGATGTGTAAAGTTTACTACAGATTATTGGCTATCAAAATTACTTATGTTTGAGAAGAATATTGCTCGATTTTATTAAAAAATTTTTGTAAAAAACTGTATTTATTAAGCAAATTTTATGTCTAGTCTGATAATGTTCATATATAAACCAGTACAAAAGAAAAAAAATTTGAAAAATTCACAGGTGTATCCAATTTGCTGTGGAATGCCCCATATATATAAAGACTTTTGCCTATGTCGCCTTAATTGTATAAAAATTATCTTACTTTTATTAAACGAGCCAACAACGATTTCAAAAAGCTCAGCATTTTCTGAACAAGCCCAACAACAACAATCCGAGTTCTGCTTTACACATACATGAACACAAACGTGTCACATTTATAAACATCTACACAAACACGGATTTAATCGGCTTTATGTGCAGGAAATTAGTATTATGGTGTGTGTTCTTAGTATGCAAATGTAAGTGGCTGCATCATTGTGTGTGTAACAGTTTAAGTTTGATTTTGTGAAGATTTTGTTATTTGTCTCAACACAATTAAAATTGATTTCAAGTGGAACATTTGAATATCTCTTTTGTATTGTAAGTGAAGTTGATCAAACATAAACGCAATTGTTATATAAATAGAAGGACTCTTTACAAAAAATTAGCTTTCACAAAAATCTCTAAGCAAATAAATTTAATATTTTTAAACAAAAAACTTTTAGCTTCTCTGACTCTTCGTTTTTCCTGGCTTCGCAATTTTGCACTTGTTTGATTTTGGATTTTTTTATTTTTTATTTTTTTTTGTTGTCAAGTATTTCCTTTACCGAGAGCAAATAGTTTTGTTTAAGTTTGACTCAATGGATTAAGCTCAGTTTTTTTATACTTGAGCGGCACAGTTACACTTCTTAAGGGATAAACTTTATCACTTTTGTATACTCTTTGCTTTGGCTGCAGGTTTTATTTTTTTGTATTGTTGTTCTTTTTGTTTTACTTTATCCTATTTTTATTTTATGTAACTTGAAAACTACTGAAGTAAACAAACGAGTTCCTTGATGCGTAGTCCTTGTTGCCTTAGCTTTGGCTTACTAAAGTCACTTTGAGTGCTTTTTTATGGTATTTTAATCATTTGGTTTTTCTTTCAATTTATTTAAGATTGCGGTTTTTCCCTTCTTCTGTTTTTGTTGATCTTAGAGCTTTCATGACAAAATAAAACAAATCACTTTGTAGAGATTTAGTGAATTTCTTTAGGGCAATAAGATTAACACCATAAATACTGATTGTTTGCAACGAAAAATGTATTGCGTTTTTTTACCATTTAGGTAAGGCTATTTTTTAGCAAGCAGTAAAAGCTTTAAAGAATTTGATTTGCTTCGCGTTATCTGAAACAATTAGCGCTCATAGTATACTGCGCCTACAACTTAGAGTTTCTGGGGGGTTTGATTTCCGGTTCGGACATGGTAATACGCGTTCCATGTTTTCTGTTTTGATTTTCTTCCGTATTCATTTTCTTCTTTCTCCTTATTTTTGTGGAATTTTTTTTTTTGAGATTTAACCAAATAAGCACCACGTTGCAGCATTTCCTGCAATCAGTTCCATTGAACTTTCTAGCATGTTGCTTAACTAAGTACTTCAGCATATGATTTAAGCGAATATGAATGGTTTAGTTGCTTATCAGTTTTCAACAGAAAGACCTCAGCCATTTTTAAAAGGTGTGCATTCTTGGCGACACGTGTGAACATCCTCTTGAATGTACTTTGATGAGTTTTGATGGCTGCTTTCATTGGGAAAAACCGTCATCCTGTTATTCCTGTTTTCATTTACTGAAGTTTCTATCTTGTGGCTTATTAGCTTCGTGGTTGGAAAGTATTACCTCTGGTTTCTAGCCTTGTATAATATACATAGAAAATATACCTCAGCAAGGAGAGCCTATGGCCGTTTTTTAAAGCCTGATATTAAGCTATATGACAAATTAAAGCAAAATTAACTTGGAAGTTGCTACGAGGTCCAAACGTTTTGGAATTGCATTAAAGTTTTTCCGGTTGCAATGCTGAGATTCATTTTAAAAAGCGCAAAATATCATTTTTATCTTTTAAACAACTTTGCAACTAAATTCTAAGTACTTTCAAGTTCAATTCTTTTATTTCTATTGAATGCTACTTTCAAGTTTTGCAGAGCATTACTTTCTTCATGTCGTCACTCATGATTGCAAGTATGAAATTTTCCAAACTCTTGCTTTGATAACAACAAAGAGTTGTTAAAATCATCATTATGTTTATCATGTGCGTGTTCATATTAACACAATGCAACTGAACTCTACTGCTGTAAGTTAGGGCAAAGTTTTACCAACATGTGATTTTTTATTTTTAAAGTTTTGCATAATTCAGAATGATGTAAATTCCTAACATTTACTAGCAAAATGTAAAAGTTACCAATGCAACAACTTGAAAACAAAATTTAGGTTAAACTTGAATTTAACAAAATTTATGAAAATTGTTATGTTTTTGAAGGATATTGTATCATATTTAAATAAATTGTGCAACTATGATAGATTTCATAAGCAAATATGTTAATAACTTTAACAGAGTTTCCTCACAATTATGGATATGTGATGTAGAACTATTTGTTGCAAAAGAAATTGTCTACTGCACTAAATTACTGAGCTTATGACAATGTACTTATTGCAATGCATAAGCTGCCTAATTCAGCGCATACAATCAGACATAATTTTTTTTTAAAGTTTTTTTCTTTAAATTAAAGTTAAAGCATAAAATAACATTTGACAAAATGTTTCAAGTGTTAAGGATAAAGTGTTAAAATCGCCCAGTACATAACTCAAAATGATTTATTGGTGAAACAAAATTTTGCTGGTCTTAGTCATAAAAAATGTATCTACTCCAAAAAAAAAAAACCTTTGAAAAATTTTATCTTGCAGTATAACTATCCCAAAAATATGCAGCAACTTTTGACAATTTTACATATCAAGCCGTTATTTTGCCTAAACGCATAGTTTTTTCCCTTTTTACGTTTGCTATTTCCGGCTTACAAAGATAATATAAAATAATTTTTAACATTTCCTTTCTTGTATGTAGTTGTACGCTTTTCGTGTGCGCAACATTGTGACCGGATATTTTTTTGTTAACTTCAACACCAGCACTAACACACGCAGTGATGACGTTGATGATGGCGTTTTTTTTTCTTTTTCCGTGGAAAAAAAAGAGCGAAAGTGCCACAAGTTTTACGAACGAGCTAAGATTAATTTTATTACATTTTACAGTGTCGTCACTATGACAGCGGCAGCACTTACTGGTGTATGCATGTGAAGCATATATATAACTACATACACATATTTACATAGCACGCACTTATCCTTATGGGTATTTATATTTTACAAGAGATTTTGGTTGAAGTTTTTTGAAAATGATATATACAACGTGCGATAAGGGAAGAGCAGATCTTACGCTCCTATTTCTGTTGCAGCGCTGGGTGTGCGCATACAATCTGTTGGCTGATTGATGGTTAGTGACTGAGAGAATTGCATGAAATATGAGAGAATCGTATGAAATATGAGAGAATTGTGTGAAATATGAGAGAATTGTACGAAATATGTTAAAAAAAGGTTTGACTGAGAGGGTCATATGAAAAAAGATACCCTTCACCAGTTAAGTACCAAAGGCGCGATTGTCTTAAATTTTCCTTAAAAACCTATTTCTTTCACCAGTTCATTTAGTGGCTGGTTTAACCAAACGTTCCCATATAATAGCGTTTCGCAGTTTTTCTTATATTGGAGGGGACACACCCTTTCGCTTAATTTGTCCCAGTATTTATTTTCCAGTGCTTGTCCGAACCATTCCCACAATATTTTTGTGAAATTTGGTAGCAATAACTGAACTTACGGTTTAACTTCCTAATTGTTAGATATTTAAATTTTCGCTTATGCGAAAGTTGCCACGCCCTCTTGTGAAAAAATGTGCATTTTGCTACTGATGCTAGGTGGAACTATTTCTAGTACTTGTGTTCAGTTTGTTTTTAGTGCTTTGAATAGTTGTCTTGGTAAAGCGGTTTTTTTTTTTGGAGATGCCACGCCCAATGGATAAAGTACATCTCGTAACTTTCTCAATATAAAGTTTTAAATATTTAATTTTATGGGGCGGTAGGCGTGTTCGGTAACCAATTTTACACATTTTCAAAATGTAAGCTGTACATAAAATGTTATACAATTATCTCACTTAGCCTTCGCTGAAGTTGAATTGAACGCTTGATTTTTTACTTTAAAAGTTCAGTGAGTTACCAAGTGACCGTTAATTTTGAAATATCCGGGACTTGAACGATTTTTGTGACATGGACTTAAAATTTTTATGTTTAATGAGCACAACACAAAGAATACCCCTATTTCGTGCGTGGCGCTGCCAGATATCATTTAAACTTTAACTTTGCTAGCTCATGTCGCCGTTCATAAGTGTTGGCTGATTTCTATCAAGAAGTCACTTTTTCTAGTGTAGGTTTTAACCAAAAAATTTTAGAGTATATATGTGTGGTATATTTGATTGTTTAGAAAATCCTTTAACTTTAAAATGTCGCTGCAATACGCTGCATTTAGAGCAATGCAGTCAACTTGATGATGAACTCATTTAGTTATAATACTTTGTTAATGTTTTAAATGCGAAAAAAGAACAAAATAGAAAAAAAATTTTACTCGCTGCTTCATTTCTTGTTATTGTCTGGCTTTTATTTTTAATGTATGCACCATGCTAAATTTATCATTTAATGTTCACTTTTTAGTGGCACTTGTTATTAGCCATTTGTTGTTTTGTGATTTTTTGTTGTTTCCTTCCTTTCTGTGCTTAGTTTTCTGTGTTGCTTCTAGTCAACTTCATTATTTAGCTGTTGCTATTTTAAATGTGCAGTGCACAATTTAGTTGAGGGAACAGGCTGCTCTAAAAATATTGAAACGGTTGTAGCTACTTTTGAATAAGATTTTAAACACGTGTAGAAAACAATTATAGGTTTGTCTTAAAAGAGTTTTTTTTTGTATGCAAAGGTTAAATATATTTTCATTAAATTCAACAAAAAAATTTCCCAAAACTTTTTCCAATATGCAAAAATTTGCACCATTTTAATGCATAATTTTTTAATTTTTCAGCATCCGAACAAATTTTCATTTGATTTCAACTTACAAATCATGTGTATGCAAATTTCTTGCACTCACTATTAATGAGTCCCTCATGGCATGCACTTAAGCGGATGTGTATAGAAAATGTGTGCGTTGTTTGCTTCATCGTTCTTCTCTCCGTTTCTTTTCACTTATTCTTTTCTATGCTATTTGCAATTTTCGCAGCTGCCGTTCTGTTTTGTGCTTTTTTTGATGTTGTTGTTACTGTGCGCGCATTTCTCGCTGTCACTTTGCCGCCACTTCCGTTTCCTGCTGCCACTACCACTACTATTGCCGTTTACCATTGCATGCATGGTATTGTTATGGAAATTTGTAACTACACCCAAAGGAAAATTTAATTTTAAACAACTCAAACTTATTAGTACTAGCTGCTACAACAACTGCAAGCGTAAGTAAAACAAACAAACAAAAAAAGGCTAAATAGTGAACTTAATTTGTGTTAAATGAAGTCAAAGCTTAAGTGAAACGTTTTTGAGTGCAAAAAACGGACAACAAAGTGAAAATAGAAATAGCCTGATGATATCGTTGCCATTTTTAAAAGCTTTTTTTTTTTGTTAAAGGAAAAGTCGACTGAAAATCCAATTTGTTTTCGTACTGACCCTGACTTTTTGGAAACATTTTTTGTTTTTTTAAATGATGTCATCCAAAAAAATAAAGAACGAGACGAACAACTACAGAGTGTCACAATATTTATGGCTTCAAAAACAATGCTCGCAAAATATAAGAAAAAAATTTGTTGCACAATTCTTTAAGCTTTTTGTTTTACTGAAAGCAAAAATGATTTTCACTTGACTCATATTTTAAAGAAAGGTTTTCTTTACAATTTATGCCTTAAATTGTAGCTATGTGAAAAATGTTAGGCATTTTCGAATTTGGCATGCAAATACATGTTTATTTCCTGCACATGTAACTTTATATTTTTAATTTATTTGAGATGCAAAAACAGAATAGTGTCTGATTTGGAGTGCCTCATATGTATGTTAACATTTTTCGAGAAGATATGTTGAAAAAGTGCGCAGAAGCTTCAGCATAATCTGTCTTTATTATTTAATGAGCATTTTCCTTGACTTAAAGCTACCAGCTAAATAGCTACAAAGGCTAACAGCTGTAGTAGCTAAGCTTTAAAAAGAGATATTTCAATTAGTATACAATTAAGAAAGCTAAAGTTTATCAAAATTGTTGAATAACAGCGTAACTTAATAAATCAGATCCTAACATTGTCGGCTTACTAATAGTCCGAGGGGCAGCGCTGCATTTTTCAAGGGCATTTGCTCCCGCCTATTTTTTTTTTGCAATTTATAGATAGTGGAAATAAGCTTCTGTAGCCCGAATCGTGGTGGGTCTGTTTGTGAGAGACTAACGAAAAACATTCCGCTCAATAGCTCGGAAAGTAAGCCACATGTAGAAAATTATGTTAAGAGTTGTAGTGCAGTTAAAATCACATCCATTACATACCCAAAAAATTTGGGTATGACAAGATTTGATCCACTTTTCATAGTACAGGCAACTTCTTTGCTTTTTACTAAGCTCCCATTATCATTCAATAGCTTCTACTGTTAAAAAAATGTTACATACATCAATGCAAAGTGTTGCCATTTTCCATAAATCAGAAAAGTTAAAACAAAATAAAAGATTTTCAGCCTTAAGCCAAAACAAGTTAACAGAAAAGAAAGCAAAGAAGCTCTTGCAAACTTTGATATAAGACAACTCAAAAGTGATTAAAAATTGTTGATGACATTTTTTTCTCATATTTCTTTTTGCTGATTTTCTTCCTCTACACTTCATGTTTGACCCAAAGAAAATTAGTTTAAAAACTCTTAAAAACCCTTTTGGTGGAAATTGTAATTAACATAAAAGGCTATTTGAACAACTTATAAGGAGAGATTTTCATCTATTCTTTTAACGCTGAACTTCGTTAAACATTACAAAAGTCAACTTTGCCTGAGGCTCAAGGTGTTAAAGTGGCTTCCTAAAGTTTGATTTGATTTTTCAACTTGGTAACGTGAATGTAGAAAAGGATGACCTTTTTATTTTTTTCAAGCATGTTATATTTCATGGCCAGCTCAATTAGATTAATGACAACAACAGAAAAAGCTATTTGTTTAATTAAGTGGTTTGTTGTTTTTTGAATTAAGCGCTTATTTCTTTTAAAAGAAAATAACAAATTATTTGCTAGGCTTTGTTTGAGAAGCTTTTGAAATTTATGTTAAGTTAATTATGAGGGATTTTGGTAGGCAAATAAAACTGCGTTGAAACATGTTATTCTATTTTATAAACCAATGGGATTAACAGCATGAACGTGAAATTTAAAAAAAAATGTTCACACAAAATATTCAATATAAAGATATTCATCTAAAAATATTACAAAAAAACAATGTTTTAATTGAAGGAACTGTTACTCCTACTTTCCCATTGAGAAAAAATTAAATCACCACAAAGAAAATGCCTCAAAATCAAGATTTCTTTTGAGTTGTATTATTATTATATGGATTAGCATGTCGGGTGAATGGTCTTCTTGGCTTTGCTGACACATACCCACCTCTTTTGTAGAAATTTTTCATGATCGTTTTGCATAGATTTGGCTGAGTTCGATTGATACAGCGCTCAATTTCTATCTTAAAGGAGAGTGTTTTCGTGATTTTGTTGCCATACTCCTTAAACTTAAAAAAAAACCTCAAAGAAAAAAGTTCAACGCCCATTTAACTACTCCATTAGAACATAAAACTTGGCTACTTTTACCTTTAGCACCCTCTGCATTGAACAATGGCATAGTACATTTCTCATATATAGATAATTTCGCTCTCTTAATTAAGTGTCCACAAATTACCTAAGTAACCAATTAATTTACACCTTTATTCAATCAAGCATTTACGTATGTATGTTTCATGTATGTATATGTATCCAATCAGTAGCACACTTGATTTTTCGCAAGGACCGCTTGAGCAAATAGGTTTTTGTGTTCAAAATAAACAGCCTTTAAAATGCATTCAATTAAAATATGTTGTTCCATAAAGAGCAAAAACAACAACAATTCTGTGTACGAAAAACGTTACCATAGACAGCAAATTAACAAACCTAAAACAACAACAAAACAACAATTTAATATATAAACTGTGGTTAAGGTGGACCTTAAGACGCGAGTAAGCAGCTTGAGCATATTCAATTACTTGTTAGAGTGTTTTTATTTTGATCAGTACTACTAAGTACACCTACCCAAAATCAAATTTTCGTCATCAGCTTTCGCCAAACATAAGATATTTTTAGAGAGGTCTTGATGAGCATTATATTCTGTAAGTACTAGCTTACTTAGCTTCGATAGACCTGTAAAGTCACTTTCGAATATTGACTCTTAAAGCCGCTAAGGTTTTAAGTTTTTCTTTCATAAAATTTTTATTACAACTCGAAGTTTAGCTATTACAAGTAGTTGATTTACACTGGCATTGAAATCAGCACGATTTTCATAGTATATTTCGATTTATATTGCCATTTAACATAATGCTTCCGCACTGGTTTCACCCATTGCTAAATAGAATCATCATGACCGCTGAGCCGATGAGTGAGCATTTTTAACGCTTTGATTTGTTGAGAACCCTAGAAAATCGGCTCAAAAGTCACTGATGATTTCATTTAGCAATGCATGAAACTAGCCTTAACCCTTTATTAGCAGTTTTGTTTTAGTAATTTTCTCAGAATATATAATTTAAAATGATTCTCTGTTCCGAAACATCACAGAAAAATTGTTTTTTTTTTTGTTTACGATTGCTAAATTATTGCTACATTTCTATAAAGAGTCATTTACGGACTCCATTCGGTGTTCTTTAACTCCTCGCGGAGAATAAGTTCATCAAGAAGTTTTTAAAACGTGCAGGATACATAATAAGTGACTTCAATGCTTCTGCGACTGCCGCAGTTTATGTTACTCTGTGAGATTCACTCAAATGTGTGCCATCAGACTTCAATTGGAGATTTCTGACGTGTGCCACTTCCACATTTGGCGTTTGTTTGACTAGAGATCCGATCTTAAAGGCGTTTGAACAATTACACGTTAGAAATGGTAGTCGGCTATAAAGTTTTCATAATTCAGCGAAAATAATGTTGGTGGACATCTGTTGTCGTTGACAGAAGCGAAGACTGCCAGGCCTCACGAAGATGAGCAAGGGTACTATTCATTTTTTTTTTTATTCTAGCATGAATATCCTTATTGGTATCGCTATCTAATGCTATTATGCTGCTCAAAAAAGTTAAGATCTACACTTCTGCTTTGCTAAATTTACAAATGGCGAATAGACGTTTTTGCTTTATTTTTGTTGACTTTTTTCGATTTCTCCGAAGAATTTTTCGAAAGTAATTTTTTCGAATTCAGCATAACTGAAAACATAAGCAATTTATGATTGTTATGTAAGTTTTGCTTCCCAGCCAATAATTTTTGGACATCTTTCACAACCAGCTTTGCCTATAATTAAAAAATGTAAGCTGTTCCACTCTAATACATACATAGTAGCATAAAATATGTACTCTCATAAACCAACACATTAAACACACATACATATGTGTGTAGGATAAAAACAAAGAAAACATTTGACAAAATGTTGCCCCAAAAACTTAACAACAGCAACGAACAACAAGAACAGCGAAAACAATATTGCAGTGGCAAACGATGAACGCAATGAAATCGCGTTGAACAAAATGATGTATAAGCACCACGCTAATTTCTGAAGCGTTGGCATCGTTATTTTGGGGTAAAGCTCGTGGTTTAATATACAACAACAATGTAGTAAATATTTTGTTGCCTATTCAAAATGTAGTAAAAGTGTTACTTAAAGAGTGTCGAGGGTAAACTGAATAGCGGCAACAAACACGCAAACAAGTTTGTGCAAACATAAAGTACGGCCAGACTATTAAGTAGCAAAGAGTTACGTTGTATTTATTTTATACGAAACTGTGATATACTTTGTGATAAAAAATGAAAGGTAAATTTTCTTATCAATATATTCTTTGTAGTTGGACTTAAATATCCATTTTATACCCTCGTACCATTTTTCGCACACCAACTTTGACAATTAATTAAAAATATTTAGTAACATGCAGTCAGATGTTCAGAGGCACTAATAAAAATGTTGTTCTATTATGTGTAAAATAAAATTTACCTCCACCGTACCCGCCTATTTTTAGGGTGAGCGCCAAAATACCTTTACTGGCTGACAGTTTTTGGAAAATATTGCAAAAAATAGCAAATAATTAAATTTCTCTTAAAATACATTCGGGCCTTGTAGAGCATAGAGCGAAATACGCGTTACATATATTACCTAGTTTGTCGCCGTGCAACCTGATGCCGTCAAGTGTGGTCAAAAATGCTTTACGAAAAATCGTGCAGTGGTTGCCAACGCACATTCTATGTTTTTGACATTTCACATCATTAAAGTTTGTGCTGACGCGACTTCAGAGCTGTCAGTCAATATCATTGTGTATTATTGCAGGTATTATAATCAGGATAAACGATCGTAAGAGCCTTGCACAGTACCTCAAATGAAAAGTGTAATTGGTATTTTCTTGATGTCGGGATAATAGTAGTCAGAAATTCAAATTAAACATTTCATTGATATTTTGTTGGTGTCAGAGTACGGTGCCACACATTTCCAACTATTGAACCCGTGAACCAACTTTGTGAAGATCGATCCAGCGAAACGCCTTGAGCCAAACGACTTGTGCCGAAAGAAGTTACAAAAAATAAACAATATTTCCATTCAGCACGACAACTACACGTTAGACACCACCGACAAATTCGCAAATCTTGCGTAATATTTTGAATTGTTCAGTAAAAATTTCATGCAATTTGGTGTGTTCAGTGCACATTTATCGATTGCCAACCAAATGGTGCCGTATTACAGGACGCATTCGTCAAAAATGTGCAAACGCAGCAAGCCGATCCCATTCGTTTATAAATTGTGGTGCCTCTGTTCATTGGAGGGACACATGCATCAGTTCATTTCATATGGTGGTGTCGGCGGATTCTTCAAAGATATTGACCTAGGAGCTCTCACAGTATTGCGTCTTTTGTCCGTTGTCGATTATTCAATTTGTCGTGTTGTATTCTTTGACCATTCTTTTTTTCATCTTACTTTTTTTTGCATCTTGATGTGCCCACTATTGGAGTGGGCACTTTGCTACTAGGAAGGTTCGCGTTAATAGGTTGCTCGGTGCTTCTCTGAACACTGTTGCGAAAATTTGAATTGAAGCGCTATAGATTATACATTCGACAAATCGAATGAAATCCTCTTTGCGCGTTGGAGTGATAACAAGGAGGTCGACATAAAAACCGTAGTGATCATTCGTGGAGGACTATATTTGCATCAGGTCAAGACACAACACAAAGCAACACAAAAAACAAACCAATGTCACATAAAGATTTCAAGGTTGCCCTGAGCAGTGCCTATTTCCTAGTGACGAAGATTATGGTGAATGACGATAGCGTCGCTCACGTCCCCAAGATTACTGGAATCTTCAATTTCCCCCTTCATATAGCAACTTTCCCTTAAAAACATAGAGTATGCGTCAACGACCACTGTACAAAAAAATGTAAAGTTGGTAACTTTTGAGGGTGTGAGGAAAGGGGGTTGAAATTATTTTTTTTGGAGTTAGTTTGTTATCCCATCAAAAGACATAAAAATTGATTAGCGGGATCGGGTAGTGGCATAAAATGGGTTAATCTTAATTTTTTTTTCAAAGTTTTAATTCAATTCACACTCCATATGAATTCAAAATCTGCCAGAGATTTACGAAACAAGCGCATCTATGCAAAATGAAAATTATAGGATATTCTAATTTTATTTTATTTTTTTTTAAGAAAAAAATAAAGGTTTTTTTCTTAAGGAAAATTACATTCCGAAATGTAATTCTCAAAAATCCACAACTTACATGCAAATACTGTGATGATTTTTTTTCCCTCAATTTTCTTTTGAAAAATGTGTAGATAAATGCTGGCATATGCAACTTATGACCATTACTAACAGATAAAAAATTAAAAAGTAGCAAAAAAAAGTAGTAGTATAGTACTCAAGAACTACTATATTGGAAAAAAGGTAGAAAAATAGTTAGGAGGAAACATTATAAAAGGGAAAGCAAAAGAAAAATAATATTACATTGAATATTTTATGAGGGAATATTTCACTTGCTGATATGGCAAATATGTACTTGTACATGCACTATATCAATATCTGTTTACAGCAAAATATTGCTCTTTTTTGCTATAAAGACAAAGTAAATGCTATGCATGTAAATTAGGGTGTATCAAACCATAAGATGTTCTTGGAATAGATAGATTGAAAATTAAAGAAATTATCTATTTTTGCTGAAGGACCAGACATTTGGCACATGGATTTTAAGAATCAGTATCTCGAAAATTGGCTTACGTACTTAAAAGCTCTCTTCTGGAAATCAAAGATCTATAGCACTGATATGGAGCCAAAAAAGACCGTAAACGCCATGTACATGATCAAGTCAACTGGGACCTCTTGAACATAAGAACCATCACAGTTAAGGAATTTTTTCAAAAAATAAAACTTAATATTCCAAGGTGGTATTGCATATCAATGAAATCAAAGTACAGAATGTAGTGCTCTTTGAGGGTTTTCCACAAAGGTTATGTATTTGGCGATCATGAACATACATATATCACATGATAAAGCTATGACTAAATGATGACTTTAGCAGTCTTCAGGTGATTAGAAAAATATAATTTGTGGCGCTCAATAAAGTTGAGGTTTTTTAAACTTTTTCATGATACACCCTTATATACATTTCTACTTTGCCTATGTATTGTAGTGCTTACTTATATTACAAAATTGAAGTTTCACTTAAATAGAGAAAATGAAAATACTTTTTTTTTCCAAAAGTGCGCAACAAAGAGAAGTAAAATAATTGAGATATAAATTCATTACTTGCATTGAATGCAAACAGAAAGGAACATTTTCAAAGGAATCAAAAAGAATGTGCTCAGACTTAAGTTGAAGAATTTTCAGAAAATTCTTTCGCTGGTGATTCATCTTATTTTTTCTTTAAAGTCTGTCTTGTGAGGCGTACAAATGATTGTTTGATAGTGCGTTACATTACAGGCAACAAAATATGCATCTGTTATAGCATAAATTTAAAAATTATATCCTTATGTTTATTAGTAAAAATACAGCTGCAACATGCATTAGTTGGAAAAGTTTAACGACCTGAACGATTTTATTTTATGAAAAAAAAAGGCATTTTTGAGGCTTTGATCGAACTCGATGAAATGGTTGGCATATTCGGATTCAGCGAATTCAATTACAGTTTCCGCAATCTCGGCACAAACTTAGATCTATGATCCTTAAAAGACAACATGCAATATCATTTGATCACTTTAAGCAGCAAACATTCGTCATTTTAATATGTAAAATGCTTGTCATGTCGTTTTGTTGCTAATAACTTGCAATTTTGTTATTTTTGTTCAGTCATTTCAAAAAATTTTTCATAATTGCAATCTATTCGGTAGCACACACGGTAGCACATAAATTTGCATTGCGAACCCTCCAATCGCTTAAAGGCATTGTGCTCGTACCTTTATCTTAAAAAGGAAATAAAATAGAAATAGTTGAAGCACTATAAAAATTATGCAGATAAAGCATATTGTGAACTGCTATTGCAAAGCGCATGTGTTAGTCCTTTTTTTTGTTTATTTGTTTGTATAGAAATCTAAATGAAGACCCGTTTGTATGTTGTGTTGAATAACTAACTGTTTGGCTAAAACAACGTACGCTGAAAACTAACACCAGCAAGGTATACGAATACATAGCTATGGTATTGATAAAACAAAACATAAGGTATGAAGTTTAAAGGGAAAACAGCAAAACGTGGGCAAAATGCAAGATGACCAACACAATAGTTAACGCCTATGGTAACGCCAGTAACTATTTGAATTATTTTGGTTTGAAAAATAGCTCTAGTTGAAGCAAAACAAAACTACAAAGAGATACGGCAAAAGGAAAAGGAGAAAATAGCTTAACTGTTGAATTGAGCAATTCCCTTTTATTAAGTAGAGGTAGTTACCATCACTATAAGTTTTTACAGTGAAAACAAAAACTAAAATGCCTTTGTTTGACCTTCAGTGTTCACCTTCCACTTTTATTTGCGAAACTTTTCTTGCTGCTAGTGATTTTCTTTTTGTTTTTATTTTTCATTTCTCATCTTTTCAAAATCATATGAAAGCTAAGATTTTTCCATTAAATTGCTTACTGTTTGCCCAAAAAGGAATGTCCTTCAGTTATACACTCAATTCACACTTGGTGACCCAGTAGAGAGATTGGGAATAAAGACTTAAATTTAATAGAATTTTCTTTTATTGAAATAGGAACTGCTTCTTTTGAGCTGAAAACATTGAAAGAGAATATTTCCACAAACCCGATTATTATGCTGTGCGTAACTTAAGTTTTTGATATCAATAGCTTTCGATATATGGGTTAACCCAGCTTTCCATTAATCTGGTCTATCAAAACACTTTTCGATAAACAACTATCGCTATGATCAAATAGTACCTGTGAAGCTGAAATTTATTCCAAATTACTCTGCTGGGCTAAGCGCTGGCTTATGCTGCCTAACATTTTACTTAGCGACATTGATTTTTTGATTGCTTTTTATTGTTTAGCCGGTTGCATTTTTTATACCCTTTCGAATTTACTCACAGATATGTTTTTCTTTCTGAACTTCAATATTTGTTTGCATAAACATCACGTTTCCCAACGTTTTTCATTTTCTATACTTTTTATTGCTGATCCTTTTTCAAAAGGATTTTACATTCCTTTAACCGCACGAACAAGCACCGCTGGCATTTGCTCGTGTGCGCAAAGTAAAATTTTGACCATAAGAAACAATTTTGTAACGGAAATTCCATTGCATTTGCTTCAACAGTTTGATGTTGTTGTGTTGCTGTTGTTGCTATTTATTTATATTGTTATGACCGCAAGCAAACCAACAAACGTTGAATGTTGGCAACTCTATTCTTCATATTCTATGTAGTTTTGACATGCTCATGGATATGTTCAGTTTAGTTGTGAATTTATTTTGGTATTTATCTTAATTCATTGTGATTTCTCAGCAGATATTGTGTGCATTTAAATTTGGTTTAATTAATATCATTAGTTTCATTTCACATTACAGTGTCATTGAAATCTGGCCGATTTTCATTTATATCGATTTTGTATCGTGATTTGAAAAATAGATTTCACACTGGCATTATCGCGTTTTTGCTAATATAAGCATAAAATTTTTTGAATTTTTTGAGGGTGGAACAATTTCACAGCCGAGATATATCATTCTGAATAGTACGCAGTTTAAAGCAAAAAATTAGATTTAAAGGAAATAGAAAGAATATTAGGGACGTTTCATTTGACGTTTGAGTTCTGGATTTAGGTTTTAAAACGAGATAAATATAAGACAGGCTGATTTCGTTGCCAGTGTGAACCGCCTATTAGTTGTCATTTAAGTTATACGTTTCAGTGTTGTGATAGTACTTTATTAAACGCTTTTTTATCGTGCATTTGTTTCTCATTTTTAGCTCTTCATTTTTCATTTATCATTTCTTATTTAATATCTCTACTGTAGGTTTTCTTGTTTTTCATTTTTCATTGTTTTATTTAATTCTTTTTCCTTAATTTCTTTAA